>JASDDO010000284.1:0-500000 GCA_030015575.1 Agapanthus africanus | reverse complement strand
GTGCGCGATACTGATTAGGTTTAGTTATCGATACAGTCTAAAATTTTTGGATTTGGAGTTCATTTATGAACAAGGTCCAATCAGATATTCAGACATATTCTAAGACAAGTATTACTCGATTCGGTAGATGGCTTTCTCCGCGAACTTGAGATTAAGAGAGACATAGAAAGAAACATCAGGGCGGATCCACTCACTGAGGCTATTTCTCGAACACAAGAGATTTACAAACTAGTTTTGTGAAACTGATTAGTAAAGGAATTGGGTGTTCGGTATCACACGGGCTATGTCACGACCCGAAAGAGCACGTGACTGGCCCTTGAACCATATGAAGTCTATAGAACTCCATCTGATCCAAGTAAGCCAAAAGCCCATAAATCTAAAACCATTTTTAGGAATAAGTAAAGAAACTGGTTTAAAGGAGTGAAGAAATACATGTTTGAAATCAAGGTTTTTAAATAACTAAGCCGAATATGCATTTTAAAACAGTAAAGTCTTTTCTAAAAATTTCGGCAGAGTTTCTATTGTAAAACTGGCCCTGAATGGGGTACAACAAGGATAACAATATATGCAATGATAAAGGCATCCCCGAGCGGGAGCTAACTCTTCGTCAATTGACGGTCACAACCACACATGCAATATAATATACAACGCCAAACGGCGAGGGTCAAACCAAAAGAACTAAAAAAAAACAAGGAAACCGCAATACTGCTAAGCGCGACTCTAAGGTCGAATAATACATCACTAAAGTCTGAGTCTGAAACAATATACAATTTTGGTTGATGGAAATTCTAGATACAATGAATAATATAAGTACAATGGTGGTTCTTGATGCAAAAGAAACCACCTACCAAATGCAATTCACCCTCAAGGAAGCAATGTGCCATAAATGCCGCAAAGGAACCTGTGCGGCAAAACCTGCAAGAACTGTGGCACAACGGGGGTGAGTTGCCAACTCGTGAATAGAAAATATCTACAAGCAGAAACCGAATGCAAGACATAATCCTAGGTCAACAATCAGTAATAAACCTCAAGGAATAAGCCTGATACATGATAAGGTGGCAAAGCAACATCTAAACAGGTATATAGTGCCAAGTACTCAGGTAATAACATGTCATCAGTTTAGGGTATGTCTGCATGAAGTAAATATGATGAAGTATCAAGGATATCAATACACATATATTAGAGTCCCATACCACTAATATTGGTGTAAGGGTATATATAACAGCGCCCTCATACCCTGTTATATATACAAATGAAGTATGATCAGTGTAAATCCAGTCTGTATATGATCCATGTCTGTATATATGTGGAACCCGTCCACCCGTCACCCAATGACAATAAGCATCATGTATGCAATATGAGGATATAAACAAAATCATGGAAAAACATCATGAAACCCGTGCCTAGCATCGACACGTAAATCCTCATCCATCGGGCTGCGTCAGTCCGGATCGGCCCGCGGGCTATGTCTGCGGAATCGGCCCTCGGCCCCAGCAGTACGCCCATCTCTCAACTCCGGTCGGTATCCTCTAAATATCCGCCGAGCTCAAATACAATCACTGGTAGGTACTCGCCTGCCTCCAGGCTCAATCGGCAAAACCCATCGATCATCTTGCCGAGGGGAACCATACCGGGCCCACCACGAACCCGCAAACGGATCATCCACGCCTCGAATCGGGTTTCAAGCACACGTCTCAGCACCGAGAAAACACGTGGTGGACGCACCAAAATATCATGTCACGAGGTACCGGGTTTTTCAAAATAGAGCATCCTTTCTTAAATAATCCCACGGTCCTCAAAATCAGAAATCACATGAAAATCCAACATCAAGAAGTAAATCCAATGCGATGTGCTATGCAATCAATCCATGATGTATGCGACATGTAAAGAAAGGTAATCATATCAGAAGTCATGCAACAGTACTACAGTGTAGTGGCATGGCAATTATCGATGATGAAGTGTGTGAGCCGGCAAATAGTGTACGTGGAACATACGCATCATCGATAATGGTGCTGGTGTCCTAACAGCATGATAATAATATAGCAATAAACATATGCCAGCAATGCGAATAGCATGAATATGCGGAAATCAAATAGTCAACACCACAGTGAAGAATCTAGTATGCAAACTACAGATCTAAGTATCAGGTCAATCAGGAGGGGTAGGTGTGGAAACCACCTAAATCTGAGTCGATATATATAGATGTACTAGTCGGTGATCCCGCCTCAATAATATATCGTAGGACATCCTCGAGTTATGAGTGCGGATCTATCCTCAATATCGTACGGTAAATCATCGTACGGCATCCCAATAGCTGGGTACGGGTCAACATCTCACTATCTCATCACATAACAGGTATCACTATCATCCGATCATATAATCTGGGGTACAACTCTATGTCTAGTACAAATCGATACCATCAGTAAAGTATGCATGCGGGGGTAAACACACATCCCAAGCCCGCAAGAATCACAAGTCATATCCCAAATATGAATCATATCAAATCACCGATCTCGCGGCACAAAGCCCACATCATCGACTCATCTCCAAAGTCATCCCATATCATCAAACACAGTGCAAGTATAATGAGTATGCAAGGTTGTGCGTGCTGGTGTACCTCTATCCTAGAGCTCGCAACTAGGAACTACGCTAGTTATTTCTATCTCTAATTAACCATAACACACTACGACTACCACGTAAATAAACTACATAGTATTCTATCTACGGACTGCGGGGGTGCTATACGCCATCCACCCGACTTCCCCCTGTAGATATAATCTACTCACCTGCATCATCATAGCGGACATCACCACGCATTTGCTTGTCGTCCCGAAGTCTTCATGAGTACCTACACATCAAAGTGTCGTATATGCGCATTAAAACCAAATCAAAGCTAAAACGGCACACGAAATCCAAAACGATACGATAAGGGGCCTATAGGTGAGAACCTATGGCACGCCTTCAAAACCATAGATAAATCCTCTATATCGTCGTATAAACGCCACATAGTCGAGGCAAAACACAATCCACAATTGCAGAATTAAAAATACGGAATACGGAAACACGAATCCAAAATACCAACTTAGGATATATGTCCCATATTTTACTCTAGATGGAATCAGTCAAAACTAGAAGTACCCTGGGCCAAGAATAGAGGAAATGGGGGCATGCACGCAAAACGAGGAAAATCCCCTCTACTCTGGCTGCAAATTGCGGCCAGAATGGGAAAATCGGCGGCCTCACTTTGGAGTGGGGAGCTAGGATTTGGGGTGATGGTTCTCTGGTGCCTGCACATCTCACTGTCAATCTTAGTTTTATTTTAGGGGTCTCGGGGTGATAGCAGATTCTTAAAAACTCTTCCAGATTCACTGTTTTCCCCGATATCGGTTTCTAAAATCCGTATTCTGGTTTAAGCTTCAGGTTTTGGGTTCCAATTCATACACTAGGGTGATGGTATAACCTCTACTAAGCTCAATTTCACAATACAACACCAATTTCCCTCAATCCCTAACTTGGTTATCCTCAAGTCCATAATATCGCATAATATCGATTAAAAACTAAACATGGGGTATAAGGAATGCTAGAATTAAGCTAATGGTCCAGAAATTACCTCAATTGGCAACTTAAGAAAATTTTTGAGTTGCCCCTAGTGTTCCAAATCCTTGCTTCTTTAGCTTCAAGTGTAGATCTAGGGATTGTGCACACTTTTAATGAAATGGATGTGTGGTTTTGGTGTAGCTTTCATGGTGATGTGAGGAGTTGAAGAGGGGAGGAAGATGAAGTGCAGGAGCAGCAGCAGTAGGAGGAAGAAAAGGGAGGGAAATGATGGGAGAAATAGCTAAGTCTCAAGGTCAAAAGAGCCCATACCTCACTCTCTCACCAACCCTCAATTCTTTAATCTTTTCTTTTCCTTATTTTCTTTTCTTTTAAAACTCTTCTCACTCAAATAGTAGCCCCAAAACAACCATGGCAATAAAAATGCACAAGTGTGAAAAAAGTGATGTGTGCATGTTTTGCACAAAAATGCTAAAAACCGATTAGCGATTTTTAATCGCGATTAGCACTAAATTAGTGTCAAACTAATCAATTAAACTTAGAAATGGCATAATTCTCTAATTTACCCTATTTTAGAATTTTCCATAATTTTTCTAACATTTTTCCTATTTATTTGTATTTAATAATACCAAAATATTAAAATATTCAATAAAATAATATTAAATTATAAAAATTCCCAAAATTAATATTTTATCTTTTTGAAATGTTACAATCTACCCCCCTTAAAGAAATTCGGTCCCCGAATTTAAATTTAAACCCCCAATACTAAAGCAATTTCAGTAATAATCCAATTTGTCGGGGCTCCGAAGACATCAATACATAGAGAATATCATAAAAATGTACTGCTCTACTAGAAATCAATCCACAAAATGTATATATAAGAATATCCTATGCGTCTGGTGCGCAAGGAATCAAAATCCATATATGTGTCAAACAGGTGCACAAAACAACATCTAGGTGCAACGGGTGTGCACGAAACATCTGTCGTAGGCAACGTGTGTGCCTGACAGAAAAAAATCAGGTGCATGTGACATGCACGAAGAATCCCGATTTAGTGCATCTGGCGTGCACCAAAATCGTATATCAAAACACTAAAGGTGCATGAAAACTACGCTGGAAGTGCAATCAAATCACTGCATACGATAGGCATGAAATCTCAATCAATATCTCAAATGTAATAACTCTGCGCAAAATATATAAATATCCAGTGGGTGCATGAAACAATTATCATGAAACTCAGTCATCAAAACTAAATCATGCAAACAGAATGCCCAAAATACCGAAATCCAAAACGATGGATACGTGATAATCGAATCACAAAATCACAATCATAAATACCGTCTTCGGTAGTTCCTCCTTCAAGGTCGAGAAGGAGTCGGTGCATCCACTGCTAGCAGCGCAGGATATCTACTTGCCTCTTGCTCACGGTCTGGCGTCCTCTGACTCTGGGTCCTTATCTTCTCTACGGATTGTCTATCTCACAGTCAATCGGCTCACCGGCCCTGTCAGGTGTGCTAACGGGGACGATTCCGTTCTGGCACTTCTCTGGTCATCTCTCGGTCAATCATCACGACCACTCGTAAGGCAGCATATCACTGGCGTCGGCCTCTGGCTCTCTGAAAGCACGTCACACATCTGATCCTGGGTGCAAACATCATTGTAGCAATGTCCCGGAAGGAATCCTGCTCAGGGTCTCTTCCAATCATGCCTATGCCGATCTGTACAGAGGCTGGCTCTCTTGCATAATCTCTTCACACTCGAGAGACATCTGTGTCCTCAGCATAATATTTTCTCGGAAATTGGTCACATCCCAACGCCTCTGTAAGCATATCAGGTCTCTCGTCTCGACGGGAAGTAATGACAGCTCATCAGCGTCTCGCCCGAACCTCTGGTTCCACTTGTCTCTATCGTCGACCAACATGACGTCACGCCATGCTATCTCCGCACTGCACTGTTCTCGGCCACGGTCAATCCGAAATCTCTCACACGGACTCGAAATCGCGTACTCTATAACTTCATCATTCTGTAGAAGATGTCCGGCCGAACAGGTCCTTGGGAACACGTCCCAAACGTCGGAGGAATACTCAATACTCGTCCATCCCTGATCAATTCGCAACGTATCTGGGTAAGTTCCTTATCCGAGCCTCATCAACTACCCTGTCGAAGATGCCGAACTCTGGCCTGCTGGGTGGTGCGCAAAATGACCACTCCTAGGTCTAGGTCTTCTCCTATCGTTTTCCAGAAGGGTCCTGTCGAGGTTCCTCTCTC
Source organism: Agapanthus africanus (assembly GCA_030015575.1). Lineage (NCBI taxonomy): Eukaryota > Viridiplantae > Streptophyta > Magnoliopsida > Asparagales > Amaryllidaceae > Agapanthus > Agapanthus africanus. The sequence continues at coordinate 494,177 of JASDDO010000284.1, read as the reverse complement.
AAATCTCAATCCTGCCGAATTGCCCGGAAGTCACCATCCATTGCAGAAGCAATTTCTCATTCCGGAACGGCTGTATACTTATCACGCTTCTTTCTGGAAGATATATCCATATACAACGCCTCTGGGTGCATATCACATCTCTGATGTCAGTGGAGTGGGACGTCATCTCGTCGAAATATCTTGCGAACTCTTTTCTTCACTCTGCTTCCATGTCGACTGATTCGGACTCGTCTCATCGTGGCTGCATGGACTGTGCTCCAACGGCTATACTCGTATCTGGAGTCTCCCAAGCAAAGCATCCCATCACATGATATCCGAATGATGTCGAAACATTCGATCGACTCGCCAGAACCATATAATCCCCCAAGAGATCAACATCTTGAGTACAGTTTAATAGTATCGAGTACATGCCACAGCGTCGGTGGTCCAGCCGTAGAAGGGCAAACCCAAGCCTCACTAATGGAGCCGCGGAACTGCCGCAAACCCTAAGGTTCAAAGGCTTTCACAGGGTCATTAAGTCGAGTTAGGGTTTCATTCTTCTAGAGGGTCCATAGAATCACCTGCATGTCTTTCCGTATACTTTAAACTGGGAAAATGGGCTCCTGACACTCGATCGTCTCTATCGACTCTCAACGAACCTGCGTGAAGTCGTCTCTAGCCGGAAACAATCTATCTGATGACCTCGCATTGGTAAGCGAACGAACCACATGTCCTAGTCATTAGTCCTCAGGTGACTAGCGACCGTCCATCATATCTCTAAGTATGTGCTCACGCTGCAGTAGCTCCAGCCATCTGGGCGATATCTCGTCATTTGCAGCAGCAACTGGCTTATTCGCCTGTACGCCGAACAGCGCCTCAATCCTCCAGGAAAGGCAATACATAGGCGGTCATCTCTGAGTCGGTCTGCTCTAGATCTGAGTAAGACTCTCCACACTGGAAATCTTCAACTCAACTGGGCCCGCTCCGGCGCATAAATCGGACGAATCACCTTCGTCTCTCAAATCGGGTAGACTAGCTATCATCTGTCTCATATCTGCCTGAAAGCTCCGGCAATCTCAGCTCGTAAGCTTCGGAAGCGACATCCTGTCAATCTCAGCAACAGTTGGTCCATCTGTCTGCACGGTAGGCGACATCATAATCTCTGAGGTATGATGTACATCAACAGTCCTCTCTCAACTGGCAGCTCTAACAATGGCCCGATCATCCGGTGCAAAACCAAGCACTCGCCTCCACTAGAGGTCACAATCACCAAAACTAACTCGAGACGTTCCCATGTCACCAGAAAACAAAATGGTCGGCCCTCATACCAGACGAGCTCGCACCGGCCGTAACCCTAGCAGCAGTCCAAACTGCGCTCAAACATGGCGACATGAACCTCAATCAAGTATCGAAGAGAGCAGATCAATGGTAAGGAAGAGAACAACAGATCCAAAGCGAATACATGATCATAAGAAGGAACAGCATCAATAAAGGTATGATCATGAAACTAATAGAATCGGCGATCTCAAATGGATGTATAATCCTAGATATAAAGAGAATCACTGATCTCGAAAATATGTACATCCTAAGGTTCCTTAAGCGGAGTGGCGTGTCATAAGTATGCCGCGGAACATACCAACGGTACGTCACTCTACTTTAGTTACCTATTCCATCAATCAAGGGTCATCCTACGCGACGAAAGTTTGGGTCTAATACCCCCTCGACCAAGTCTAAGTTCCGTAAGGTCAAGCCTAAGTTCCGTATATATATAAACGCCCTAGGCTCCACATAGTCAAACTTAGACTCGAACCAAGGTCAACCTAGCGCTCTGATACCAACTTTGTCACGACCCGAAAGAGCACGTGACTGGCCCTTGAACCATATGAAGTCTATAGGACTCCATCTGATCCAAGTAAGCCAAAAGCCCAGAAATCTAAAACCATTTTTAGGAATAAGTAAAGAAACTGGTTTAAAGGAGTTAAGAAATACATGTTTGAAATCAAGGTTTTTAAATAACTAAGCCGAATATGCATTTTAAAACAGTAAAGTCTTTTCTAAAAATTTCGGCAGAGTTTCTTTTGTAAAACTGGCCCCGAATGGGGTACAACAAGGATAACAATATATGCAATGATAAAGGCATCCCCAAGCGGGAGCTAGCTCTTCGTCAATTGACGGTCACAACCACACATGCAATATAATATACAACGCCAAACGGCGAGGGTCAAACCAAAAGAACTCAAAAAAAAAACAAGGAAACCGCAATACTGCTAAGCGCGACTCTAAGGTCGAATAATACATAACTAAAGTCTGAGTCTGAAACAATATACAATTTTGGTTGATGGAAATTCTAGATACAATGAATAATATAAGTACAATAGTGGTTCTTGATGCAAAAGAAACCACCTACCAAATGCAATTCACCCTCAAGGACGCAATGTGCCAGAAATGCCGCAAAGGAACCTGTGCGGCAAAACCTGCAAGAACTATGGCACAAAGGGGGTGAGTTGCCAACTCGTGAATAGAAAATATCTACAAGCAGAAACCGAATGCAAGACATAATCCTAGGTCAACAATCAGTAATAAACCTCAAGGAATAAGCCTGATACATGATAAGGTGGCAAAGCAACATCTAAACAGGTATATAGTGCCAAGTACTCAGGTAATAACATGTCATCAGTATAGGGTATGTCTGCATGAAGTAAATATGATGAAGTATCAAGGATATCAATACACATATATTAGCGTCCCATACCACTAATATTGGTGTAAGGGTATATATAACAGCGCCCTCATACCCTGTTATATATCAAATGAAGTATGATCAGTGTAAATCCAGTCTGTATATGATCTATGTCTGTATATATGTGGAACCCGTCCACCCGTCACCCAATGACAATAAGCATCATGTATGCAATATGAGGATATAAACAAAATCATGGAAAAATATCATGAAACCCGTGCCTAGCATCGACACATAAATCCTCATCCATCGGGCTGCGTCAGTCCGGATCGGCCCGCGGGCTATGTCTGCGGAATCGGCCCTCGGCCCCAGCAGTACGCCCATCTTTCAACTCCGGTCGCTATCCTCCAGATATCCGCCGAGCTCAAATACAATCACCGGTAGGTACTCGCCCGCCTCCAGGCTCAATCGGCAAAACCCATCGATCATCTTGCCGAGGGGAACCATACCGGGCCCACCACGAACCCGTAAAAGGATCATCCACGCCTCGAATCGGGTTTCAAGCACACGTCTCAGCACCGAGAAAACGCGTGGTGGACGCACCAAAATATCATGTCACGAGGTACCGGGTTTTTCAAAATAGAGCATCCTTTCTTAAATAATCCCACGGTCCTCAAAATCAGAAATCACATGAAAATCCAACATCAAGAAGTAAATCCAATGCGATGTGCTATGCAATCAATCCATGATGTATGCGACATGTAAAGAAAGGTAATCATATCAGAAGTCATGCAACAGTACTACAGTGTAGTGGCATGGCAATTATCGATGATGAAGTGTGTGAGCCGGCAAATAGTGTACGTGGAACATACGCATCATCGATAATGTTGCTGGTGTCCTAACAACATGATAATAATATAGCAATAAACATATGCCAGCAATGCGAATAGCATGAATATGCGGAAATCAAATAGTCAACACCACAGTGAAGAATCTAGTATGCAAACTACAGATCTAAGTATCAGGTCAATCAGGAGGGGTAGGTGTGGAAACCACCTAAATCTGAGTCGATATATATAGATGTACTAGTCGGTGATCCCGCCTCAATAATATATCGTAGGACATCCTCGAGTTATGAGTGCGGATCTATCCTCAATATCGTACGGTAAATCATCGTACGGCATCCCAATAGTTGGGTACGGGTCAACATCTCACTATCTCATCACATAACAGGTATCACTATCATCCGATCATATAATCTGGGGTACAACTCTATGTCTAGTACAAATCGATACCATCAGTAAAGTATGCATGCGGGGGTAAACACACATCCCAAGCCCGCAAGAATCACAAGTCATATCCCAAATATGAATCATATCAAATCACCGATCTCGCGGCACAAAGCCCACATCATCAACTCATCTCCAAAGTCATCCCATATCATCAAACACAGTGCAAGTATAATGAGTATGCAAGGTTGTGCGTGCTGGTGTACCTCTATCCTAGAGCTCGCAACTAGGAACTACACTAGTTATTTCTATCTCTAATTAACCATAACACACTACGACTACCACGTAAATAAACTACATAGTATACTATCTACGGACTGCGGGGGTGCTATACGCCATCCACCCGACTTCCCCCTGTAGATATAATCTACTCACCTGCATCATCATAGCGGACATCACCACACATTTGCTTGTCGTCCTGAAGTCTTCATGAGTACCTACACATCAAAGTGTCGTATATGCGCATTAAAACCAAATCAAAGCTAAAACGGCATACGAAATCCAAAACGATACGATAAGGGGCCTATAGGTGAGAACCTATGGCACGCCTTCAAAACCATAAATAAATCCTCTATATCATCGTTTAAACGCCACATAGTCGAGGAAAAACACAATCCACAATTGCAGAATTAAAAATACGGAATACGGAAACACGAATCCAAAATAGCAACTTAGGATATATGTCCCAGATTTTACTCTAGATGGAATCAGTCAAAACTAGAAGTACCCTGGGCCAAGAATAGAGGAAATGGGGGCATGCACGCAAAATGAGGCAAATCCCCTCTACTCTGGCCGCAAATTGCGGCCAGAATGGGAAAATCGGCGGCCTCACTTTGGAGTGGGGAGCTAGGGTTTGGGGTGATGGTTCTCTGGTGCCTGCACATCTCACTGTCAATCTTAGTTTTATTTTAGGGGTCTCGGGGTGATAGCAGATTCTTAAAAACTCTCCCAGATTCACTGTTTTCCCCGATATCGGTTTCTAAAATCCGTATTCTTGTTTAAGCTTCAGGTTTTGGGTTCCAATTCATACACTAGGGTGATGGTATAACCTCTACTAAGCTCAATTTCACAATACAACACCAATTTCCCTCAATCCCTAACTTGGTTATCCTCAAGTCCATAATATCGCATAATATCGATTAAAAACTAAACATGGGGTATAAGGAATGCTAGAATTAAGCTAATGGTCCAGAAATTACCTCAATTGGCAACTCAAGAAAATTCTTGAGTTGCCCCTAGTGTTCCAAATCCTTGCTTCTTTAGCTTCAAGTGTAGATCTAGGGATTGTGCACACTTTTAATGAAATGGATGTGTGGTTTTGGTGTAGCTTTCATGGTGATGTGAGGAGTTGAAGAGGGGAGGAAGATGAAGTGCAGGAGCAGCAGCAGTAGGAGGAAGAAGAGGGAGGGAAATGATGGGAGAAATAGCTAAGTCTCAAGGTCAAAAGAGCCCATACCTCACTCTCTCACCAACCCTCAATTCTTTAATCTTTTCTTTTCCTTATTTTCTTTTCTTTAAAACTCTTCTCACTCAAATAGTAGCCCCAAAACAACCATGGCAATAAAAATGCACAAGTGTGAAAAAAGTGATGTGTGCATGTTTTGCACAAAAATGCTAAAAACCGATTAGCGATTTTTAATCGCGAACTAAATTAGTGTCAAACTAATCAATTAAACTTAGAAATGGCATAATTCTCTAATTTACCCTATTTTAGAATTTTCCATAATTTTTCTAACATTTTTCCTATTTATTTGTATTTAATAATACCAAAATATTAAAATATTCAATAAAATAATATTAAATTATAAAAATTCCCAAAATTAATATTTTATCTTTTTGAAATGTTACAGGCTATGAGTATGCGGCATCGCAATAATTAGCCTTAAGTGCAAGTGGGAGATTGTTGGATATAGTGCCCTCAAAGTCAATTATTGGATCGCAGGTACGTGATTGCAATGATTGAAGCGGGACCTATACCGATATGACAGTCTTGATCGAGATGATAGTATGCTATCTGGTTTGTCTTTATCTTCATATACATGCTTTAGTTCACTATTGCATGATGATAGAACCCATAGGATTCTTTCTTGACTACCAGCAATATGATGGCGATCATATACGTGGGAGCTGGGGTTTGTAAGCACATCCTTAACGTGTCCCTAGTCGTGGGAGTTTCGAGACAGGGCATCGATACTCCAGAGTATACTAGTGTATACAGTCGAGACCCCGACGAGGGGTGGTGGCCGGTCTCACAAGCCACTGGTGTCAGTTGGTTCACCTAAAATGTATACATGTGCTCATTGGGTTATGAGTGTTAGTGTATATGCCCTAGAGGCCATTACTGTATCATACTAGTTTGTATATTACTTGATGGAAGCTTGGGATATTCACCTTGTATAAACAATCTTGCTCAATATAGTAGTATGCTACTTGGTTTGTTTCTACTTCAATGTGTACTTGTGTTTATTTTGCTATATCACTTATACGCATTAGTGGAGCCCTTAGGATCTTTGCTTGATTACCAGCGTTGTGATGGCAGTCACACTAGTGGGGGCTGGGTAATCTATAAGCACATCCTTATACAGGTCCCTAGTCGTAGGACTATCGAGACAGGGCATCGATACTCCGGAGTAGACTAGCGTATGCGCTTCTCATCCCAGTGTGGGAGATGGTCTGTCCAACAGCCATCAGTACGTCGTACTGGAGATAGTATACGGGTGCTCGTTGGGTTACGAGTACACTGGACAGGACTCGTCGGGAACTGACAGGTTGGTATTATACCTATCGTCAGTTATCAGTTCCCAGGTGACATGAGTACAGCTTAGTCCGCTGACTTGACACTGACACTTCGCCTCGAGTGTGTTCCCACTGCACTTTGACCACTACCCTACCACGGCTCAAAGGAGTCGTGCAAACAGGTGGTGGTTGGGTGCAGTCCCGAAGCACTTGGAGGCAGTGACGGTTAGACAGGATTCGTCTCTCCCGGTATTGGGGGTTGACATCGCGCTGTGTCTAGGAGAGCCATTACACGAGTAGTCCCTGGCCAGGGCAAGCGAGATATACTGGTAGGTTTCCAGTGTTATCTCAGGGTGTTTTGGGCTTCACTCCGACACGACTTGTACCGCTATTGGGGGACTGACGTTTTACCGCCCCCTAGGCCCGCCATGCGATGTATCAGACGAACAGACCGGACTGTACGGAGAATGTCACATTCAGACTCAGTAGGAGTTCAGATGGGGTTTCACCTCGTCAGCCTTCTTGTCGGCATCTACCTGGGGACCGTTACGCACAGCTAGTGCCGCTTGCGGTCTGTGGTTAAACCCACTGCCAGCGTAGTGTCGAGTCTTTAGAGTCCCACACAGAGGGTATTCGCCTCTGGGCAAAACAGAGTAGAGGTCGCATGATTTTGCGACAGGGTTCGTTCTCATCCGCGCACTTGTGCACGTTTGGAGTCCGAACGGATTATACTGGCAGGCTCTGGTTTGAGCCAGATACTGGTATATGTTTTGGGGGTTGCTTTTATATCTTGGTATTCTTGTTTTTCGGAACGAGAATGCAGGTGTGTATGCACAGTTGCTTGAGGCGGAGAATGAGGTTTTTCATTAGGGTTTCGGATCGGGTGCGTATGCACAGTTGACAGTTATCATTTTCCAAACCCTAATGGATTTATATATTATCTATTAATAATAATAATTAAATGAGAATTATGTTATGGTTGTTCTTGTTGACTTGTTGACCTTGGTTGACTTGTTGACCATTGACCACTTTCATGCCTTGAAAGTCTTCCTTGATTCATGCTTACTTTTTATTAAATGAAGCATGGTTGTGGTCATTCATAACACTACCATCAACTATTCTCATTTTCAATTATTATCATTTAGATAATTCATTTCTTTTGCAATATGGTTGCAAGAAAGAAATAATTGAGCTCATTCTATCATAACCTCTCTCTCTCCTCATTTTCATCTTCTTCTTCCTCTTGAAAAGAGAAACCTTCTCATGTGTTGAGAATCATTCTCTTTTGATAGAAAAGCAAACCCTAATCTCTCTCTACTCATTCTAGGATGAAGGTTTAGCAAACCGGAAACCCTAGTTCACTCAAAGATCGAGGAAGAGCCCAAAGTCGAACCTTCGAGGTGGATCCATCTTCGACGGGAGAAGGCGACGTAAAGAGAACCATCAACCTCTACAAGGCTTGAAGAAGAAGGAGTTCAAGTATAGGTATAACCATCTTCCATAGTAGCTAAATCTCTTTAGCTAGAATACTAGTTTTAGTTTAGACAACGATCCCGACCATGTTTAGTCCATGTTGCCTCTTGCGATAAAAATTCGTTTTTTTTTTTATACCGTTTCCGCCTCCCCGTAAGCACCGGGGGTCGCAATATGGACTTACAGTGGTATCAGAGCCTAACTAAACTTAAACTAGCTTGGTAGTGAAGTGTAACGAAGTTCGGAACCGTAAAAAAACCCAAAAACCGTATTTTCAAAAACCTGAGTTTCTGTTGAAATTTTTTGGGCTCAAAATAAAAAAATTTATATTTGTAAAATCATCTCAGGCTTTTCTAAGAATAACCATGAAAAACGATCCAGTGAGGAGCTCAAAGCGCCGCGCATCCGCGGCACGAGGTAGGCTCGTGCCGCGGAACCGCCGCGATTTGTCGTCTTCTGCGCCTCGTTTTTCGTGCAGTGTCTGTAGGTTTTGGTTTTGGGATTTTTGAGATATATTATATGTACCCAGATTTTCCAGAAAAGAAATTTCCTTTTGGGGTCCTATAATTCCGTATTTTTCCGAACTTCACTACACTTTGGCTATATTGGTTATATCTGTGATGTTTGCATGTATTGAACGTCGGCTAATCGCTATAGGTCGATTAGTCGGGGTTATACATGATCTGTAATGTGCTGGAATGTGTATATGAATGTGTTGGACTGTCGCGGGTGAATAGCCGGGGTTGGATGTGAGATGAGCTTTTGTTTTTCTTTCATTCATTTGTAAATGTAAATTGATGTAATTATATTATTTGTTTGGCCGCACAACCGGGTCGGGGTTGTAGCCGTCATTGTATAATTCTTTTTACTGTTTTTGCTCCTAGGATAGACCCATGGTGGGGTGCACAAACTACCGGGAACTTGGCGGGTAGTTTGCCGCACCCGTAGGGGTCTTGGGTGGGGTATTTGCTATTCACCGCGACCGTGTTATCCGCTTTTCGTTTCAGGCTCGAAAGAAATGCGGATTGCTAGTATATCCAATGTATTCATCTGTGATCTGTAATGTCTATCATTGCTTTCTATTTAGGCGTTGCTTATGTTTTACAGCCGCGCTAGCCCAGCCCCCGCTCTGTCGTTAGTTAAGTAACCTAACGGGTGATGACGGGGCCCCGTGGCGAATGCATATGGCATAAGCGTACGTCATATTTTGGTTGTTTTCTGCAATGGTAGGATTTAAATGATGGGACGCATTAAAAGAACTAATGCAAGAATATCACGCATTAAAAGAACTAATGCAAGATAATAAACCAAGTTTAAGTCGATGGAACACTTTCGAAAAACCACTCGGTTCTTTTCAAAACTAAACTTTTAAATGCGGAGCTTGAGCCACTCCTTCTAAAAGCTATCTTGTTCCATCGATTATATCAAGTTCACTACGTTCACGGTTTCACCAAAACCATTCGTAGCCCTCCGTCGTTTCATATGAATATTCAACGGTATTCAAGCTGTGTTTGTTGGCCTTAGTCAAGGCACAGTGTTTGGTAGCTGATGGGTATTCATATGTTGCATAGATAGAATGCGTTGGTTTGGGACAGTCGTATTGCCTTGTTGGCCATAGTCAAGGGTAGATACGGGTGGATTCAAATTAACCTGGATAACGACGGGTAGAACTTGACATGTGACTTATGATTTGTTGGCCTTAGTCAAGGTCATAAGAGCATGGGGCAAAAATCCACATCGGGAGTTTCATAAGTACTGAAACTTGCTAGATTTGCATACCATTTGGAGTGTGATGATTATGGTAGGATTCCTTCATTTTCGTCACGCGATGATATTTGGATCCCGATCCTACTGTGAGTATATGCTACTCCTCGGGAAATTTCTCACTAAACGATCAATGCTATAAACCTAGTAGGTGCCTAGAAAGGTGTTAGCGGGGCTACGCCCCCAGGGAAAAGAGGTTCTTAAATTAAGGAACTTCGCGAAAGCGTTGGAAAACCTCCCTCGAAGTACCGACACTGGCCTGGCTGAACGGTTAAGCAAGTATTGTACGGTGGGATTGATCCCGGCTAATTCTTCCTTTGTGGTTTGAGGAGGGATTCGAGAGACAGTGGGAGCCATCCTGTTTAGACAAATTAAAAACCATTCTAAACTTGCAAGAGCATCGTGCTAAAGTGTTTCTTCTCTCCCCCCTGCAGCGACCAAATCGAAATGACTGGACTTAAGTTGATTCTAGATAAAAACATATTGACAGGGCCAAACTACAAAGATTGGCTCAGGAATGTCAAGTTGGCAATCACTTACGACAAGCTGGGGTATCTTCTTACCACCAAAGCTCCCCCCGTCCCAGGTCCCACCTCCAGCGTCGCGGATAAGGAAATCCGTAAGACTTGGGAGATTGACAGCGCGAAGGCCAGATGCCTCGTACTTGCCTCGATGGACAACGAACATCAGAGGAGGCACGAGAATATGGATTTGGAATCCATATTTCTTCATACAAAAGAACTGTATGGAGAGCAGTCTCGTATCGCTAGATGCGAAGTGTCGAAGAAGTTGTTTTCGACAAAGTTGGCCGTCGGATCATCGGTAGCGGACCACGTGCTTAAGATGATTGGCTACACTGAGGAGCTCGCGGAACTTGGGACCACGTTGGATAGTGAACTCTACACGGATATAATCCTCCAGTCCCTTCCATCCACTTACGCCCAGTTCATACTGAATTTCAACTTGCAAGAAAAGGAAGTTGAACTTTCAGAACTCCTCAACCTGCTGAGGAGCGCAGAGGGCACCCTACAGAAGGGTAGGGAAACACCCGCTTTGTTTGTAGGAGGATCTTCTTCCTCTAGGTCCAAGGCGAAAGCCAAGGGAAAGAGGAAGAAAGCCCCCGCCAAACCAAGAGGCGGTGTTAGTAAAGTGGGTACGAAGGGAAAGGAAAAGGCAACAAAGATTGCGGGGAAGCTTGTTGGAAAGGAAGAATGCTTCTATTGTCATAAGAGTGGACACTGGAAGAAAGATTGCAGGGCTTGGAAGGCCAAGACACAGGAACTGAAGCAGGTTGCGGCTTCAGCTTCAGGTGTGTATGTTATTGAAAACTGTCTTTCTATAAACTCTACTTCCTGGGTATTGGATACCGGATCAGGATCTCATATCTGTAATTCTTTGCAGGCGTTGAGAAACCGTAGGTTTTTGAAGGAAGGTGACATGACCCTCAGAGTTGCGAACGGAGCTAGCATGGATGCTAAAGCCGTGGGGGACTATCACCTGGGAATGTCAGATGGGCATGTTTTGGTTTTGCGTAATTGCTTTTTTGTACCCAACGCAACTTGTAATATCATTTCTGTATCTTTGGTTTCTAAAGAAGGTTATGAATTTGTGTTTGTAAGTAATGTTGTAAACATTCACCTTAATCAAGTTTTGATTGGGTCAGGTACACTGAGCAATGGTATATACGTATTGAACCAACCACAGATTTTCAATGTCCAGAATACACACAAAAGAAAGTCTCCAGATATTAATCAGGCTTTCTTATGGCATTGTAGACTGGGTCACATCAATGAAACACGGTTGACTAAGTTACATAAAGAAGGATACTTGGATCCGTTCGAGTATCAGTCTTATGCCACTTGTGAATCTTGTCTCATGGGAAAGATGACAAAGACTCCGTTCACTGGACACGGAGAAAGAGCGAGCGAGCTCTTGGGACTCGTACACAGCGACGTGTGCGGTCCAATGTCTACACATGCGCGAAGCGGTTATTCATACTTCATTACTTTCACAGACGATTTCTCTAGGTATGGACATGTCTTCTTAATGAAGCACAAATCCGAGGCCTTTGAGAAATTTCGGGATTACAAGAATGAAGTTGAAAAACAAACAGGCAAAAGTATTAAGATTCTAAGATCGGATCGAGGTGGAGAATACTTAAGTGCCGAGTTCCTGGACTATTTAAAAGAGAATGGAATTCTCTCTCAGCGTACTCCTCCATACACTCCGCAACATAACGGTGTATCGGAAAGGAGGAACCGAACCCTATTGGATATGGTTCGTTCCATGATGAGTAAGGCTGAGTTACCGCGATCTTTCTGGGGTTATGCACTGGAAACAGCTGCACATCTCTTGAACCAAGTTCCTACTAAGACATTGCCTACCACACCATATCAGATGTGGAGTGGGAAGAAACCCTGTCTTAAATCCTTTAAGACATGGGGATGTCCAGCTTTTGTAAAAAAGCAGCATGCGGACAAGCTCGAGGCACGCTCGGTACAGTGCAAGTTTGTGGGATACCCAAAGAACTCCAAGGGGTATCTTTTCTACTACGCAGAGGAACAAAAAGTTCTTGTTTCTCGTCATGCCTACTTCTTGGAAACTGAGTTTTTGGAAAATCAGATAAGTGGGAGCGCAGTAGAACTGGAAGAAGTTCCAGAACCACAAACCATTACTGAAATCTTAGAGGAACCAGAGGGTTCGAAAGAACAGGACATTCCTATGCCGCTCCGCAGAAGTAGTAGGCAGTCTCATCCGCCCGAGAGATACTACGGTTTTCTCATAGACGGGGATAGAGAGGATTGCATCATAGACTATGATGAGCCTACTAGCTTCCAGCAGGCCGTTCAGAGCATTGACTCGGTAAAATGGCTGGATGCAATGCGGACCGAAATGGAGTCCATGTACACCAACAAAGTATGGACGTTGGACATTGCTCCAGACGGGGTAAAACCCGTAGGATGCAAGTGGATCTTCAAAAGGAAGATTGGTGTAGATGGACAGGTTGAGACCTATAAAGCTAGACTTGTAGCAAAGGGTTTCCGTCAAAGACCTGGCTTGGACTATGACGAAACCTTTTCTCCAGTGGCTATGCTGAAATCCATTCGGATCCTTCTTGCCATTGCTGCCTTCCACGATTATGAGATTTGGCAGATGGACGTAAAGACCGCTTTTCTAAATGGAAATTTAGAGGAGTGTGTCTATATGGATCAGCCAGAGGGTTTCATTCAGAGTGGGAGCAGCGGAAAGGTGTGCAAGTTGCTTAAGTCCATCTATGGACTAAAGCAGGCATCGCGGAGTTGGAACATCTGTTTTGATGAGACGGTCAAGGAATTTGACTTTATCAAAAATCCAGATGAACCATGCATCTATAGTAGATTTGTAGCGAGAACTGTAGTATTCCTTGTTTTATACGTGGATGACATTCTCTTAATAGGAAATGACATTCCTATGCTACAATCTGTCAAGGGTTTCTTGTCACAAAGGTTCTCCATGAAAGACCTGGGTGATGCCTCTTACATCCTGGGGATCCGGATCCATCGTGATAGATCCAAGAGGATATTAGGACTTTCACAGTCCAGGTACATCGACACCGTACTGAAAAGATTCAGTATGGAAGATTCCAAGCGCGGTAACTTACCGGCTTGTCACGGGATCACCCTCTCTAAAGAGATGTCTCCCAAGACTGATTTGGAGAGGGATCGCATGTCTATTATACCCTACGCTTCTGCGGTAGGCTCTATAATGTATGCGATGTTGTGTACCAGACCGGATGTAGCTTATGCACTGAGTGTAGTAAGCCGGTATCAGTCAAACCCTGGGGAGAAACATTGGATAGCGGTAAAGAACATTCTCAAGTACCTGAGGAGGACTAAGGAGATGTTCTTGGTGTATGGCGGAAAAGACCTCCAGATTGAGGCCTTTGCTGACTCCAGCTTCCAGAGTGACAAGGATGATTCCAAGTCCATGTCGGGTTTTGTCTTTACCCTCAATGGAGGGGCGGTGTGTTGGAAGAGTTCCAAACAGGAAACCGTTGCAGACTCGACTATGGAAGCGGAATACATCGCTGCATCTGATGCCGCAAAAGAAGCTGTCTGGATAAGGAAGTTCTTAAAAGAACTTCAGGTGGTTCCGTCCATTGTTGACCCAGTACCTCTGTATTGCGACAACAACGGGGCTATAGCTTTAGCAAAGGAACCCAGGTCCCATCAGAGATCCAGGCACATCTTGAGGCGGTATCACCTGATCAGGGAGATCGTGGATCGCAAGGAGATCGAGGTTCGGAGGGTTGCTTCAGAAGAGAACACTGCAGATCCATTCACCAAGGCCCTACCCCAGACTCAGTTCGAGCGGCTGATCGAGATGATAGGTCTTCGATACGCCAGTACATGGCCTTAGTGCAAGTGGGAGATTGTTAGTGTATATGCCCTAGAGGCCATTACTGTATCATACTAGTTTGTATATTACTTGATGGAAGCTTGGGATATTCACCTTGTATAAACAATCTTGCTCAATATAGTAGTATGCTACTTGGTTTGTTTCTACTTCAATGTGTACTTGTGTTTATTTTGCTATATCACTTATACGCATTAGTGGAGCCCTTAGGATCTTTGCTTGATTACCAGCGTTGTGATGGCAGTCACACTAGTGGGGGCTGGGTAATCTATAAGCACATCCTTATACAGGTCCCTAGTCGTAGGACTATCGAGACAGGGCATCGATACTCCGGAGTAGACTAGCGTATGCGCTTCTCATCCCAGTGTGGGAGATGGTCTGTCCCACAGCCATCAGTACGTCGTACTGGAGATAGTATACGGGTGCTCGTTGGGTTACGAGTACACTGGACAGGACTCGTCGGGAACTGACAGGTTGGTATTATACCTATCGTCAGTTATCAGTTCCCAGGTGACATGAGTACAGCTTAGTCCGCTGACTTGACACTGACACTTCGCCTCGAGTGTGTTCCCACTGCACTTTGACCACTACCCTACCACGGCTCAAAGGAGTCGTGCAAACAGGTGGTGGTTGGGTGCAGTCCCGAAGCACTTGGAGGCAGTGACGGTTAGACAGGATTCGTCTCTCCCGGTATTGGGGGTTGACATCGCGCTGTGTCTAGGAGAGCCATTACACGAGTAGTCCCTGGCCAGGGCAAGCGAGATATACTGGTAGGTTTCCAGTGTTATCTCAGGGTGTTTTGGGCTTCACTCCGACACGACTTGTACCGCTATTGGGGGACTGACGTTTTACCGCCCCCTAGGCCCGCCATGCGATGTATCAGACGAACAGACCGGACTGTACGGAGAATGTCACATTCAGACTCAGTAGGAGTTCAGATGGGGTTTCACCTCGTCAGCCTTCTTGTCGGCATCTACCTGGGGACCGTTACGCACAGCTAGTGCCGCTTGCGGTCTGTGGTTAAACCCACTGCCAGCGTAGTGTCGAGTCTTTAGAGTCCCACACAGAGGGTATTCGCCTCTGGGCAAAACAGAGTAGAGGTCGCATGATTTTGCGACAGGGTTCGTTCTCATCCGCGCACTTGTGCACGTTTGGAGTCCGAACGGATTATACTGGCAGGCTCTGGTTTGAGCCAGATACTGGTATATGTTTTGGGGGTTGCTTTTATATCTTGGTATTCTTGTTTTTCGGAACGAGAATGCAGGTGTGTATGCACAGTTGCTTGAGGCGGAGAATGAGGTTTTTCATTAGGGTTTCGGATCGGGTGCGTATGCACAGTTGACAGTTATCATTTTCCAAACCCTAATGGATTTATATATTATCTATTAATAATAATAATTAAATGAGAATTATGTTATGGTTGTTCTTGTTGACTTGTTGACCTTGGTTGACTTGTTGACCATTGACCACTTTCATGCCTTGAAAGTCTTCCTTGATTCATGCTTACTTTTTATTAAATGAAGCATGGTTGTGGTCATTCATAACACTACCATCAACTATTCTCATTTTCAATTATTATCATTTAGATAATTCATTTCTTTTGCAATATGGTTGCAAGAAAGAAATAATTGAGCTCATTCTATCATAACCTCTCTCTCTCCTCATTTTCATCTTCTTCTTCCTCTTGAAAAGAGAAACCTTCTCATGTGTTGAGAATCATTCTCTTTTGATAGAAAAGCAAACCCTAATCTCTCTCTACTCATTCTAGGATGAAGGTTTAGCAAACCGGAAACCCTAGTTCACTCAAAGATCGAGGAAGAGCCCAAAGTCGAACCTTCGAGGTGGATCCATCTTCGACGGGAGAAGGCGACGTAAAGAGAACCATCAACCTCTACAAGGCTTGAAGAAGAAGGAGTTCAAGTATAGGTATAACCATCTTCCATAGTAGCTAAATCTCTTTAGCTAGAATACTAGTTTTAGTTTAGACAACGATCCCGACCATGTTTAGTCCATGTTGCCTCTTGCGATAAAAATTCGTTTTTTTTTTTATACCGTTTCCGCCTCCCCGTAAGCACCGGGGGTCGCAATATGGACTTACAACGATAGTGTACAGAAGATAATAAGTTAAGACAAATAAAGGAATTAGTAAGAGGGTAAAGTAAATTGCGACTGCCATTCACGACCAAACCATGTATTTCTTCGCCAATCCTACATCACCTTTGTATTTCTCCAGAACACCCCGTATCACTACGAAGATCCACAGTATATTGGATACTCCATCGTATGGTTATATACGAACTCGAAGGAACTTGTCCCAGTTTGGGGATGGATTCTTGTTCAAGAGAAATAGGAATAAGATTTATTCAGTTTTCTTTTATCTTCACCTTCTCTCAGGTTACGAGTACTCCTAGGATTAGGAGAGTACAACCATTATGCGTATTGGATAGTCTTCTTCCAAACTATAGGCTGGTGCCGAACGGTAGGAAGGAAGAGAACCATTTAGCCTAAAGGGGTGTACAGAAGGTAATGACTAAAGACATATAAAGGGACTTGGAGAGATGGCAAAGAAAATATACAGTTACAGTTGTGAATCTGATAATGGAAGAGGCATTACTAAGAATACCCGGATACCCCTTCGAAACATTTACATGTTTCAGTTTCACTGTGTATTGTTAAAAGAAAACTGATTTCCCAATTAGCCCTTGCTCCAGGGTATGTATTTACCATGTTTGATTCTCACATCTGTATGGTTTTACAGATGATGAGTGGGAGTATGTTATTGGGAATTAGGTGATTGTCCTCATTATATCGGGATTCGTTGTAATTGGTGATATTTGAGGAAATCACCTGGGTTGTTTGCCGGACGACAAATATTTGGTTTTGAATATCCGTTGTTATGCAACAATTTCAAATTGATATATCTGTACATTTGTTTTTATAAAGTGAGATATAACTTTTTGAAATTTTGTCTATGACATTTACCTATATCAGTGGATGGTTAGGTAATGAGCATTAAACAGCGGTGTAATTCTTCTTAACCATAAGTACAGTTTTCAACCTACGACACACGGGGAATGAGTTATTAGACTCAGAGGACATATACAGTGTATTGTATGTTGTCCAGTGTCCATAAGGACAGAGTGGTTGGTACTCGTACTATATTCTGTTTACTTGTGACTTCTCTAGTTCTTAGACATGTGTTTCGTAGAAATGAAAGATCTAAGTTTTGAGAAGTTATAGATATAAGAATAAAGCAGAGAACCAAGCGTTGCAAGTATCAAGATTCTTCAAGGTGATCGAAGATGTAGATACTTGTGTATGGTATTCAGTTGATAGTAATGATTATGAGAACTTGCTTCTCTTTCAGGTTACTTATAATTGGAAGCACTCCTAAGTTGAGTAACGCTGATCGGCCTCTCTCCATTTAGTTGACATGCACTGGAGACGGCTGAATGATTTGAATCTGGTTCCAATTAAATCAGTGTCTCTGTTTCTTTATTGGATATAGAATAGTTCATATCTTAACGATGTTAAGGTACGGGGAGTTGTCCGGCTTATGCTTAAAACCAGACTCTGGATAACTCAAGGCACGTTTCTGTAATAGTTGTTTGTAGGTTGACCCGGGCTATGACGAGGGTTAACTTTCTACCATCTGGAAGATCAATGGTGATATTGTTCTGACTCGCCACAGTTTTATTAAAATTCACTTTTTCAAAAAACAGTAGTGGGAGTATGGTAGAACTGGAAGTGATTCCAGAACCGCAAACGATTACTGAAAATTTAATAAGAACCTAAAGATTCAATCTGGTTTGACATTCCATTAGCCACTCTGCAGATATGGTGGGTAACCTCAAGCACCCGAGAGGTACTCCGGTAGCCTCAAGGACAGTGACAGGGAGGTTCTTGTTTACCCTGACTTGACACTACTGTTTTTCCAGGCTATGAGACCAGGCAGGAGGATGAGTATAGCGTCGTTCTGAACTGGCTTTAGAAGTGTACGTTTATATGACTCAGCCAGAGGTTTGTCGTAGTCAGTGGGAGCAGCGGAAGCATAGTGGACAAGTAGCTTATGTCTATTTATGGACTAAAGAAGATATAGCGGAGATAGATCATCTATTTCTGATGTGACAGTCATAGGTTTGACTTCATCAGAATAGGGGATGGATCTGTTAAGAAAGTAGTAGGGTGTGATGTCCTGGTATTTGGATGACATACACAGAGTAGGAAGTGAAAATCCTAGACTACGATCGGTTATGCTTTGGTTATCACACAGTAGTTTTCTCCACATAGGATATGGATATTATATTAGATATTCTGGTTACTAGATCTATGGTTTTAGATCTAGATTTGGGTAGTTTCCCAATCTGGGTACTTAGACAGCATTCTAAAGGTGTTTTAGAATGGACGACTACTGGAACGGTACTATACCTGCAGGTGATGGAGTCGCCCTTTCTAAAGGTGTCTTACAGACTAAAGGGGAGAGGGATGTGCATGATTGACATATCACTTGCTTAGGCAATTGAGTCAATCACGAGATGTCAAGTAACACCCAGATTTTGTTTTTGCACTAGATGCAATAAGTTGATATTGATCCAATCCTGGAGAAACATTCGGGAGCAGTTTTAGAACATAAGTGGATGTTCTAGGGATATGATAATGACAGCCACTTTCGAGAGATGGTTATCATTCTAGGCTTCCAAGGTGACCTGGATGACAGAGTGACTTTCAGAGTTATAGTTTTCCCTCTGACGAGGGGAAGTATTTTGGACAGGTGGTCCAAGCGGATACTGAGAGAGGCATGGCGCAGGATACTAATTAAGTTCAGTTAACGATACAGTTTAAGAAGTTTGGATTTGGAGTTCATTTATGAACTAGGTCCCATCAGATATCCAGACATATTCTAAGACATGTATTGCTCATTTCGGGAGATGGCTTTCTCCGCTAACTTGAGATAAAGAGATACATAGAAAGAAACATCAGGGCGGATCCACTCACTGAGGCTATTCCTCGAACGCAATAGTTTCGCAAACGAGCTTTGTGAAACTGATTAGTAGAGGAGTTGGGTGTTCGGTATCTCACGGGCTGTAAGTATGCGACATCGCAATAATTAGCCTTGAGTGCAAGTGGGTGATTGTTGGATATAGTTCCCTCAGAGTCAATTATTGGATCACAGGCACGTGATTTCAATGATTGAGGGATGACCTATGCCGGTAGGACAGTCTTACCCAAGATGATATTATGCTATCTGGTTTATCTTTATCATCGTGTACTGCTTTAGGTGACCTTACAGGTCACTATTGCACGTTGATAGAGCCCATAGGATTCTTTCTTGACTACCAGCAGTATGATGGCGATCATATACGTGAGAGTTGGGTA
The DNA here is from genome assembly GCA_030015575.1 of Agapanthus africanus. NCBI lineage: Eukaryota > Viridiplantae > Streptophyta > Magnoliopsida > Asparagales > Amaryllidaceae > Agapanthus > Agapanthus africanus. The sequence goes on along the minus strand of JASDDO010000284.1, from coordinate 474,485 downwards.
GTCTATAAGTACATCCTTAAAGTGGTCCCTAGTCGTGGGAGTTTCGAGTCTGGGCATCGATACTCCATTAGTAGACTAGTGTATACAGTCGAGACCCCGACGAGGGGCGGTGGCCGGTCTCATAAGCCATTGGTGTCAGTTGGTTCACCTAAGATGTATACAGGTGCTTATTTGGTTATGAGTACACCGGACATGACTCGCCGGGAACATGCTAGTTGGTATTATACCTGACGTCAGATAGCAGTTCCCTGATGACATGTGTACATGTTAGTTCATCGACTTGAGATCGTCATATGTCTCGTGTGAGTTCCCACTGTGCTTTGATTACTACCCTACCACGTCTCAAAGGAGTCGTGCAAACAAGTTTTAGTTGGGTACAGTCCCGAGCAACATGGAGGCAGTGAGCGGATCGGCAGGGGTTTCGTTTCTCCCGGTATTGGGGGTGAGATCGCGCTGTGTCTAGGAGAGCCATTACACGAAGTCCTTAGCCATGGCAGGAGATTAACAGGTAGGTACTCCAGTAGTATCTCAAGGTGTTCTGGGCTACACTCCGACACGACTTGTACCGCTTTTGGGGGTCTGACTTTTACCAACCCCCTAGGCCCGCCATGCGATGCTCATAGACGAACGGACCGGACTGTACGGATATTGTCACTGACAGGCTCAGAAGGGTGTCAGGATGAGTTCTCTCATCGACCTCCCTTTTGTTCAATACCTGGTTGCTCGATACGTACAGCTAGTACCACTGACGTGCTAGTGGTTAAATCCACATCTAGTTTGACGAGTCTTTAGAGTCCCCTACAGACAGTTTCTCAAGTTTCGGGCGAAACGTAGTAGAGGCCGTATGATATATGGCAGTGTTCGATCATATACGTGCAGTAGTGCATGGATAATAATCGGACGGATCATAATAGTGGGCTTTAGTTTAAGCCGGATTCTAATATTAGATTTGTTGGATTACTTTAGTCTCATCACATTCGCATTCAGTCGGAATGCGGATGCAGGTATGTATATACAGGTGATGGGTATCCTTGTGATCCGTCACGAGTTTACTTTAGATGTTGACGTATCTTTTTATTGTTGTAAACATTTGGATTAATGTTTACAAATGGAAATTGTGAGCTAGAAATCATCATTTTGTGCATTTAATGTGACATAGACTTCATTAGTGACTCATGGTCTCTTTTCTTGTGCTAATGTCACATTGTGTGATTGATTAGTGGATGAAATGAGAGGGAGAGAGAGAAAGGGCAGCCATAAGGGATGGTTAGCTCTTGTATTATTTCTTTTTGCTCACTCTAATTTCATCACACAACACAAAAAGAAAAAGGCTTCTTCTTCTTCCTCTAGATCACAACCTCCATTGACGGCTTCATCTTCAACCTCTATCCATGCAATGGATGCAAAAGACAAAGTTGTCACACACATTCTCTACTTCGCATTGGACACATCGGCTAGCGAACTTCGTGCCCGAGTTGGTTCGGATGAAGCGGGAGCCCGTAAAAAGACTCGATGATGTGGTGCCCTTTTCGACGAGGAGACTGGAGCTCGGAGATGCCGCGAGGAGCTTGGGATGGTGGCCAAAGACCGAAGGACATAGATCGATCGGTATAGCCCTTTCTATCCCTTCTCCAGTTGCCAGTTGTAGGTTAATGGTTCGATCCGGGTTTTAAGCATACGATAGCGCTGGTTTCATGTTTTGAAATAGTTTTCGTTTCCGCGTTTTGGCCTTGGAAAGACGGCCGGGGCGCTACCGTAGACTTACAACATCGTTGGCAGCGATGTTTTCAGCCTCCATCGTCGAGTCTGCTACGGTTTCCTGTTTGGAACTCTTCCAACACACCGCCCCTCCATTGAGGGTAAAGACAAATCCCGAGTGCGACTTAGAGTTGTCCTTATCACTTTGGAAGCTCATATCGGTAAAGGACTCCACTTTGAGTTCTCCATTACCATACATCAAGAACATCTCCTTAGTCCTTCTCAAGTACTTGAGAATGTTCTTCACAGCTGTCCAGTGACTCTCTCCTGGATCTGCTTGATACCTACTCACTACACTTAGTGAGTATGCTACATCGGGTCTGGTATATAGCATCGCGTACATGAAAGAGCCTACTGCCGAAGCATAGGGTATCCCTTGCATGCGAGCTCTTTCCAAATTAGTCTTAGAAGACATCTCTTTGGAGAGAGTGAGTCCAGAGATCGTGGGTAAGTTCCCACGCTTGGATTCTTCTATACTAAACCTCTTTAGTATGGTGTCAATGTACCTGGATTGGGACAATCCCAGTATCCTCTTAGATCTATCTCTATAGATCTTAATTCCCAAAATACAAGAGGCATCACCTAGATCTTTCATTGAGAATCTATGTGATAAGAAGAGCTTGACCGAGTGCAGCATAGGAACATCATTTCCTATCAAGAGTATGTCATCCATGTACAATACGAGGAAGACAATCTTACTCTTTGCCACCTTCTTGTAAATATAAGGTTCATCTACATTCTTGATGAAGTCAAACTCTTTGACTACAACATCAAAACAGATGTTCTAACTACGCGATGCCTGCTTTAACCCGTAGATGGATTTAAGCAGCTTGCACACCTTTCCGTTGCTCCCATTGTCTACGAAGCCCTCTGGCTGAGTCATGCATACGCACTCTTCTAAATCACCATTTAGAAAGGCGGTCTTAACATCCATTTGCTAGATTTCGTAATCATGCTATGCAACAATGGCAAGTAGGATCCGGATGGACTTAAGCATAGCCACTGGAGAAAATGTTTCATCATAATCCACACCTGGTTATTGACGAAAACCCTTTGCAACAAGTCTAGCTTTGAAAGTCTCAACTTTTCCATCTACACCAAGTTTCTTCTTAAAGATCTATTTGCTCCCAATGGGTCTTACCCCTTCAGGAGCAACTTCCAAAGTCCATACTTTGTTGGTGTACATGGATTCCATCTCAGATCGCATTGCATCTAGCCACTTCAAAGAGTCTCCACTCATGATGGCTTGCTCGAAGGTAGTCAGGTCATCATCTTCCATGATGCAATCCTCGCTCCCACCATTAATGAGAAAACCATAGTATCTCTCAGGTGGATGAGGAACCCTACTAGATCAGCGGAGGCTGAAGTTCATTGTGAACTATCGAATCCTCCTATTCTACCAATTCTTCATCTGTAGTTTGTGCGGTTGGAACTTCTTCCAGCTCTACCTCTTTGACACTAATCTCTTTTGCAAGAAATTCCTTTTCGAAAAAGGTGGCATGTTGAGCAACAAACACTTTTTGTTCATCACTGAGGCAGAAATGTTATCCATATGAATTGGTTGGATATCCCACAAACATGCAAAGAATTGACGTTGCCTCGAGCTTGTCCGGATTTTGCTTTTTAACATAGGCCGAACAACCCCATATTTTAACTCGTTTAAGAGATGGTTTCTTTCCATTCCATATCTCATATGGAGTGGTAGACACTGATTTGGTTGGAACTCTATTCAATAGGTATATGGCTGTCTCAAGCGCATACCCCCAGAAGGAAAGAGGTAACTCAGCAGTGCTCATCATAGAGCGCACCATATCTAATAGGGTACGATTTCTCCGCTCTGATTTACCGTTGTGCTGTGTTGTATATGGAGGAGTAAGCTGAGAGAGAATCCCATTCTCTTTTAGATAGTCCAAGAACTTATTGCTCAAGTATTCTCCTCCTCGATCAGATCGAAGGATCTTAATACTTTTACCCGTTTGGTTCTCGACTTCGTGTTTATATTCTTTGAATTTCTCAAAAGCTTCATACTTGTGTTTCAACAGGAACACATGTCCGTATCTTGAGAGATCGTCAGTGAATGTAATGAAGTACGAAGAACAATTCCTGGCAGGTGTAGACATGGGACCGCATACATCACTATGTATCAGTCCCAAGAGTTCCATAACTCTTTCTCTGTGTCCACTAAACGGAGTTTTGTTCATCTTGCCTTTGAGACAAGACTAGCAAGTATCATAAGATGAAAATTCGAACTGATTCAAATATCCATTCTTATGTAACTTAGCTAGTCGTGTCACATTGATATGACCTAGTCTACTATACTACAAGAAGGATTCGTTCATTTCTGAACTCTTCCTCTTGAGTGTGTTCTGTACATTAAGAACTGTGGTTTGATTTATAACGTATATGCCATTATTTAGCGAGCCTGACCCAATCACCTTTTGATTCAGGAAGATGTTCATAACAATATCCTCTACTACAAAATTATATCCTTCTTTACTTAATAAAGAAACTGATATAATATTGCATATCAGGGTCGGAATGTAATAGCATTCGTTTAGAATCAATGTATTACCATTTGGTAATACAAGGTGATATTCGCCAACTGCTTTGGCTGCAACATTTGCACCATTCCGTACTCTTATGGAATGATCACCCTCTCCCAGTTCTCTACCTTTCCATAGCCCATGTAGCATATTACATATGTGGGATCCCGATCCGGTATCTAATACCCATGACGTATAGTGAACTGAGAACAGTTCTCGATAAATAACACACATGAAGAAGATGCATCAGCATGCTTATTCTTCATCTGGGCGGCATGGGAATCCGGATATTCCCCTATTTCCTGTTCTGTCGTATAACAATTATAAGAAAGAACGGAATTAACGTTCCCCTGCTCATTATATTAAGCGGGTTCGGTCAATACATCCATATTATTATCTTGATTAAGGCCTAACATGGTCACTACCTGGAGAGAGAGAGAAGAAAACACTTTAGCGTATGCTCTTGCAAAATTAGATTGGTTATTATCTTATCTAATCAGGATGGCTCCCACTGTTTTCATCAAATTTTCCTTCAGACCCTAAAAGGTAAGACTAGCCGGGATTAATTACACTTTACAAGTTTGCTAATCTTTCGGCCAGGCCAGTGTTGGTACTTTGAGGGAGGTTCCCCGTGCCTTCGCACGGACCTAATTAAAATAAACCTCGTTTTATCAAAGGCATAACCCCGTTAACACCTTTCTAGACACCTACTTAATTGGCTAATTGTCATGTGTAAAACACTCTCAGTAGTAACTCTTACTCGCAGTGGGTATCGGGATCCAACTATCTCATAGAATGAATGCAATCTCATTGCAAATTTCAAAACTTGAAATTCCCGATAATGCTTTTGCCTCCAGCAACTCATGACCTTGGCTACGATCAACAAATCATAAGCGCTAGCCAAGTTCATGTAAGTCGATGTACAACACCCCAATACTTGTGGGGAGGCGGAATTTTCAAAAACGAACTTGTTTAGTGAACAAATATCGACTAACCGCTTGAATCGAAGCTAAACGATAACTAACTTAAAACATAGAGTTTCTATGCTACTATGTTTAGGGATTATACCTAACGAATCGTGTCCTTCGTCTTTGCGAACTCTACCTCCTCCTCGGCCTTCTCGAAGTAGTAGACGATCCACCCGAGAGCTTTACTCCAAGCTTAGCCTCTAAACTTGAGGCAACTAAACTTCTCTAAGTGCTAATCAAAGAAGCTAGGTGAAATATAGAGAGGGTTATGGATTAAGTAGTCTAACTAATCCTTGTACTCAACACATGAGAGGGGAGGATTAGGGTTTGAAGAGGGAGAGCTTGAGGAGAGAGAAGGTGAGGATAATAATGAATTTAGCAACCATGCTTGATAATATCTAGTGATGATTCACTCCATGAGTCATTAAGCATTTATCATGCATTAATGACATGGATGAATCATCCATATGACTCACTAATCACATTCATTGCATATGCCACCTAAACCTCCTTATGGTAAATATATATTATCATAACTCATTATTCTCAATTCATTATTATCCTCCTGTAAGTCGATGTACAACACCCCAATACTTGTGGGGAGGCGGAATTTTCAAAAACGAACTTGTTTAGTGAATAAACATCGACTAACCGCTTGAATCGAAGCTAAACGATAACTAACTTAAAAAATAGAGCTTCTATGCTACTATGTTTAGGGATTATACCTAACGAATCGTGTCCTTCGTATTTGCGAACTCTACCTCCTCCTCGGCCTTCTCGAAGTAGTAGACGATCCACCCGAGAGCTTTACTCCAAGCTTAGCCTCTAAACTTGAGGCAACTAAACTTCTCTAAGTGCTAATCAAAGAAGCTAGGTGAAATATAGAGAGGGTTATGGATTAAGTAGTCTAACTAATCCTTGTACTCAACACATGAGAGGGGAGGATTAGGGTTTGAAGAGGGAGAGCTTGAGGAGAGAGAAGGTGAGGATAATAATGAATTTAGCAACCATGCTTGATAATATCTAGTGATGATTCACTCCATGAGTCATTAAGCATTTATCATGCATTAATGACATGGATGAATCATCCATATGACTCACTAATCACATTCATTGCATATGCCACCTAAACCTCCTTAGTCACCACCTTCTAGAAGCTTCTCGCGCAATTACGAGAACGCCCCTCCTTTCCGCAAAAATACGGAAAAACTTTAGACTGTATAAATCCAATAACCGGATACCAGTAACTGGCTTAAACCAAAGCCGACTGGTAAAAACTGTCTGAAAGTCGTACGCGCGTAAACGCACGTATGCGTCCGAACCCTTGTCGTAAAACCATACGACCTCTATATCGTTTCGCCTGGAGTAGGGAAACTCTCTGTGTGGGACTCTAGAGACTCGACTACTACGCTGGCAGTGGGTTTAACCACAGACCACAAGCGGCACTAGCTGTACATAACGGTCCCCAGGTAGATGTCGATAAGAAGGCCGATGAGGGAACCCATCCGAACTCCTACTGAGTCTGATGTGACAATCTCCATACATTCCGGTCCGTTCGTCCAAGAGTATCGCATATCGGGCCTAGGGGACGGCAAGCGTCAGTCCCCTAATAGCGGTATAAGTCGTGTTGGAGGGAAGCCCATTACACACTGAGAAACTACTGGAACCTACCAGCAAATCTCGCTTGCCCTGGCCAGGGACTTTGCGTAATGGCTCTCTGACACAGCGCTATATCAACTCCCAATACCGGGAGAGACGAATCCTGTCTAACCGCCACTGCCTCCAAGTGCTCGGGACTGCACCCAACTGCTACCTGTTTGCACGACTCCTTTGAGCCGTGGTAGGGTAGTAATCTAAGAACAGTGGGACACACTCGAGGCGAAGTAGCAGTGTCAAGTCTGCGGACTATGTTGTACTCATGTCACCTGGGAACTGTTCACTGACGACTGGTATAAAACCAACCAACAGTTCCCTGTGAGTCCTGTCCGGTGTACCCGTAACCTAACGAGCACCTGCATACTATCTCCAGTATGACGTACTGACGGCTGTGGGACAGACCATCTTCCCAACTGGGATGAGAAGCGTACACACTAGTCTACTCCGGAGTATCGATGCTCTGTCTCGATAATCCAACGACTAGGGACCTGAATAAGGATGTGCTTGTAGACTACCCAGCCCCCACTAGTGTGACTGCCATCACAACGCTGGTAGTCAAGCAAGATCCTAAGAGCTCTATCAATACGTACACTCACATATTAAGATAGAAAAACCAAGTAGCATACCACCATGTTTAGCAAGACTGTTATATACATGTGAATATCCCAAGCTTCCATTAAGTAATATACAAACTAGTATGATACAATAATGGCCTTCTAGGGCATAAACACTAACAGTTCAACCCGTCAATTCCCGATTGAATCAAACCCACTCGTACGACCCTTCGCTAAGGTCAACAAAGTCGTACGATTACCCTATCTCAATCACATCTCATGTTTTAACAGATAAACACTAATTAGCTACCTTACATTACGCCATGGCTAAGGTCAATAAACGCAGCACGAATACTAACTAGTCTCTATCTGAAATGACGGAGGACTACGATGTAGGGTTCCTAGGCACTCTTCTGAAGGTTCATAAAGCATCAAACATGCCCGAATAAAATTTTACATGTGCTGAACAACCCAAAGACGGGATCTTTGCTAGATTATTAGGGTTTAGCATGCATGATAACATCTTTAAAGCAAAGTGTGAGGGATTACAACCTTTGTAATCCGCTCCTTCGCTTCACAAGCTCCGAGTAGAAGTCCATTCGCCGCGATCCATGATCTCCCGGACTCAAGAGAGGCTCCACGACTCGAACGATCCATGCTAGCTTGAAGTGTTCCGATTCTCCGATGATCTACGTCGAAGTTGCTATAACCCAAGCTTTCTCACTCTAAAGAGATGAACACCCTAATCTAATGGGCTAGATTAGATGAGGATGATGGAGTAGTATTTATGCTATCTTTTTAGTTCACTTTCTCACAAGAAATCATCACAAAAAGAATTTCTAGTGAGCTCTCTCTCAAAAACTCAAGAGAGAAGAAGATGAAGAATGAAAAAGAATAATCCTTTTTGATGAATAGTAGTCAAGAGTATATGATTGATTATAGAACCATGGTCAAGAATGAGAGGCTAAAACTTGTAGAGAATAAACTAGAGTTAGGGTTTGGTTAGGTTAAGGATAAGGGTCAACCATAATATCTTAACCAAGACAAAAGAGAATCCTTCTAGAAAGTGCAAGAAAGAGCTAACCCTAATCAAACCCTAATCCCTTTTTATCATCCTTAAACATGTTTCATAATAAATCATATCATGTCACAATAATATATATCACATATATATTATATAGTTGCAACAAAAGAAAATAATACAATTAACATATATCACATATATATCAATGTATTAATCCGGTGAGAAAATGAAATAATAAAGCTAGTCAATATTAGATAATGTAATACAATATATCATATATATATCATTATACATTAAATCATCGAATCAACACTTGATCCGACGATCCGGCTATATCGAATATAACCGACTAATATATCATGTACCGATTCATCGAATCAACACTTGATCCGATGTCCCGATTCATATCTAAATATCGCGAGAATATATAATATGGTATCTCATATCGCATTATCCTCTGTCCTGCACACATCACATATGTGCCTCTACTCCGTTTTGCCTGAGCCAAGAAACCTCTGTGTAGGACTCTAAAGAATCGTCAATACGCCGGTAGCAGGTGATGATTATATCAAAGACCCACAAACTGCAAGCGGTCAGCTAAACGTAATAGCCACCCAGGTATTGAGCGATTAGAAGATCAACAAGCTAGCCTGTCCGTTCTCCTGTGAATCCAATCAGTAACACTCCCGTACAGTCTGGTCGGTTCGTCTGATATGTCGCATATCAAGTCTAGGGGTGGTATACGTCAGACCCCAGTAACCGATAAGTCGTGTCGATGTGAGGCTCATAACAGGTCGAGAAACTACTGGTAACACTTACCAGTATATTTCTATATCATCCCTGGCCAGGGACTTCTAGTTATAGCCAATCGAACACTGCACAACATCAACTCCCTATACCGGGAGAGACGAATCCCCTCCTATCGCTCATTGCCTCCATGTGATTCGGGACTGTACCCAAAAGCCACCGTTTTGCACGCCCTCTTGGACGTGGTAAGGTGGAAATCAAAGCACAGTGGGAATCACACAAGACTCTATGACGATCTCGGGTCTACAGACTACCCTGTACCAGTGTCACCAGAGAACTGCCATCTGACGTGTGGTATATGACCATCTGGGAGTTCTCGGCGAGTCCGTCCAGTGTACCCAGTCTCCACTGAGCACCCGTACACCATCCTTGATGTCAAACACCGATGGATATGGGATCATCCATCGCCCATCATATGGGTCAAGATGCGTTTACGCTAGTCTACTCTGGTGTATCGATGCCCTGTCTCGATATACCCTCGACTAGGAACAGTAATAGGATGTACTCATCGACAACTATAGCCCCACTAGTATGATCTCATCATAGTCCCAGTAGTCGAGTACAGATCCTAAGGGCTTTATCAACATGTGAGAGTAAGACTGTAAACCAATACAAGTCAACATGTTAAGATAAAGTAAAACCAAATAGCATACTATCATGACGAGCAAGAAAGTCCTCTCTGTATATATCCAAGCATCCATCATAATATACATCATATGTACAACAATGGCCTCTAGGGCATATACATAACTAACAATCTCCCACTTGCACTAAGGCCAGCTGCTGTAGTATCTCATACCTAGCATCCCGAATAATCTCTCAAATTGTATCTGGGGAATGGCCTTCGTGAGTGGATCCGCAGTGTTGTCCTTCGTATCTACTCTCCTTACCTCGATCTCCCGGCGATCAACTATCTCCCTGATCAGGTGATACCGCCTCAGAATATGTCTAGACTTCTGATGGGACCTGGGTTCCTTGGCCAAAGCCACAGCTCCATTGTTATCGTAATACAGAGGTATTGGATGTTCAATGGATGGAACCATACCAAGTTCAGTGATGAACTTCTTCATCCAGACAGCCTCTTTGGCAGCGATGTTTTCAGCCTCTATCGTCGAGCCTGCAACGGTATCCTGTTTGGAACTCTTCCAACATACCGCCCCTCCATTGAGGGTAAAGACAAATCCCGAGTGCGACTTAGAGTCGCCCTTATCACTTTGGAAGCATGAATCGGTAAAGGACTCCACCCGGAGTTCTCCGTTACCATACACCAAGAACATGTCTCTAGTCCTTCGTAAGTACTTGAGAATGTTCTTCACAGCTGTCCAGTGACTCTCTCCAGGATCTGCTTGATACCGACTCACTACACTTAGTGAGTATGCTACATCGGGTCTGGTACATAGCATCGCATACAAGATAGAGCCTACTGCCGAAGCATAGGGTATCCCTTGCATGCGAGCTCTTTCCAAATCAGTCTTGGGAGACATCTCTTTGGAGAGAGTGAGTCCAGAGATCGTGGGTTGGTTCCCATGCTTGGATTCTTCCATACTAAACCTCTTTAGTATGGTGTCAATGTACCTGGATTGGGACAATCCCAGTATCCTTTTAGATCTATCTCTATAGATCCTAATCCTCAATATGCAGGAGGCATCACCTAGATATTTCATTGAGAATCTTTGTTATAAGAAGAGCTTGACTGTTTGCAGCATAGGAATATCATTTCCTATCAAGAGTATGTCATCTACGTACAATACGAGGAAGACAACCTTACTCTCTGCCACCTTCTTATAGATACAAGGTTCATCTATGTTTTTGATGAAGTCAAACTCTTTGACTACTACATCAAAACAGATGTTCCAACTCCGCGATGCTTGCTTTAACCCATAAATGGATTTAAGCAGCTTGCACACCTTTCCGCTGCTCCCACTATCTACGAAGCCCTCTGGCTGAGTCATGTACACGCACTCTTCTAAATCACCGTTTAGAAAGGCGGTCTTAACATCCATTTGCCAGATTTCGTAGTCATGGTATGCAGCAATGGCAAGTAAGATCCGGATGGACTTAAGCATAGCCACTGGAGAAAAGGTTTCGTCAAAATCCACACCTGGTCGTTGACGAAAACCCTTTGCTTCAAGTCTAGCTTTGAAAGTCTCAACTTTTCCATCTACACCAAATTTCCTTTTAAAATTCCACTTGCTCCCAATGGGTTTTACCCCTTCAGGAGCATTTTCCAAAATCCATACTTTATTGGTGTACATGGATTCCATCTCAGATCGCATTGCATCCAGCCATTTCACAGAGTCACCACTCGTGATGGCCTGCTCGAAACTAGTTGGGTCATCATCTTCCATGATGCAATCCTCGCTTCCACCATCAATGAGAAAACCGTAGTATCTCTCAGGTGGATGAGAAACCCTGCTAGATCGGCGGAGAGGCTGGGGTTCGTCGGGTACTACTGAATCCTCTGGTTCCACTAAATCTTCAGTTACAGTTTGTGTTTCTGGAACTTCTTCCAGTTCTACCTCAGAGCCACTAATCTCTTTTGCAAGAAATTCCTTTTCTAAAAAGGTGGCATGTTGAGCAATAAACACTTTTTGTTGTTCACTGTGGTAGAAAAAATATTCATTTGAATGTTTAGGATATCCCACAAACTTACATAAAACTGACCGTGCCTCGAGTTTGTCTGGACTTTGCCTTTTGACATAGGCCAGACAACCCCATATCTTAACTCGTTTAAGACATGGTCTCTTCCCACTCCATATCTCATATGGTGTGGTAAGTACAGATTTAGTTGGAACTTGATTCAATAGGTATGTTGCTGTCTCAAGCGCATACCCCCAGAAGGAAATAGGTAACTCAGCTGTACTCATCATAGAGCGCACCATATCTAATAGGGTGCGATTCCTCCGCTCCGATACACCGTTGTGCTGTGGTGTGTAAGGAGGAGTAAGCTGAGAGAGAATCTCATTCTCTTTTAGATATTCTAAGAACTCATTGCTTATGTATTCTCCTCCTCGATCAGATCGAAGGATCTTAATACTTTTGCCCGTTTGTTTTTCTACTTCGTGCTTATATTCTCTGAATTTCTCAAAAGCTTCAGACTTGTGTTTCATCAGGAACACATGCACGAATCTAGAGAGATCGTCGGTGAATGTAATGAAGTAGGAAGAACCGTTCCTGGCATGCGTAGACATGGGACCGCATACATCACTATGTATCAGTCCTAAGAGTTCCGTAACTCTTTCTCCGTGTCCACTAAACGGAGCTTTGGTCATTTTTCCTTTGAGACATGAATGACAAGTATCATAAGATGATAATTCGAACGAATTCAAATAACCATCCTTATGTAACTTAGCCGGTCGTGTCGCATTGATATGACCATGTCTACAATGCCACAAGAAGGATTCGTTCATTTCTGAACTTTTCCTCTTGTGTGTGTTTTGTATATTGAGGACTGTATTCTGATTTAGAATGAATATGCCATTATGTAACGAGCCTGATGCAATCAACTTTTGATCTAGAAATATGTTCATAACATTATCGTTTACTACAAAATTATATCCTTCTTTACTTAATAAAGAAACTGATATAATGTTGCACATCATGTTCGGTATATAATAGCTCTCATTTAGAATCAGTGTATTACGACTTGGCAATACTAGGTGATATTCGCCAACTGCTTTGGCTGCAATATTTGCACCGTTTCCTACTTAAACGGAATGATCACCTTTTCCCAGCTCTCTACCTTTTCGTAGGCCATGTAACAGTTTACATATGTGGGATCCAGATCCGGTATCTAATACCCAGGACGTAGGGTGAACTGAGAAACAATTCTCAATAACTAACACACCTGAAGAAGATGCATCAACATGCATGTTCTTTTGGGCGGCGTGAGAATCCAGATATTCTCCTGATTCCTGTTCAGTCTTATAACTCTTATAAGAAAGAACAGGTCCAACGTTCCCCTGCTCAGTATAATAAGCGGGTTCAGTCAATACTTCCATATTATTATCTTGATTATGGCCTGACATGGTCGCTACCTGGAGAGAGAGAGAAGAAAACACTTTAGCGTATGCTCTTGCAAGATTAGATTGGTTATTATCTTATCTAATCAGGATGTCTTCCACTGTTTTTATCAAATCTACCTTCAAACCCTAAAAGGTAAGATTAGCCGGGATTAATTACACCCTACAATTTCGTCAATTTTTCAGCCAGATCAGTGTTGGTACTTGAGGGAGGTTCCCCGTGCTTTCGCACGGACCTAATTAAAGTAAACCTCGTTTTCCCAGAGGCGTAACCCCGTTAACACTTTTCTAGACACCTACTTGATCGACTAATTGTCCTGTGTAAAACTCTCCCAGGAGTAACTCTTACTCGCAGTGGGTATCAGGATCCTACTATCTCATAGGAGGTATGCAATCTCATTGCAAATTTCAACACTTGAAATTCCCGATAATATTTTGCCCCTAGTGTGCCATGACCTTGACAGAGGTCAACAAAGCATAGTGCACTAGTCAAGTTCAACCCGTCATTTCTTGATTGAATCAAACCCACTCGCACGACCCTTGACAGAGGTCAACAAGGTCGTACGACTACCTTAATCCAATCACATCACATGCTTTACAGATAATTACTAGTCAGCTACCGCACACAACGCCTTGACAGAGGTCAACAAACGCAGCACGAATACAAAATAGTCTTTATCTGAAATGACGGAAGGCTACGTCAGGTTTTTCTGAAAACCTATTGCGTAATGAACTTGATATCGTCGTAGAATCAAGTGAAATTTTAAAATGGAGTGTTTTTTAGGCTTTCACTAGTTTTGCTAAAGAGGTCACTCCCGGTGAAGGGATCTCGGCTCTTTCCTCATCGAATAAGGTGCAGGACATATCATATATATCACTGTGCAAAGCAAAACTCTAAAAGCAATCAAAAGACAAACCGAGTTTTGTAGCATCTGCCAGTTTCGCTAAAGAGGTCACTCCCGGTGAAGGGATCTCGGCTCTTTCCTCATCGAATAAGGTGCAGGGTATATCATATATACCGCTATGCAAAGCAAAACTGTAGCTACGCTTTTTATAAAGTTTTGATTCCACAACATCTTTTAGGTTTCTTTTCTTTTTATTAATCTCATTAATAAAAAATCCCATCAGCTTATGCTTCCTAAGCATCACAGATAAATACGACATACACTTATGCCATCCGCATTCGCCTCGATGTCCCCTCGTGCACCGTTAGGTTAGGTAACTAACGACAGAGTAGGGCATGGCTAGTGCGGGTGTAAAACATAAGTAACGTCTATATAATATATCATATATACTATATACTGTATCCATCATAACATATCAAATGATCACATCACAGATATCGCAGCAGAAACATAGATATAATGTGGGATATACTAGGACGCCCGTATTTAGTATTTAGCCAACAATAGAAAATACGGATTCCACAGTCGTGATGAATAGACAAGCCCATACCCTGGACCCCTACGAGAGCGGCAAGCGACCCTGCCAATTCTGGAGTTTAGGAGACCCGGTCTCGACTCTTCGAGATGGCCTCCCACTGAACCCCAGAACCCGGTCACCTGTGCTCCCTTTCTTGGGTCCATCCTAATGCGGAAAAGTAAATAATATACAACACTGGTGGCATCAATCTCAACCCGGAAGCGCCCCAAATAAAAGAATATTACTTTACATTTGAATTTACATGAATGAAAATATAAAACTCTCATCTCACATAAAACCCCCGGCTATTCAATCGCGACAATCATGCACATCATATCTCAGCAACACATAATATCTCATATCATCAACGTAAATAAGTTTGCATACACTGATCGTCGTTGTCGTATAGCAATGAAAACCGGCAATACAACTACATACTACACTTACGGTCACAGAAAAGAAATTGTAAAACTATAATATTTGGAATCCACAATCACTTTAGACATTGTAAATCCGAAATATCACATACTTCGCATTTCATGCCTAACTCTATGAATTCCACAGATTGTATCACATTCCAGATAAATAGTCAATTTTAAACTTTTCGAACAGATAATCAAATACCCAAAATTTCCTAAATTTCTCAACACTTGAGCGGAGTTCAAATAATACGGAATGTGTCACAGTAGTAGCGGTCCAGCCGTAGAAGGGTCAAGCCAACGCCTCACATGTGGCACGCCGTACTGCCCCAAACCCGAAGGTTCAAAAGGCAGTTCAAGACGGTCACATAATCGAGTTAAGGTTTGTTGTCTTCTAGAGGGTCCACCAAAAAACTTGCACGCATTTGAGAAAGATTTAAAGTCAAGAAAAGATTCAACACTTGAAAATTTTTCGTGTTGGGAAAAAGTGAGTTAAGGATATCCTTTCGAACTTTTTAACAGTTTCTAAATATCCGGAAAAACAATAACGAATTTAAAATTCCCGATCGAATCGACGATTACAAAATAAACCCCAGAATACTCAACACTTGAGTCAGATTAAAAATACCCATAAAATAGTAACCACAGTGACATGAATTACTGTGCAAAACTCCGTCCCTAATACCCTTATCCTGCCGCGGAACCGCCGCCAAAGGTGGCTAATCACCGCGGTTCCACGGCCATGTTGAGGAATTGGGGGCACATTTTTCACCATAATTCTTATATTAGCCTGCTGAATTTTTTAGGTATTTTTAATTCTGGAAAAACCCAGATTTTAAAAAATGTACAGAGAGGGGTTTGAAATGTCGTATTCGGGTTCGATCGTGGTTTTAACTTCGTAAACACGTCGCCTAATGCTCTAGCTAGGCTCTGATACCACTGTAGTGTTCCTAGGCACTCTTGTGAAGGTTCATAAAGCATCAAACATGCCCGAATAAAATTTTACATGTGCCTAACAACCCAAAGACGGGATCTTTGCTAGATTATTAGGGTTTAGCATGCAAGATAACATCTTTAAAGCTAAGTGTGAGGGATTACAACCTTTGTAGTCCGCTCCTTCGCTTCACAAGCTCCGAGTAGAAGTCCCTTCGCCGCGATCCACGATCTCCCGGACTCAAGAGAGGCTCCACGACTCGAACGATCCATGCTAGCTTGAAGTGTTCCGATTTTCCGATGATCTACGTCGAAGTTGCTACAACACAAGCTTTCTCACTCTAAAGAGATGAACACCCTAATCTAATGGGCTAGATTAAATGAGGATGATGGAGTAGTATTTATGCTATCTTTTTAGTTCACTTTCTCATAAGAAATCATCACAAAAAGAATTTCTAGTGAGCTCTCTCTCAAAAACTCAAGAGAGAAGAAGATGAAGAATGAAAAAGAATAATCCTTTTTTGATGAATAGTAGTCAAGAGTATATGATTGATTATAGAACCATGGTCATGGATGAGAGGCTAAAACTTGTAGAGAATAAACTAGAGTTAGGGTTTGGTTAGGTTAAGGATAAGGATCAACCATAATATCTTAACCAAGACAAAAGAGAATCTTCTAGAAAGTGCAAGAAAGAGCTAACCCTAATCAAACCCTAATCCTTTTTTATCATCCTTAAACATGTTTCATAATAAATCATATTATGTCACAATAATATATATCACATATATATTATATATTTGCAACAAAAGAAAATAATACAATTAACATATATCGCATATATATCAATGTATTAATCCGGTGAGAAAATGAAATAATAAAGCGAGCCAATATTATATAATGCAATACAATATATCATATATATATCATTATAAATTAAATCATCGAATCAACAATTGATCCGACGATCCGGCTATATCGAATATAACCGACTAATATATCATGTACCGATTCATCGAATCAACACTTGATCCGATGTCCCGATTCATATCTAAATATCGCGAGAATATATAATACGGTATCTCATATCGCATTATCCTTGGTCCTCCACATATTACATATGTGCCTCTACTCCGTTTTGCCTGAGCCAAGAAACCTCTGTGTAGGACTCTAAAGAATCGTCAATACGCCGGTAGCAGGTGATGATTATATCAAACACCCACAAGTTGCAAGCGGTCAGCTAAACGTAACAGCCACCCAGGTATTGAGCGATCAGAAGATCAACAGCTAGCCTGTCCGTTCTCCTGTGAATCCAATCAGTAACACTCTCGTACAGTCCGGTCTGTTTGTCTGATATGTCGCATATCAAGTCTAGGGGTGGTATACGTCAGACCCCAGTAACCGATAAGTCATGTCGATGTGAGGCTCATAACAGGTCGAGAAACTACTGGTAACACTTACCAGTATATCTCTATATCAGCCCTGGCCAGGGACTTCCAGTTGCACAACATCAACTCCCTATACCGCGAGAGACGAATCCCCTCCTATCGCTCATTGCCTCCATGTGATTCGGGACTGTACCTAAAAGCCACCGTTTTGCACGCCCTCTTGGACGTGGTAAGGTGGAAATCAAAACACAGTGGGAATCACACAAGACTATATGTGTCACGACCCGAAAGTACGGAACATGACCGGCACTTAAACTACGAACGTCTCGAGGCGTACGTAATCTAAGTAAACCGAAAACCCAGAAATCCCAACCAAGAAAGATGTAGAGTGCAGGAAAAACCAACTTAAAGCAAATAGTTTCAATAGCATAAGCCGAATTAGGCGGTTTTAAAAACATCAAAAATTTCCCAAAAATTTCGGCAGAGTCTCCTTTGTAAATACTGGCCCCCAAATGGGATACAACATAAATAGTATACGAAATCAATAAAAAGGCATCCCCAAGCGGGAGCTAGCTCTTCGTCAATCGACGGTCACAACCACACAAGCAATATAATATACAACGCCAAGGGCGAGGATCAAAATTCAAAAGAAAACTCAAAAACCACAAGGAAACCACAGAAATACAACGCGCGACTCTAAGGTCGAAAGAATAAACATCACTGGTCTCTATCTCAAATAAATACATGTTTGGTTGATGGAACTTCTAGATACAACAGAATAATAATATACAAGATATAAAATGGGGGTACGATACAAGTAAACCCACCTACTAACAAATCACCCGAAGGAAACTATGCCCGCAAGCCGTAAAGAAACCTGTACGGCAAACCTGCAAGAAACTGGGGCACAACGGGGGTGAGTTGCCAACTCGTGAATAGAAAAATATCTACGCACAGAAATCGCATAAATAACGCAACCTAGGTCAATGATCATAATATATCCTCAAATATATGAATAACACGTAGCCTATAACAAGGCTAGGGAAAATATCTAACCCGAGTGTAATCTCATGTGCCCGTGTCAGTGCCTCAAGTAGCAATATATCATATGAATGAGGTATGAATGCATGAAAAAAGAATACATGTAAATGAAGAACCGTTATCATAATTTAGTGAGATTTCCTTTGTATTTTTAAAATGAGGTATCATAATGAAATCAGCATAAAACAGTGCCTAGCATCGGCACAAAATGTAATCCCAATATCTCGATATCTCTGTATCACAGTCTCTGTACCTCAATATCTCGAAATCTCAATGTCTCAATCACAATACCTAGGGCGCCGTCAGTCCAGACCGGCCCCTACCATCCATCTCAAGACCACGACGGTATCCTCCGGATATCCGACGAGTCGGGTAAAATCACCGGTAGGTAGTGCTCCCCTGCCAGGCTCACATCGTCATCATCACGCGCTTCTTGCCCCGGGGTACCTTACCGGGTCCACCATGTACCCGAAACGGTTCATCCGTCTCCTCGAATCGGGTCTCGAAATCCATCAGCAAACTCATGGTGGACGACCCATACATCATGGGAAAAAACCGCACTTTTTATTTAAAAAGAGAGAAATCAGTTTATATAAGTTTTGCGGTTTTCCCCCCAAATCCAGAAAATTTCATGGAAATCCGAATCCAAATCATCAATAGCATGTAAAAACCATGAATATAGGCATAACAATGAATAACAGTATGCATGAAGTGACAAGTAATAACTACAATGTTAAGCTGGCATATAAGGCAGGCACACTAATATCATGTCAAATTACTAACTAACAAGCTAAGTCAAGAAATAATATTTTCTAAAGTGTACGTGACATGGCAATTACCGATGAAGATGTGTGTGAGCTGGCAAGTAAGTGTACGTGGTACATACACATCATCGGTAATGGTGCTGGTGTCCTAACAATATGATATCAACATTGCAATAAGAAATTATAACATAAGTATGCGATGCGAAGCGAACCATAATAATAAGCGGGAGCTGAATACTAGACGCAACTGTAACTAACCTGCATTAATCTAATATAAGTCCTACAAATGGTGCCTTTTGAAATAACACGAATCATGAGGTTTTGAAAATAGGGGCTACGGTGTTTTTATGAAAAGATACGTCTTTTGAAATATCCGTAGGATCCCTTGGGCTGTCATTTAAAATACCCACGATTCGTTAGTTTTTGAAATAGGTAAGAATCGAATCTAATCTAACAACTAAACTAAACTAAAGGGCTAAGCTAACAAGCTGGACTACAGGTAAGGAAACCGCCTAACATCTGAGTCGATCCATATACATACCTGTATATATATTAGTCGGTGATCCCGCCTCAATAATATCATATCCGATACCATATCTACAATCAGCCATCCCAAGTCAAGAGTGCGGATCAATCATCAAGATATAGCTCGTACGTAAATCCGTCGTACGGCATCCCCAAATCTGGGTACGGGTCAATATCATATTCCTCACACCATTCCTCTGGTATCCTCTTTATTCAAGATCATAGTCTAGAGTACTGACCTATGTCTAGTACAATACTAATATCCTCAATATACTCATGATCTGACTACAGATTGACAATCTCGTACAAACCGATACCGTCAGCACATAGCATCATCAAGGGTATACATCGCCCGATACGGCCTAATATCAATATCCTAGCCTATCATGCCTTATATCACGATCACAAGTCGACCATTTTATTTATAACACTATTCACCCGTATCGCCGCCCCAAGATCCGCTATAACACCAGGGCGTACCTTAAGTACGAATCCTGCCATATCACCGATGTCACAACCACAAAACAAATCTCATCGACTCAGCTCAATCCCAAGTATCATCCTCAAATCCGTATGTAAACACATAGTCCCATACCCATGTGATCACATAACTATAAAGAATCCCATGAGCACATATAAATAGGAATGTATGCAAGTATGTAGGTGTGTATGTGTAGTGCAACACTACCCTAGGGTTCGCAACACTAAAATAATCCAACACACCAATATCCATCCTAAACATCGTTATTAATCCCAAATAACATATAATAAATTGTTGGTGTGTATACGCATCCGTATACGCCGCCACGGACTGCGGGGGTGCTATACGCCATCCACCCGACTTCTCCCCGTAGATATAAATCTACTCACCTGGTCCTCGTTCGCCGGTGCCGACGTCGCCACGCGCTTGCTTGTCGTCTCGAAGTCCACATGGGGTACCTACATATCATAACGCACCATACCGCATTAAAATCCGACTCATGACCAAAACGACGCACGAATCCCACATAGGTCAAAACCTATGGTTGCTTTAGCAAATCGACCCAAAAACCCTCGACGTCGGCGTACAAACGCCAAACCATCGAGAAAACTCCCAACACACTCATTTGTACAATTACAATCACTAATTATAATATAAAATAGCTTAAAATTCATAAAAACCCCAATTTCACTTAGAAAGTCATTTTTCCGAAAATCTAGCAAGCACAAATCACCGTTTTAGTACAAAACTCGATGTATAAACGAACCTAGCATCCACAATATTCACTAAATATCATAACAAAGTCATATAAACCATTCCTATAATTTATTCTCATCAATTTACATAAATTCCAAAATCCTAGTTTGCAAAAATATCAATTTTTAACACCTTTTAAAGCAAAATTCACAATTCAACAATTAAGCTTGGTTTTACATAACCTAAGATATTAAACCACTCATAATAATGTTAATGATGTCATAAAAACATAATTACATTTTTAACCCAATTATTTAACCAATTTTAAATAGCTAGTTAGCAAATTAGCGTAATTATCATAATTTTTAAACTAACAATTAACAACTAGCTACTAACTTTGTTTTAACAAGCCATAAGAGCCTAATACATTACACAACCATACACCAATTTCACAAAATCCTCACTTGCATTCAAACCCTTTCTTGAATTTTATAACTAACAAAATCCAACCCAAACTATACATGAAACACTAAATTAGCACTAATTTGAAGCCCAAAAAGCAAGTTAAACTCTTAGATTTGGTTTGTATAAAACACTAGATAGCAAAATAGAATAATTAACTTAATAATGGTGTGCTAAAAACCCTAGTTTAACTCAAACCATTCTCTTGAAGATCCTAGATGAAAATAGCACCAATATTAACACTAAAACAACTTATTTAAAGAAATCTAACCATAAGAATTTAAATGGGTAAGAATTATACCTCTAGATCTAGAGATCTAGCAAGAAATTTTGACTCCAAAGATGGCCTCCTAGCATCCAAAATCCATGCAAGAATGGTTAAGAAGAATGGATGAAGGATGGGCTTGAAATTGTGAAGTTTAAATGGAATTTTGATGGAATTTTGATGAGTTTAGAAGAAAAATGAGGGGGGAAATTTTGGGGCTGTTTATTGCAGGAATTTCGGCTGAGGAGGGAGTGGGGAGAGGTGTGGGGGAGTTGTGGAAAAGAATCCAAGTCAAAGCCCCTCCCAAATTACCATAATACCCCCACCTACTTTACTATATATAAAAACCTTATTTTAACCCATTTCTCACATGATTTAAGGTCAAAAAGAGGGAAATAAAATTCTTGGGCTGCTACAATAGTGTGGGGCCGGCCAAGGGGAGTGAGGGTGAGTGTGAGAGACTTTACAAAAAAATTCTATGCAAAAAGACCCCCCACAATACCATATTTGCAAGTTTTAGTTCAAAATAACTATATTTTTGTTTTCCATAAAATAAATCAATTAAAACTTGAAATAAAATACTAAAAAATTATATTACAACTAGATTTTAATTAACATGATTTTAAAGATTAAGATTAGCCCATTTAAATTTGTATTTATCGCTAATTTAATGTATTTTCTTACCGGCTTAAAATAATATTAAAATAATTAATTTCGGAAAAATTTTCAGAAAATTTGAAATTTCAGCAGTGGCTCAATAAACACAAAATACTAGCAATTACATAGCTAGAATATGTATATTTAATTTTATAATAATGATATTTGCATTTTGACTTTTTACAGAAAACCCCCTTATTTTACCGTTTTTTCGAAATTTCACCGAAACGATTTTCAAAACGTTACAATATGACGATCTCGGGTCTACAGACTACCATGTACCAGTGTCACCAGAGAACTGCCATCTGACGTGTGGTATATGACCATCTGGGAGTTCTCGGCGACTCCGTCCAGTGTACCCAGTCTCCACTGAGCACCCGTACACCATCCTTGATGTCAAACACCGATGGATATGGGATCATCCATCGCCCATCATATGGGTCAAGATGCGTATACGCTAGTCTACTCTGGTGTATCGATGCCCTGTCTCGATATACCCTCGACTAGGAACGGTAATAGGATGTACTCATCGACTACTATGGCCCCACTAGTATGATCTCAGCATTGTCCTAGTAGTCGAGTACAGATCCTAAGGTCTTTATCAACATGTGAGAGTAAGACAGTAAACCAATACAAGTCAATATGTTAAGATAAAGTAAAACCAAATAGCATACTGTCATGACGAGCAAGAAAGTCCTCTCTGTATATATCCAAGCATCCACCATAATATACATCATATGTACAACAATGGCCTCTAGGGCATATACATAACTAACATACAAATGGTTTTTCAGAAAACCTTTCGCGTAATGAACTTGATATCATTGTAGAAATAAGTGATTTTGAAAACGAGTGTTTTTGAGGCTTTTTCTAGTTTTGTTAAAGAGGTCAATCCCGATGAAGGGATCTCGGCTCTTTCCTTATCGAATAAGGTGCAGGATATTTCACAAATACCGCTATGCAAAGCAAGAACTATAGAAGAAATCAAAAACAAAACTGAGTGAGTTGTAGCATCTTCTAGTATCGCTAGAGAGGTCACTCCCAGTGAAGGGATCTCGGCTCTTTCCTTATCGAATAAGGTACTGGATATTCTACAAGGAATACCGCTATGCAAAGCAAAAACTAGAGCTACCCTTTTTTATAAATATGATTCTACAACATCTTTTAGGTTTCTTTTTCTTTCATTAATCTCATCAATGAATCCCATCATTTATGCTTCATAAACATCACAGAAGAAACGAAAATACAACGTACGCTTATGCCATCCGCATTCGCCACAGTGTCCCGTTATTCACAGTAAAGTTACTTAACTAATGGCATACCGGGGCGGGACTAGCGCGGGTGCAAAAAATAAGCAATGTTTATTATATATCATATATACAATAATAAAGCATTCGTATCATGCATATAAAATGATCACATCACAGTATATCAGCAGCAGAAGATACATATGAAATACTGGATATACTAGGAGGTCCGTGTTTTATTTTGAGCCTGTATAAAACACGGATTCCACGGTCGCAATGAATGGCCAAATCCACATCCCTAGACCCCTACGAGAGCATCAAGTAACCCTTCCAATTCTAGGGTTAGGAGACCAGGTCTCGACTCCTCGAGATGGCCTCCCACTGAACCCTAGAACCCGGTTGCTTGTGCTCTCCACCTTGGGTCTATCCTAATGCGGAAAAGTAAATAATATACAATGGTAACATCTTTCTCAACCCGGAGTGCCCTAATAAAAGAATATTATATACAATGAATTTTACATGAATGAAAATAAAAACCCTCATCTCACATAAAACCCCCGGCTATTCAAAACACGAAGATCCAATATAACATATCACAACAACACATAACATCACATGTCATCAACGTAAGTAAATATGCGTATCCCACTTATCGTTGATGTGTAGCAACGAAACTAGCGATACACCACATATTACAATTACGGTCGCAGAAAAGAAAGTGAAAAACTACAACATTTGGAATCCACAATCACTATAGACATCGTAAACTCGAAATATCACATATTACGGATTTCATGCCTAACTATATGAATTCCTCATATTGTATCACATTACAGAAAAAGTTAGACGACGTTAAAAATTCCGATCGAATCAACGAACACCAAAAAATTCCCAATAGCTCAACACTTGAGCGTAGTTTAAAAAAACTCAGTACATGCCACATTACCAATCAACCAGCCGTAGAAGGGCCAACCAATGCCTCACATGTAGCACCGCTGAACTACAACAAACCCCAGGGTTTAGTGGCGGTTCTGATGGTCACATAATCGAGTTAAGATTTTATTCTTCTAGAGGGTCCACCGAATCACATGAACTATATTTGAACGTTCTTTAACTACGGAAAAATCCAACACTTGAAAATATTCCGGCAAGGGTTAAAGTGGGTATTTGATATCCGATCGAACTTTTTAATACCGTCTAAAATAACCCGAAAACAACTAGAATTACGAATATGAAACACTCTGAATTGCCTTTGCTAAAAGATAACATCACAGGCAAAATTAGAAAAAACAAACAACACCTAAAGTACCAAAACCCAGAGCCGTGAACACTGTAAAAATTTCAACCCCTTCGAGGCCGATCTGGCCGGTTTTGGTAGCATTGTGCTCGGCCATTTTCCGAGGGAATGGGGTGAATTTTGTACAGTGTTCATTATGTATCTCATACATCATTTTGCAAATGTTTAAAAAAATTTGACATCTAGAAAAACTGACAGAAACTAGGGTTTCGATTCGGATGTTTCAGAGTTGTTTCGATTTCGTAATCCTACACTTATCCGTCTAATTCTCTAGCTAGGCTCTGATAATACTGTTGGGATATCTAGGACGGCAACAAGGTTTCGGGTGGCATCTTCCATGCCAAGTTTAAATTTTTGTCGTTCTAGATAACCCTAACCATGAATCTTTAACTATAGAGAATCAAACAAAACAATATGTTAACAACTTAACATCTAAGAGATAGGGATTACAACCTTTGTAGTGCAGGGTTCTATATCACGGCAAAAAGGTTTTGGGAGCCATCGTCCATGCCAAATTCAAAAATTTGTCATTCTAGCTAACCCTAACTAAGAATCGTTAACTAGAAATCTGACGGGAATGTAAATGCAAACACTTTGCAAGTAAAAGTGAGAAAGGAATACAACCTTTGTAGACCGGTCCTTCACTTCAATAGCTCCGTTTAGTAGTCCCTTCACTGCGATCATGAACTCCGGACTTTAGAGATGCTCCCGTGAAGAGACGAACATGCTAGCTTCCATGTCTTCGAGGCCGAAGATGATCTACGTCGAGGAGACACTAACCCAAGCTATCTTTTCACTAATTACGAAATTAGTGAAGCAAACACCCTATACTAAATGGCAAGTAGTAGAGGATGATGAAGTAGGAAGTGGGCTCAGTTTAGTTTTATTTTTCTCACAAGTTTTCATCACAAACTCAAACCCTAGAAAGGTTCAAGTGAGAGGAAGAAGAAGATCAAGTGAAGTTGTGATGAAAATGATGAGATAAGTTTAGAAAATGCAACCATGGTTAGATAATATCATGCCTAACCCTTGTAGAGACTAAACCATGCCATAGGGTTAAAGGTTGAGTTAATAAATATCCTAAGCTAAAAACAAACAAGTGGACAAATTCAATGTTTCCCCAAGCTTCTTCCAAGCTTAACCTTGACTAATTCCAAATGGTTTGTAAATAACTTAATGATAAATATTAAACCCTAATCTTAACTTTAGCAAGGTGTGAGTCTCATACCTATATGTTGCATTTGTAACCTCGCATGACACAAACATGTACACAAATATACATATAATATATATACAATGTGCACATCAAGTGAGAAAAGAAATCATAAGTGAGAAAGTATTAGTTAATGTAACTTAATATATCAAATATATAATTATACATTAGATTATCAAATCAACTCTTGATTTAATAATCCGGCTATATCACATATAATCGACTAATATCAAATGTAACAACTTATCAAATCAACTCTTGATCCGATATCCCGGCTATATCGCATATAACCGACCGATGTCAAAAATTGCAAGAATAGAATACGGTATCACATATCGTATTAATCTCGGTCCTACACATATCACATATGTGCTCCTACTCCGTTTCGCTTGTGCCAGGAAACCCCTGTGTAGGACTCTAAAGACTCGTCAATACGCCGGCAGTAGGTGATGATCATATCAAACACCCACAAGTCGCAAGCGGTCTGCTAAACGTAACGGCCACCCGGGTATTGAGCGATCAGAAGATCAACAAGCAATCCTGCTCGTACTCCTGCGAATCCAATCAGTAACACTACCGTACAGTCCAGTCTCTTCGTCTGATATGTCATATATGTCGTCTAGGGGTGGTAAACGTCAGACCCCAGTAACTCGATAAGTAGTGTCGATATGAGGCTCATAACGGGTCGACAAACTACTCATAACACTTACCAGTATATCTCTGAAGCATCCCTGGCCACGAACTTCCTGTTATAGCCAATTGAGCACAGCGCAACATCAACTCCCAATACCGGGAGAGACGAAACCCCTACTATCGCTCATTGCCTTCATCTGACTCGGGACTATACCTAAAATCCACCATTTTGCATGTTCTCTTGAACGTGGTAATGTGGAAATCAAAGCACGGTGGGAATCACACAAGAGACTATGACGATCTCGGGTCTACAGACTAACCTGTACCAGTGTCACCAGAGAACTGCCATCTGACGTTAGGTATAATACCATCTGGGAGTTCTCGGCGAGTCCGTCCAGTGTACTCAGTCTCCACTGAGCACCCGTATACTTTCTCTGATGTCAAACACCAATGGATGTGGGATCATCCATCGCCCATCTACATGGGTCGAGAAGCTATACGCTAGTCTACTCTGTTATATCGATGCCCTGTCTTGATACACCCACGACTAGGTACATTTGAAGGATGTACTTAACGACTACTGTGTCCCTACTAGTATAATCTACATCATAGTCCTTGTAGTCAAGTACATCCTAAGAGCTTTATCAACATGTAACATAGAGAAAATCGGTGTACATGTTAAGATAATGAGCAACCAGATAGCATACTATCATGTCGAGCAAGAAAGTCCTCACTATATATGTCCAAGCATCCACTACAATATACATCGTATGTACAGTAATGGCCTCTAGGGCATACATATAACTAACAATCTCCCACTTGCACTAGGGCCATCTGTTGTAGTATCCAATACCCAACAATCAACAGTGGTTGAAGTATCTCACACTCAACCATCCCATAAGAGTCTCTACTGGGAATAGGCCTTTGGGAGTGGATCCGCCGTGTTGTCCTCAGTAGTCTACTCTCCTGACCTCGATCTCCCTGGAGATCATCCATCTCCATGACCAGGTGATACTGCTTAAGAATATGTATGGATTACTGATGGGACGGGGGTGTTAGTTATATATATGTCGTAAAGGCCATTGTTGTACATATGATGTATATTATAATGGATGCTTGGAAATATATAGAGATGACTTTCTTGCTCAACATGATAGTATGCTATTTGGTTTCACATTGTCTTAACATGTTGACTTGTATTGGTTTATTGTCTTGCTCTCACATGTTGATAAAGCCCTTAGGATATGTACTTGACTACTAGGACTATGATGCAGATCATTCTAGTGGGGCCAGGGTAGTCCAAGAGTACTTCCTATAATTGTACCTAGTCGAGGGAGTATCGAGACAGGGTATCGATACTCCAGAGTAGACTAGCGTATACTCTTCTCAACCCATATGATGGGCGATGGATGATTCCATATCCATTGGTGTTTGACACCAGAGAAGGTATACGAGTGCTCTGTGGAGACTGGGTACACTGAGCGGACTCGCCGAGAACTCCTAGATAGTATTATACCTATCGTCAGATAGCAGTTCTCTGGTGACACTAATACAGGTTAGTCTGTAGACCCGAGATCGTCATAGAGTCTTGTTTGATTCCCACTGTGCTTTGATTTTCACCTTACCATGTTCATCAGAACGTGAAAAACGGTGGCTTTTGGGTACAGTCCGAATCACATGGAGGAAATGAGCGATAGGAGGGGTTTTGTCTCTCCCGGTATTGGGGGTTGATGTTGCCCAGTATTCGATTGGCTATAACTGGAAGTCCTTGGCCATGGCTGTTATGGAGATTTACTGGTAAGAGTTATCAGTAGTTTCTCGACCCGTTATGAGCCTCACATCAACACGAATTATCGGTTACTGGGGTCTGACGTTTACCACCCCTATACTGGATATGCGACATATCAGACGAAGAGACCGGACTGTACGGTAGCGTAACTGATTGGATTCACAGGAGTATGTACAGGCTTGCTTATTGATCTTCTGATCGCTCAATACCCGGGTGGCTATTACGTTTAGCAGACCACTTGCAGCTTGTGGGTGGTTGATATGATCATCATCTACTGCCAGCGTATTGACAATTCTTTAGAGTCATACACAGAGGTTTCCTGGCTCAGGCAAAACGGAGTAGAAGCACATATGCGATATGTGCGGGACCGAGAATAATACGTGTATATGATACCGTATTCTATTCTCGCGGTATGTGATATCGGCCGGGTATATGTGATATAGCCGGGTTATCGGATCAAGTGTTGGTTCGATAAAATGGTGCATGTTATATTAGTCGGTCATATGTATATAGCCGGATTATCGGATCAAAAGTTGATTCGATAATTTAATGTATAATTATATATGTGATATATTACATTACATTAGCTAATATAAGCTCACTTAAATGATTCTTTTTCTCACTTGGATAATACATTGATATATATATATGATATATGTTAATTGTATTATTTTCTTTTGTTACATTTGTAGGGTTCCTTGGCACAGTCATGAGGTTCCACAAGGCATTAACCATGCCAAATTCAAAAATTTATGTGCCAAGAAACCCTAAGGAAGATCGTTAACTAGAGGATAGGCGAAACGAAATGCAAGCAAACAACTTTACTAACAAGTGAAAGGGATTACAACCTTTGTAGATCCGGTCCTCAACTTCTTTAGCTGCGTATTGACGTCCCTCCGCTGCGATCATCGGAATCCCGGACTCTAGTGATGGTTTCGTCGGAGAAATAATCGGGCTAGGTCGTTGACTTCGATGCCGAAGATGATTTACGTCGAGGCGACTCAAACTCAAGCTCCATCTCACTTGGTCATAAACCTTGTGAAGAAAACACCCTATACAACATGGCAAGTGGTAGAAGATGAAGAAATAGGAAGTGGGTTCAATTTGGATTTGGATTTCTCGCTAGATTTCAACACTTGAAATTTCTCAAGAAAGGTTTTCTTCTTCATGAAGAAGAAGAAGATGAAGAAAAGAATTTTTAATTATAATCAAAAGAAAATTCAAGTGAAGACTTATCATAATGCAACCATGGGTAAGTAAACTCATGTATAGAGCAAACCATAATTTAGGTAATGGTTAGGTTTTAGCCTAAAACAAAATGGTTAAGACTTTTTCAAAGCTTCATGAAGCTTCAAGTATAAAACAAGAAAGCCAGCATTTTATTTTTTGCAAAGAAATAAATTAATTAATTAAAACCCTAACCATTAACTTAAACATGGTTTAAAGCATACACACCCAAATTTGCATGTATCATCAAACATGATACAAACTAGTGCACAAACATATATCATATATATAATGTGCACAATTTAGTGAGAAAAATAATCTTAAGTGAACCAATACAAGTTAATGTAAAGTAATATATCAAATATATAATTATACATTAAATCATTAAATCAACACTTGATTTAATGATCCGGCCATACTGCATATAACCGACTAATATCAAGTGTATCAATGTATCGAATCAACACTTGATTCGGTAACCCGGCTATATCTCATATAACCGTCCGATGATACATATCGCGAGAATAGAATACAGTATCACATACTGGTATTATTCTCGGTCCCGCACATATCCCATATGCGCTCCTATTTCGTTTCGCTTGAGCCAGGAAACCTCTGTGTACGACTCTAAAGACTCGTCAATACGCCGGCAGCAGGTGATGATCATATCAAACACCCACAATCCGCAAGCGGTCTGCTAAACGTAACGGCCACCCGGGTATTTAGCGATCAGAAGATCAACGAGCAAGCCCGCTCACACTCCTATGAATCCAACCAGTAACCCTTACCATACAGTCCGGTCTGTTCGTCTGATATGTCGCATATCTTGCCTAGGGATGGTAAACGTCAGACCCCGGTAGCTTAATAGGTCGTGTCGATATGAGGTCTATAACAGTTCGAGAAACTAATGGTAACACTTAGCAGTAAATCTCAGCAACCCAGGCCAGGGATTTCCGGTTATAGCCAATCAAACACAGCACAACATCAACTCCCTATACCGGGAGAGACGAATCCCCTCCTATCGCTCATTGCCTCCATCTGATTCGGGACTGTACCCAAAAGCCACCGTTTTGCATGCCCTCTTGGACGTGGTAAGGTGGAAATCAAAGCACAGTGGGAATCACACAAGACTCTATGACGATCTCGGGTCTACAGACTAACCTGTACCAGTGTCACCAGAGAACTGCCATCTGATGTAAGGTATAATACCATCTGGGAGTTCTCGGCGAGTACGTCCAGTGTACCCAGTCTCCACTGAGCACCCATATATCATCTCTGATGTCAATCACCAATGGATATGGGATCATCCATCGCCCATCTGTATGGGTCGAGAAGGTATACGCTAGTCTACTCTGGTATATCGATGCCCCGTTTCGATACACCCACGACTAGGGACCTTGAAGGATGTACTTATGGACTACCATGTCCACACTTGTATGATCCGCGTCATAGTCCAGGTAGTCAAGTACACATCCTAAGGGTTTTACCAACATGTAACAGAGAGACAATCGGTGTACACGTTAAGATAAAGAGCAACCAAATAGCATATTATCTTGTCGAGCAAGAAAGTCTTCCCTATATATGTCCTAGCATCCACCACTATATACATCCTATGTACAGTAATGGCCTCTAGGGCATACATATAACTAACAATCTTCCACTTGCACTAGTGCCATATGTAGCAGTGGTTGCAGTATCTCATACTCAACCATCCCATAAAAGTTTCTCTCTGGGGAAAGGACTTTGTGAGTGGATCCGCCGTGTTGTCCTCCGAGTCTTCTCTCCTAACCTCGATCACCCTGGAGATCAACTATCTCCATGATCAGGTGATGCTGCTTTAGAAGACGTCTGGGTCACTGATGGGACCGGGGTTCCTGGGCCAAAGCCACACTTCCATTGTCACACAATGGTAGGAACCTAGTTCATCTCGTGAACCAATATACACCCAAACTGCCTCTTTGGTAGTATCTTTGATAGCGATGTCACCAGCCTTTATTGTCTAGTTTGCCACGGTATCTAGCTTGGAACTCTTCCATCATACCGTCCCTCCACTGAGGGTAAAGACAGTGCCTGCGACTGACATTCAGTCGTCCTTATCACCCTGGACCCTTTCCAGTGATTCTCCCCAGGATCAATTGATACAATATCACTACAACTAGTGAGTATCCTAACATCCAATTAGATCTATCTCATAGATCCAAAACCCAGGATTTAGTAGGTATCACTTTGATCCTATATGGAGAATCCTTGTGATAAGTGGAGATTGACCGAGCGCAGCATCGGAAACTCCTTCCCTATGAAGAGTATGTCATCCACGTACTCTACGAGGATCACCACCATACTCTTTACTACATTTTTGTATATACAAGGTTCATCTACCATTTTGATGAAGTCAAACTCTTTGACTACCACATCAAAACAGATGTTCCAACTCCACGATGCCTGCTTTATCACATAAAACATCTTGCACACGTTTCCGCTGCTCCCACTGTCTACGAAGCCCTCTGGCCGTGTACTTATAGACTCTCTCTTCCAAATCATCATTTAGAAAAGCAGTCATGACACCCAACCACCAGATATCGTAGTCATGGTATGTAGCCATGGCAAGTAGGATCTGGATGGACTTAAGCATAGCTTTGAAAGTCTCAACTTTTCCATGTACACCAAGTAATCTTCTCAAGATATACTCGCTCCTGATAGGGATTTAACCCTTCAGATAAAGCAACCAAATTCCATACTTTGTTGGTGTGTAAGGATTCCATCTCAGATCGATAAGCATCCAGCCATTCTTACAAATTCTCACTCCTGATAGCCTGCTCGAAACTAGTTGGGTCATCATCTCATGATGCAATCCTCTCTCCCACTGTCATAGAGAAACCGAAGTATCTCTCAGGTGGGTGAGGAACTCTACTAGATCGGCGGAGAGGCTGAGGTTCGTTGGAAACTATTGAATCCTTTGGTTCTTCCAAATCATCAGCTGCGGTTTGTATAACTGGAACCTTTCCAGTTCTACATAACAGACCTTGCCTCGAGCTTGTCCGGATTTTGCTTTTAGACATAGTCCGGACAACCCCAAATCTTAACAAACTTAAGATATGGGCTCTTCCCTTTCCATATCACATATGAAGTGGTAGGCAACTGATTTGATTTGAACCCTATTCAGTAGGTATGCAGCTGATTGGTAGGGATTCTGCGTGTTTAAGTTTAGTTAATTACCGCAATCAAGACGGTTTGGCTTGTAGCTAGCCGGTTGAGTACGGGTCGTCCGCAGGGAGATGGGAATCTTTTTCTATGTGTTTTAACGAGTTAAGTCCGAAAGTCCAGATTTTGTTTGTGATTATCTAAGTGTTAAAGTGATATGTAAAGAGAGCTTGTTAGGGTTAGGATTAGGTTAGTTTGAGTTAGGAGTCTCCCACATCTTTCGTTGCCCCTCTTAATATCGGTGTTACGGTAATCGGCAACGGGGATTAGCACGACTAGGAAGGAACTTGCGAGTATAAGCTAGGCTTTCCAACGCATAAGTTCTTCCTTTTGGTGCTTGTCCGTCCGTTCTTGGCTCTTATCCATAACCTCCGGTTAATTCAACCACAACCGGTCTCACTACGGAATCACCGCTATCATGTAGGATAGGGTGCCGTAAGGAGCGGATTGTGGTTCAATTAACGGGAGTTGATTTAAGTTGTTGGGCAAGGAAAGAGTGAGAGAGATTTCCTTCTCTCAAACATCCCTTATCCTACCCTAACAAGTATAAAACTACTCACACTTCATAATACGGAAAAATAAAACAAACAAAAGAGGAAGATAGAAAGAAGGAGATTAGAAGAATACGATTAACTATTTGCGACCTCACCTTGGCGAGGATCGAGCGTAAGTATCATTGTCATATGAATGATAAAGAAAAAGAGAGAAGAAAGAAACAATCAAGCAAATAACAACAACTACTTAACAATTAAAATTACAACAAGTAAAGAAAGAGACAAGCATGATAATAAAATGGTCTTCTTTATTCATCACTCTTCACTCAAAAGCTCACTTACAAGTTTAATGGAGAAGAGGTGAGAAGAGGAAGAAGAACATGTAAACTAAAACCTAGCAAAAAGAAATACAAGAATGGACCCCTTCCTTCACAAAGTTCTGGGCTATTTATAGGCCAGAAAATGAAACCCTAGGGCAACCACCAGAACCTAAACTAAAAGGCCAAAACACCCCCCAAAAATGTGCAGCCTTGGCGCCTAAACGGCCGCGGATCCGCGGCCTGGACCCACCTTTTGCCGCGGATCCGCGGCCTTATGGTCGAATTGGGCTTTAATCTTTCTTGGGCTTCCCTGGTTTGATGTGTACATTACTCTGGCATATGTTTTTTCTCAATTTGGCTCCACGATTTTTCCAGAATTTCTGTTGAGGGAAAGGTGGACTTTTTGTCAAGATTTTGTCATGATTGCCTCGAGCTCCGCGTAGATCTCTTGGATTTTGTGCTACCATTGAGCCTTGTGCATGAAGGTGACATTGATTTGACATTTTGTCTTCCTAAACTGGTATCTGGCAACATACGGATGACGAGCGGAGACCGTGTTTTCTCAGTGGTTGGCAGGAACTCGGATTTTGTTGTGTTTTCCATGAATTTCACCGTTTTTAGAACCGAGAACCTGTATCCTGCAATTGACTAGCAAACACGGCTCAAGAGTATCTACCGATATGCAATGTGACAAAAATTGGGCGGTATGAAAATGCAAAAATCTGATATGAACAAATACCCCCAAACTTATCATTTGCTCGTCCCAAGCAAAGCCCATTTATTCAAAAAAAATTTCCTAACCTCACTTTCGCAGGGAACGCGATTGCACTGAGCATGTGCAACAAGCCGTTAAACCTCTAGGTGTCCCTAGTAGGAGGAGTGTTGTCTCCTGAGGGTTTTCAGCGGATACTACCCACAAAATCCGGTCAAGTTGGTTTTGTAAAATAACTTAGCTTCAAACCCTAAAGTTTTGTTTTAGAAAATAACAATTCTATAATCCTAAGTCTAGATCATTGAACCTTTATTTTTCACACCTCGCTTCTTATTTAACTACAGATTTTATATGTCTTTACGTGCAGTGCAAATAGTGTCGTTAAGTTCCAGAAGGATCGATTAAAGTCATCATCTCGCACAATAAAGCCCAGATAACAATTTTAAAAGGATCACATAAATTTTATAACGAGTTAAGCATTTTTCAAGTTTCGTTTTCCAGTAAGGTTTCAACTTCAGAATTTCTATCTTCCTTAACAGGAAACTAAGTCGTATTTTTCACTCCACCTTTTTCTTGTTTTCATTTCATACACACCTTTGTGAACGTGCAATAGTCTTTATCAAAGAGTAAAACCTTCATATCTCCGTTAAAATTTTTTTTATAAAAGCCTGTCTTTTATCAAGATTATTCTCACACAAAGAACCGTTAGGAATTTTAACTCGGAGAGAACACTTGCTTGACTTTGTTTTAAAACTGGACTTTCTAGGCTTCTTAGCGAGCTTTGGGCCAATGCACCCAAACCAGTTGATTTTAGGGCATTAGGTGTAGAAACACCCCAGCGGACTTAATTACTCAAGTTACCTAGGTCCAAAAACAAAAGACAGTTTGGCGTGAAAATCAGATGATTTAATACGAACGGAGATATAACTGGCACTTCAAATATTTTTTGGATAAAAGACGTGTTTGGTGTGTTTGGTGTGTAATCATTCCAATCAAGTTTTAGATGGGTTATTTTTCAGACTTAGCTCCAATTACGGCATCAATAACATTCCTTCATATTCGCTTTACTTCATAAACTATTCTTGACATTACTTATTTCAGAACAAACCTATTTGATCCTCAGAAAATCATTTATCTGTTTAAAAGTTTAAACATGAAAGACCTGTCATCTAATTCCCAAAATCTTACGACACGTGTAGTGTGATGTAAAGACGTATATCAGCTATAGTTAACTTCAAAGGAGAGTTATCTTTCAGGTTTTCAAAATCCAAACATAAGATTTAGTTATTCCTATTTTTTTCAAACAAAAACCGTCGAAATGTTGAATCAAAGTTCTTCCACAAGCTAACTTGACCAAAAAAGTTTTTATATTTTTTAGAAAATTTTCCGATTTTTATGGATTTTATGGATTTTTATGCAGATGCAAAATATACATATGAATGCGAAGGTAAGAAATGCGTACCGAGCGTACCCCCAAACTTAAACTGGACAGTGTCCTTACTGTCGTGGCACGAAGAGAGCAGTTGGAAGGTTCAAAATTGTCGGTTAGTGATACACCATTTTTATTTGTTTTTGTTTTCAAAGAAAAGAAAAAGAATATACACAAATATAAACAAAATGGTTTGTACATACCCCCAAACTTATTTGGAACAGTGTCCACTGTTCTTGGCTGGATAACCGAAGTTTGGAGGTAGGCAGAGGAAGATCATTCAGGGTAAACCGGCTCCTGTAAGAACAGGAGCTCCTTTGTTGGTTCGGCGCTAAGGTACGGTTTGCATCGGTGTCCATTTACCTTGAAGAGTGAACCGTCCTTTGGATTTTCCAAATCCACAGCGCCCTGTGGATACACATTCCGCACAAAATACGGCCCTTTCCAGCGAGATCTGAGCTTTCCAGGATGGAAGTGAAGTCGGGTGTCGTAAAGCAGTACCTGTTGACCAGGTACGAAGGTTTTGCGCAAAAGGTGTTTATCGTGAAACACCTTCGTTCGATTCTTAACGACAACCGCGTTGTCGTAAGCCTCATCCCTAAGCTCGTTCAGTTCGTTCAACTGCAGCTTCCGATGGCTGCCCGCGTTCTTAAGAGACAGATTCAGCTCCTTTATCGCCCAAAATGCGCGATGCTCGATTTCGACAGGAAGGTGGCAGGCTTTTCCATACACAAGCCGATAGGGAGACATGCCAAGGTCGGTCTTATAAGCGGTTCTAAATGCCCAAAGGGCATCAGTGAGTTTCAGAGACCAATCCTTACAGTTCTTGGAAACCGTCTTCTCCAATATCTGCTTGATTTGCCGATTTGAAACTTCGGCCTGCCCGCAGGTTTGGGGGTGGTAGGGTGTAGAAAGCTTATGATTAATAGAGTATTTCCGCATCAAGGCCTCGAAAGTCCTATTGCAGAAATGACTTCCATTGTCGCTAATGATTGCTCGGGGGTGCCCAAACCGTGAGAAAATGTTTTCTTTAAGGAACCTAACGACAACCTTGTTTTCATTAGTCCGGCTGGACACAGCCTCGACCTATTTAGAGACGTAATCAACAGCTAGAAGAATGTACAAGTTCCCAAAGAAGCTGGGAAACGGCCCCATGAAATCTATCCCCCAAACATCGAAAATCTCCACAACCAAGATCGGTTGGAGCGGCATCTCGTTCCTCCGGGATATCCGGCCCATGTGTTGGCACCGGGAGCAAGTCTTGCAATAGTCGTGAGCGTCTTTGAAAAGTTGTGGCCAGTAGAAACCACATTGCAAGATCTTCTCAGCTGTCTTCCTGGGCCCAAAATGCCCGCCACACGCTTGATCGTGGCAAAATGACAGCACACTCTTGAATTCCTCATCAGGGACACACCAACGAATAATCTGGTCGGGACAGTACTTGAACAAGTAGGGTTCGTCCCAGTAAAAGTATTTTACTTGGGATAAGAAGCGAAGTCTGTCCTGACTTGACCATTCGGTCGGTAGTAATCCCGTGGCCAAATAGTTCACAATATCTGCGAACCAGGGTTCGCAAGATACTGTCAAGAGTTGTTCATCCGGGAAAACGTCGTTAATTGGAATTGGAAGCGAAGGCGAAGAAGGAAGTCGTGAGAGATGGTCGGCAACTACGTTTTCACATCCTCTTTTGTCCTTAATGACAAGGTCAAACTCCTGAAGCAAGAGGATCCAACGTATTAACCGAGATTTGGCATCTTTCTTCGCAAAAAGATGGCGCAGAGCTGAATGGTCTGTATAGACAATGACTGGAGAGCCGATGAGGTAGGGCCTGAACTTTTTTGAAGCAAATACAACAGCTAAGAATTCCTTCTCAGTTGTTGTATAGTTAAGTTGGGCGTCGTTCAGGGTCCGGCTCGCGTAATAGATTACGTACGGCATCTTGTTGATGTGCTGTCCAAGGACAACACCGATGGCAAAGTCGGATGCATCGCACATAATCTCGAATGGGTGCGTCCAGTCAGGGGAAGAAAGAACGGGAGCAGAAGTGAGTGAGCGTTTTAGTGACTCGAATGCAGTCACACAGCTCGAGTTGAAGTCGAAAGGTGTATCCTTGGCCAGCAAAAGCGTCAAGGGCCCAGCAATCTTGCTAAAGTCCTTGATAAACCGTCTATAGAAACCGGCATGGCCAAGGAAGGCTCGGATATCTCTGACGCATCGGGGAGGAGGAAGATTGGAAATGACCTCAATCTTTTCTTTGTCAACCTCTATGCCATTTTGCGAGATGATATGTCCTAGGACAATACCTTCGCGCACCATGAAGTGGAATTTCTCCCAGTTCAAAGTGAGATTCTTGTCCTTACATCGGGTAAGGACAGCGTCAAGATGCAGCAAACACTCGTCAAAGGAGTCGCCGAAGATGGAGAAGTCATCCATGAAAATCTCCAGAAATTTTTCCACCATGTCAGAGAAAATTCCCATCATACACCGCTGGAAGGTAGCGGGCGCATTACATAACCCAAAGGGCATGCGTCGATATGCAAACGTGCCGAAAGGACAAGTGAAAGTGGTCTTGTCCTGGTCTTTTTCGGCGATGGGAATTTGATTGTAGCCAGAGTAGCCATCTAGAAAGCAATAGTACTCATGTCCGGCCAATCGTTCAAGCATCTGGTCAATGAAAGGTAGCGGAAAGTGGTCTTTCCGCGTTGCGGCGTTGAGTTTTCTGTAATCAATGCAAACTCGCCACCCAGTTTGGGTGCGAGTAGGGATTAACTCGTTCGCCT
Source organism: Agapanthus africanus (assembly GCA_030015575.1). Taxonomy (NCBI): domain Eukaryota; kingdom Viridiplantae; phylum Streptophyta; class Magnoliopsida; order Asparagales; family Amaryllidaceae; genus Agapanthus; species Agapanthus africanus. The sequence continues at coordinate 435,761 of JASDDO010000284.1, read as the reverse complement.
CGTTGGTTATGACCGTGATGCCCAACTTTTTGGGGACAACATGAATGGGGCTAACCCACTGGCTATCAGAGATAGGGTAAATGATACCACTATCTAGACATTTGACGATCTCCTTCTTCACAGCCTCCTTCATGACTGGATTAAGACGTCTTTGTGGATCCCGGGATGGTTTGGCATCATCCATCAGATGAATGTGATGCTCAACGATCAGGGGACTAATCCCCTTGATGTCCGCCATGGACCAGCCAAAAGCTTGCCTGTTGCTGTGCAAGACCGCGAGAAGGGCTTTCACTTGCTCGGGAGCTAGAGAAGCCGAAATGATGACAGGGAGGGTCTCGTTCTCACCTATGTAAGCGTACTTAAGGTGAGACGGCAAAGGCTTGAGTTCGAGCGTTGGAGGTGAAACGATGGAAGGAAAGACCGGTGCAAAGGTCTCGAACTCAAAGGACTCCAGCAAAGGTTCAAAGCGAGTGTAAGCAACCGAGCTGGATGGTTCAGGTAACTCATCCGAAAAGTCGAAAGATTCAAACTCGGGTTGTGCGCGGCTAAGATCGTTCGAGAACGTGAAACACTCGTATTCGTTGTCGGGTGCAAAAACAGCAGCAGGTTCGAAGAGAAACGCACTAGTGGCGTCAAGATTATCGTGTTCAAACAGAAACTCCTCGAATTCACACTCTTCGGGGGTGATCTCCTGGATCGAGCAGACATCCAGTATATGAGCATTAGGTTCGGCGGGCTGATTCCCCAACCTAAAAATGTTGAGTTCAATCGTCATGTTTCCAAAAGAGAGGTTCATTGAACCGTTGCGACAATTGATCACAGCATTTGAGGTTGCGAGAAATGGGCGACCGAGTATCACCGGAATTTGATTCCGGGGGTTAGCTACCTGTTAGTGTTTATGCCCTAGAAGGCCATTACTGTATCATACTAGCTTGTATATTACTTAATGGAAGCTTGGGATATTCACATGTATATAACAGTCTTGCTAAACATGGTAGTATGCTACTTGATTTTTCTATCTTAATATGTGAGTGTACGTATTGATAGAGCTCTTAGGATCTTGCTTGTCTACCAGCGTTGTGATGGCAGTCACACTAGTGGGGGCTGGGTAGTCTACAAGCACATCCTTATTCAGGTCCCTGGTCGTTGGATTATCGAGATAGAGCATCGATACTCCGGAGTAGACTAGTGTGTACGCTTCTCATCCCAGTTGGGGAGATGGTCTGTCCCACAGCCGTCAGTACGTCGTACTGGAGATAGTATGCAGGTGCTCGTTAGGTTACGAGTACACCGGACAGGACTCACAGGGAACTGTTGGTTGGTTTGATACCAGTCGTCAGTGAACAGTTCCCAGGTGACATGAGTACAGCGTAGTCCGCAGACTTGACACTGCTACTTCGCCTCGAGTGTGTCCCACTGTTCTTAGATTGCTACCCTACCACGGCTCAAAGGAGTCATGCAAACAGGTAGCAGTTGGGTGCAGTCCCGAGCACTTGGAGGCAGTGGCGGTTAGACAGGATTCGTCCCTCCCGGTATTGGGAGTAGATATCGTGCTGTGTCAGAGAGCCATTACGCAAAGTCCCTGGCCAGGGCAAGCGAGATTTGCCGGTAGGTTCCAGCAGTTTCTCAGGGTGTAATGGGCTTCACTCCGACACGACTTATACCGCTATTAGGGGACTGACGCTTGCCGCCCCCCTAGGCCCGATATGCGATAGTCATGGACGAACGGACCGGACTGTATGGAGATTGTCACATCAGACTCAGTAGGAGTTCGGATGGGTTTACTCATCGGCCTTCTTATCGACAACTACCTGGGGACCGTTACGTACAGCTAGTGCCGCTTGCGGTCTGTGGTTAAACCCACTGCCAGCGTAGTAGTCGAGTCTCTAGAGTCCCACACAGAGAGTTTCCTACTCCAGGCGAAACGATATAGAGGTTGCATGGTTTTGCGACAAAGGGTTCGGAAGCATACGTGTGTTTACGCGCGTACGACTTTCGGACAGTTTTTACCAGTCGGCTTTGGTTTAAGCCAGTTACTGGTATCCGGTTATTGGATTTATACAGTCTAAAGATTTTCCGTATTTTTACGGTTCGGAGGGGCGTTCTCGTAATTACTCGAGAAGCTTCTAGAAGATGTGACTAAGGAGGTTTCTTTTGGATAAGAAAGTGAGTCATGGTGGTGATTCATTCATTTCATTAATGCACATTTATTGCTTAATGACTCATGCTAATGAATCACCACTAGATATTTTATGAAGCATGCTTATTCATTTCCTTTATTCATTATTGTTAAAAAGAAATGCTTCATAATATATTAAGATACACTCTCTCTCCTCTCATTATCTTATCACACATTCTCTCTCCTCAAGCTCTCATCTTCAAACCCTAATCCTTAATCCTCATGTGTTGAGATCAAAGGATTAGTTAGACTAAACATTCCATTACCTTTACTCTATATCATCCTTTCATCTTTGATTAGCGATCAAAGTTGATTAGTTACCTCAAGTTAGAGGTTTAGCTTGGTGTTTTGCTCTCGGGTGGATCGTCTACTACCTAGAGAAGGTCGAGGAGAACAAAGGAGGACACAAAGACGAAGGACTAGTTTCGATCGGTATAATCCCTTAACACTATAGTTTAGTATAGCTATGTGTTTGGTTATTATTTGTTTAGCTTCGATTTAAGCGGTTAGTCGATGTTCGTTCCTTAAACTTGATCGTTTTTGTAAAATCCGCCTCCCCACTAGTACTGGGGTGTACTACATCGACTTACAATGGTATCAGAGCCTCGCTAAACAATAAATAACTTAATTGCAAATTTGTACGAATTTCGAACGGAAAAACAAAGCCGCAAAACCCTAATTCTGTCAAGTTTCTGTCGAAGTTAAAATGAAGTCAGAAAATTTTTCAGGTATATTCAGAGAGCTTGACATGACCACAGTAGAACACCCAAAAAATTTGGGCTTCTGATTCGTCTAAAGCGCCGCGGAAGGGCGGCGGATCCCACCGATCCGCCGCGCAACCGCGGCCGAGTTGACGAGTCAGGAACTCGTTTTTTTTGGGTGGGTCCCCTGTGGTGTTTTGGGTTTTCTGGAATGTTTAATTATTGCTCAGGTTACTGTTTAACAGAACAGATTTTGGAGCAATATTGATGTTGTTTATTCGATCGAATTGTACAGTATTTGCGTATTGGATTATATCTGTGATTGTTTAATGTGTTCGTAAACCTCCCCCAACTGCTAGTATGTCGGTTGGCAGGGGGTTGAACATTTCTGAAATGGTTATATCTGTTTGTGCATATAAACTGTATTGGACTGTTGTGGTGTATAGCCGGGGTTAGCAATGGGTTATTGATTAATTCATTTGTTGTAAATGTAATTTGTTGTAATATTATTTTCGCGGGGCACTTCCAGGTTGCGGTCGTAGCCACCGTTGTATTATTTCATTTTACTGTTTTTGCTCCTAGGACTGACCCAAGGTGGGGTACACAGACTGCCGGGTGGGTAGTTTGCCGTACCCGTAGGGGTCGAGGGTGGGGTAACGGCTATTCATCACAACTGTGTAATCTGTCTTTTCTTGCAGGCTCAAAAGAAATACAGATTGCTTGCAAATCCAATATTGTTTATCTGTGTTCTGGAATGAATATCATTGCGTCAGACGAATGTAAAATATCTATATTTATGATAGCTATTTAGAGGCCACTTATGTTTTACACCCGTGCTAGCCCAGCCCCCGCTCTGTCGTTAGTTAAGTAACCTAACGGGTGATGACGGGACCCTGTGGCGAATGCGGATGGCATAAGAGGACGTTGTATTTTCGTTGTTTTCTGCAATGATAGGTTAATGATGGGACGCATTATCTATAATGCAAAGTAAAACAAACCAAAGTTTAAATCGTTGGAACAATTTAAAAGAAACCACTTGGTTATTTTTAAAAACAGATATTTTTAAATGCGGAGTCTTAACCACTCCTTTTAAAAGCTATCAGGTTCCTTCGGTTATATCAAGTTCACTACGTTCACGGTTTCGCCAAAACCAGTCGTAGCCCTCCGTCATTTCATTTGGGTATTCAGTAGTATTCAAGCTATGCAGTTTTGGCCAACGTCATGGCATAGTGTTTGGTAGCTGCTAGATATTCATTTGTTGCATAGATAGATGAGTTGGTTTGGGACAGTCGTATTATCATTTGGCCAACGTCAGGGATATATACGGATGGGTTCAAATTAACAAGATAATGATGGGTAGAACTTGACATGTGACTTATGACATTTTGACCAACGCCAAGGTCATAAGAGCATGGGGTAAAAACTTATATCGGGAATTTCTAAAGAAACTGAAATTTGCAAAGAGATGCATACCATTTTGAGTTTGATGAATGTTGGTAGCATTCCTACAGCATTATCAGACGATGATATTTGGATCCCGATCCTACTGTGAGTATAAGCTACTTATCAGGATATTCGTCGCTTAACGATCAATGCTATAAACCTAGTAGGTGTCCAGAAAAGTATCAGCGGGGTTACGCCCCCAGAGAAAAGAGGTTATTTAATTAAGGAACTTCGCGAAAGCGTTGGAAAACCTCCCTCGAAGTATCGACACCGGCCTGGCTGAACGGTTAAGCAAGTATTGTACGGTGAGAATAGTCTTGGCTAATTCTTCTTTTATGGTTTGAGGAAGGATTCGAGAAACAGTGGGAGCCATCCAGTTTAGATAAACTAAAAACCACTCTAAACTTGCAAGAGCATCATGCTAAAGAGTTTTCTTCTCTCTCTCCTAATTGCAGCGACCCTGAAAATGACTGGACTTAAGTTACTTTTAGAGAAAAATATACTGACGGGGCCAAACTATAAAGATTGGCTGCGGAATGTCAAGATGGCTTTGACCTATGACAAACTGGGGTACGTCCTCACCGCTACAGCACCTGCTGTCCTTGGTCCCAAATCCAGCAATGCGGATAAGGAAATCCGCAAAACCTGGGATTTAGATTGCGCGAGAGCCAAGTGCATCGTGCTTGCCTCGATGAACAATGAACATCAGAGGAGGCACGAGGATATGTCCCTAGATGGCATATTTCTCCATACAAAGGAACTTTATGGAGAGCAATCTCGTATAGCAAGATACGAGACCTCTAAGAAATTGTTTCGAGCGAGGTTGGCTGTCGGGTCATCGGTAGGTGAACATGTCCTACAGATGATCGGCTATATTGAAGAGCTCGCGGACCTTGGGACGACTTTGGATAATGAGCTCTATACAGACCTTGTTCTCCAGTCCCTTCCTCCCACCTACGCCCAGTTTATCCTCAACTTCAATCTTCAAGGAAAAGAAGTTGAACTTGCGGAACTCCTGAACATGTTAAGGAGTGCAGAGGGCACCTTGCAGAAGGCAAGGGAAACACCCGCTATGTTTGTTGGCGGTTCATCTTCTTCCGGGTCCAAGGCTAGGGCCAAAGGAAGGAAGAAGAAGGCCGCACCCAGACCTAGAGGAGGTGTTAGTAAGGTGGGAAAGAAGGGAAAGAAAAAGTTTACAGCACCGGTAGTTGGCCTGGATGAGTGCTTCCATTGTCACAGGAAAGGGCACTGGAAGAAGGATTGCAAGGCGTGGAACGCCAAGAACCAGGAACCGAAGCAAGCTGTGGCTTCGACTTCAGGTGTGTTTGTAATTGAGAATTGTCTGTCAATCAACTCTGCTTCCTGGGTATTGGATACCGGATCAGGATCTCATATTTGCAATTCATTGCAGGCAATGAGAAACCGTAGAGTGCTGAAGGAAGGTGATATGATCCTCAGGGTTGCTAACGGAGCTAGCGTGGGAGCTGCGTCCGTCGGGGATTATCACCTAGGATTGACGAGTGGACACATTTTGGTTTTACATAACTGTTATTTTGTACCCAGCTTAACGTGTAATATCATATCAGTTTCCTTGTTATCAAATAAAGGTTATGATTTCACATTTGTAAGAGATGTTGTCAACATCCACCTTAATCATGGTTTGATTGGGTCCGGTACTCTAAATAACGGCATATATGTGTTAAACCAACTCCAAATTTTCAATGTCCAGAACACACTAAAAAGAAAGTCTCCAGATTTAAATAAAGCTTTCTTATGGCATTGTAGACTGGGTCACATCAATGAGAGAAGGTTGACTAAGTTGCATAGAGAAGGATATTTGGACACGTTCGAATATCAAACTTATGACACTTGTCAATCTTGTCTCAAAGGAAAGATGACAAAGACTCCATTCACTGGACAAGGAGTAAGAGCGAGCGAGCTCTTAGGACTCATACACAGCGATGTATGCGGTCCAATGTCTACACATGCGAAAGGTGGTTATTCCTACTTCATTACTTTTACAGATGATTTCTCTAGGTATGGATATGTTTTCTTAATGAAGCATAAATCAGAGGCCTTTGAGAAATTCCTGGAATTCAAGAGTGAAGCGGAAAACCAAACAGGCAAAAGTATTAAGACACTAAGATCTGATCGAGGTGGAGAATACTTAAGTGCCGAGTTCCTAGGTTACCTAAAAGAGAAAGGAATTCTCTCTCAGCTTACTCCTCCATACACTCCACAGCACAACGGTGTATCGGAGAGACGGAATCGAACCCTATTGGATATGGTACGATCCATGATGAGTAATACTGAGTTACCGCGATCTTTCTGGGGATATGCGCTAGAATCAGCGACATATATATTGAACAGAGTTCCAACCAAAACTGTGCCTACTACACCATATCAGATGTGGAGTGGGAAGAAACCCTATCTTCAGTATATAAGGATTTGGGGATGTCCAGCTTTTGTAAAAAAGCAGCATGTGGACAAGCTCGAGGCACGATCAGTACTGTGTAAGCTTGTAGGATATCCAAAGAACTCCAAGGGATATTGCTTCTATTACGCAGAGGAACAAAAGGTTTTTGTTTCTCGTAATGCCCATTTTCTAGAACAACAAGTTTTAGAAAAGGATACAAATGGGAGCGAAATAGAACTGAAAGAAATTCCAGAACCACAAGCTGCTACTGAAAGTTTGGTAGAACCAGAGGTTCAAGAAGAACAGAGCATTCCCGCACCCCTCCGCAGGAGTAGTAGGCCGTCTCATCCGCCTGAGAGATACTACGGTTTTCTCATAGGCGGGGATAGAGAGGATTGCATCATAGATGATGATGAACCTACTGACTTCCAGCAGGCCATCCAGAGCGGCGACTCGGTACGATGGCTAGATGCAATGCGGACCGAGATGGAGTCCATGTACACCAACAAAGTATGGACTTTGGACTTTGCTCCAGATGGGGTAAAACCCATAGGAAGCAAATGGATCTTCAAGAAAAAGATTGGTGTAGATGGACAGGTGGAAACCTATAAAGCTAGACTTGTTGCAAAGGGTTTTCGTCAAAGACCTGGTTTGGACTATGACGAAACATTTTCTCCAGTGGCTATGCTCAAATCCATTCGGGTCCTTCTTGCTATTGCTGCCTTCCATGATTATGAAATCTGGCAGATGGACGTAAAGACGGCTTTTCTGAATGGAAATTTAGAAGAGAGCGTCTATATGGATCAGCCAGAGGGTTTCAATCAGAGTGGGAGCAGCGGGAAAGTATGCAAGCTGCTTAAGTCCATTTACGGACTAAAGCAGGCATCGCGGAGTTGGAACATCTGTTTTGATGAGACAGTCAAAGAATATGACTTTATCAAAAATCCAGATGAACCGTGCATATATAGTAAAGTTGTGGCCAGAAGTGTCGTATTCCTCGTCTTGTACGTGGATGACATTCTATTGATAGGAAATGACATTCCTATGCTACAATCTGTCAAAGGATTCTTGTCACACAGGTTCTCCATGAAAGACCTGGGTGATGCCTCTTACATTCTGGGGATCCGGATCTATCGTGATAGATCCAAGAGGATGTTGGGACTTTCGCAGTCCAGGTATATCGACACTGTACTGAAAAGATTCAGTATGGAAGATTCTAAGCGCGGTAATCTACCGGCTTGTCACGGAATCACCCTCTCCAAAGAGATGTCTCCCAAGACTGATTTGGAAAGGGAACGCATGTCTATTATACCCTACGCTTCTGCGGTAGGCTCTATAATGTATGCGATGTTGTGTACCAGACCAGATGTAGCTCATGCACTGAGCGTGGTAAGCCGGTATCAGTCAGACCCAGGGAAGAAACACTGGATAGCAGTAAAGAACATTCTCAAGTACCTGAGGAGGACTAAGGAGATGTTCTTGGTTTACGGCGGAAAAGACCTCAGGTTGGAGGCCTTTGCTGATTCCGGCTTCCAGAGTGATAAGGACGATTCCAAGTCCATGTCGGGTTATGTCTTTACCCTCAATGGAGGGGCGGTGTGCTGGAAGAGCTCCAAGCAGGACACCGTTGCTGACTCGACGATGGAAGCGGAAAATATAGCTGCTTGCGATGCCGCAAAAGAAGCAGTCTGGATGAAGAAGTTCCTAACAGAACTTCAGGTGGTTCCTACCATAGTTGATCCAATACCTCTGTATTGCGACAACAACGGAGCTATAGCTTTAGCGAAGGAACCAAGGTCCCATCAAAAGTCCAGACACATCTTGAGGCGGTATCACCTGATCAGGGAGATCATTGATCGTCAGGAGATCGAGGTTCGGAGAGTCGCTTCAGAAGAGAACATTGCTGATCCATTCACGAAGGCCCTTCCTCAGATTCAGTTCGAGAGGCTGCTCGAGATCATTGGTCTGCGATATGCCAGTACATGGCCCTAGTGCAAGTGGGAGATTGTTAGTGTTTATGCCCTAGAAGGCCATTACTGTATCATACTAGCTTGTATATTACTTAATGGAAGCTTGGGATATTCACATGTATATAACAGTCTTGCTAAACATGGTAGTATGCTACTTGGTTTTTCTATCTTAATATGTGAGTGTACGTATTGATAGAGCTCTTAGGATCTTGCTTGTCTACCAGCGTTGTGATGGCAGTCACACTAGTGGGGGCTGGGTAGTCTACAAGCACATCCTTATTCAGGTCCCTGGTCGTTGGATTATCGAGACAGAGCATCGATACTCCGGAGTAGACTAGTGTGTACGCTTCTCATCCCAGTTGGGGAGATGGTCTGTCCCACAGCCGTCAGTACGTCGTACTGGAGATAGTATGCAGGTGCTCGTTAGGTTACGAGTACACCGGACAGGACTCACAGGGAACTGTTGGTTGGTTTGATACCAGTCGTCAGTGAACAGTTCCCAGGTGACATGAGTACAGCGTAGTCCGCAGACTTGACACTGCTACTTCGCCTCGAGTGTGTCCCACTGTTCTTAGATTGCTACCCTACCACGGCTCAAAGGAGTCGTGCAAACAGGTAGCAGTTGGGTGCAGTCCCGAGCACTTGGAGGCAGTGGCGGTTAGACAGGATTCGTCCCTCCCGGTATTGGGAGTAGATATCGTGCTGTGTCAGAGAGCCATTACGCAAAGTCCCTGGCCAGGGCAAGCGAGATTTGCCGGTAGGTTCCAGCAGTTTCTCAGGGTGTAATGGGCTTCACTCCGACACGACTTATACCGCTATTAGGGGACTGACGCTTGCCGCCCCCCTAGGCCCGATATGCGATAGTCATGGACGAACGGACCGGACTGTATGGAGATTGTCACATCAGACTCAGTAGGAGTTCGGATGGGTTTACTCATCGGCCTTCTTATCGACAACTACCTGGGGACCGTTACGTACAGCTAGTGCCGCTTGCGGTCTGTGGTTAAACCCACTGCCAGCGTAGTAGTCGAGTCTCTAGAGTCCCACACAGAGAGTTTCCTACTCCAGGTGAAACGATATAGAGGTTGCATGGTTTTGCGACAAAGGGTTCGGACGCATACGTGCGTTTACGCGCGTACGACTTTCGGACAGTTTTTACCAGTCGGCTTTGGTTTAAGCCAGTTACTGGTATCCGGTTATTGGATTTATACAGTCTAAAGATTTTCCGTATTTTTACGGTTCGGAGGGGCGTTCTCGTAATTACTCGAGAAGCTTCTAGAAGATGTGACTAAGGAGGTTTCTTTTGGATAAGAAAGTGAGTCATGGTGGTGATTCATTCATTTCATTAATGCACATTTATTGCTTAATGACTCATGCTAATGAATCACCACTAGATATTTTATGAAGCATGCTTATTCATTTCCTTTATTCATTATTGTTAAAAAGAAATGCTTCATAATATATTATGATACACTCTCTCTCCTCTCATTATCTTATCACACATTCTCTCTCCTCAAGCTCTCATCTTCAAACCCTAATCCTTAATCCTCATGTGTTGAGATCAAAGGATTAGTTAGACTAAACATTCCATTACCTTTACTCTATATCATCCTTTCATCTTTGATTAGCGATCAAAGTTGATTAGTTACCTCAAGTTAGAGGTTTAGCTTGGTGTTTTGCTCTCGGGTGGATCGTCTACTACCTAGAGAAGGTCGAGGAGAACAAAGGAGGACACAAAGACGAAGGACTAGTTTCGATCGGTATAATCCCTTAACACTATAGTTTTGTATAGCTATGTGTTTGGTTATTATTTGTTTAGCTTCGATTTAAGCGGTTAGTCGATGTTCGTTCCTTAAACTTGATCGTTTTTGTAAAATCCGCCTCCCCACTAGTACTGGGGTGTACTACATCGACTTACACTACCGGCTGTGTATCTAATACAATGAAGTCAACGGGGAATATGAAGTCCCCGACTTTTATCAACACATCCTCTAGCTCACCCCTAGGGTGGGTGATCGATCGGTCGGCCATTTGGAGAGTGCCGTGTGTGGGTTTCAACTCTCCGACGCCTAATTGCTCGTATACTGAATACGGAAGCAAGTTAACACTGGCACCAAGATCTAAAAGTGCGCGGTTGATGTTCTTATCCCCAATAGTAATTGAAATCGTAGGACAGCCAGGGTCCTTCCGTTTTTGTGGTAAAGATTGGGTAAGGGCATCACTCACAGCACTAGCCAAGAAAACTTTCTTGGGTACCTGACACTTCCTCTTTTTCGTGCACAAGTCCTTTAAGATTTTCGCGTAGGATGGGACTTGTTGGACAGCATCTAAAAGAGGAATGTTAATGTTAACTTGCTTAAATAACTCCAGAATCTTCTCCATTTGAGAATTTTGTTTATTAGACCTCAACCGGTTTGGAAATGGAACATTTTGAAAATTGGTTGAGTCTAATGCTGGAGGAGGAGATTTTGGAGTTGGAACGGATCCCAGAATAGGTGTTTTCGTGGAGTGAGAAGTAGGTCCGTTAAGAGCCGAAGAAGAGGAAGGAGAGCCTGTTGAAGAACGGAGAATAGGCTCGGAAGACGAAGAAGAAGGAGAAGAAGAAGAAGAAGAAGCGGCGGCCGGGGTGTCATCGTTGATCCGTTTGCCAATGTTGTTTTGCAGCATCCTCCCCGATCTCAGTGTAGTCACGGAACTCACATTATGGTTTTGTTGTTCAAGAGCAACATGTGCATTATGTGGGTGACCGGGATTTGGAAGTGGCTGGGACGGGAGCTTCCCCTTCTCTCGCTCGCTTAAGGCCGCGTTCAGCTGTGCAATCTGGGCCTCGATGGTCTTGATGCTTTGCCCATGTGCGGCAGTGTGTTGCACTAAAGATTGAATCGAAGACTGGATGTTGGCGGTGGATTGAGTCGATTGTTTAACAAACGCCTCCAGACTTCGCTCGAGCGAGGATACCTTATCAGTGTTTGACGGAACAAAGTTGTTGTTTGGTGGAAAAGAATTGTTTGGTGCAAAGTTTTTCGTCTGATTTTGGAAAGGTTGGGGTTGGAAGGGCTGCTGATATTGGTGTTGAGTTTGTTGCTGCACTTGTTGTTGCGGCGGAGGGGCCCTTTGGAAATTGTTTCCCTGGAATTGATTCTGATTCTGATTCCAGGCGAAATTGGGGTGGTTCCTCCAACCGGGATTGTAGGTGGAAGAGTATGGATCATTCCTCGGTCTTTGCTGGAATGCAGCATTAAACTGATCCTGTCCTTGCGAGGGTAGATTGTAAGGACACTCTTCGGTCAAGTGGGAAGGATCGGAACAACAAGCGCAGATGGTACGAAGGGGGAGAACAGGGGCAGGAGTAGGAGCAGAAAATTTGCTCTCTATCGCTTCAAGCTTTCGTGTTATTGCAGCCATTTCAGCTTTCATCGCAATAGAGACATCAAGTTGGTGGATTCCTACCCTAGACTGACCGGTAGAAGTGGAGGTAGAAGAAGAAGAAGAAGTCGGTCTGGTGCTCTCCCACTGTAGCGTTTGCTCCGCAAGATCGTCAAAGAACTGCCACGCTTCCTCGTCAGATTTCGATAGGAAGTGGCCCTGACAGATGGTTTCCAGCAACTGCTTCGTTGCTGGGTTCAGTCCCTCGTATAAGGTTTGGAAGAGCTACCATTTCTCTATACCGTGGTGAGGACACTGAACAAGAAGGTCTTTGTACCGGTCAAAGCACTTCCAGAAGGGTTCAGAAGGAAGCTGGGAGAATTGGTTGATTTCATTTCGAATTCTTGCGGTCTTATGATTTGGATAGAATTTTTTCAGAAACGCTTTAACAAACTCGTCCCAGCTGGTGATTGAGTGGGAAGCGGTGCTATACAGCCATTTTTCAGCGAGATCGCATAAAGTGAACGAAATGACCCGTAGACGTATAGCATCGTCCGACAGCTGGGTGGTTTTCATCATGGCACAGACATTTTGAAATTTGTTGATGAAGATATAGGCATCTTCAGATTCAAGCCCATGAAAACGTGGAAGCATGTTGATGAAATGGGGCTTAATTTCAAAGTTGTCCCCATTGGCCGGAGGAAGAGAAAGGCAGGTGGGAAGTGCAGAACGGGTGGGGTAGAAACGATCCTGGAGTGCAATTCGCTGCGGCGCTACAACAGGCGGAGGTGGTGGAAGATTGGTCTCCGTAGGAGGTGGAGCCAATCCAGCGGTGGTCAAAGAGATGTTTGGATTAAATCCCGACATCGCGGAAGAAGAGGTTGGTGAAAGTGAAGGTGAAAGTGAAGATGTATGAACATAATTCCGGTCAACGTCGGAGTTGGCCGGCAAAGGAAGGGGTGAAAGAGGAGTGGACGGAGTATCGACTTCGGAGTCGATCGCGTAGTCGGTCGCGACAAACGTAACACGGACTAGACGGGCGCTAGTGTCCCGAGTCCAAGCGGACATACACTAAACGAGTTTAGTATAGTCAAAGCGGAGAAGGTGAGGGTAAGAAAACGTCAATGAAGAAAGGCGATGGGTGGTGGATGAAAATGGATTTGGCGACAAAGGGCAAGTTTTTATAAAAGTTTTTGATTTTTTTCTTTTTTTTTTGTTTTTAGAAAGAGATTTACAGAAATATGTACGGAAATACGGCTTAAGCAATCACAAACAAGATATGCACAATCACACCTAGATCTACGGTCGCCTAGGTCCACTAGACCTGCTCCTGAACTTGATTTTCGAAGTTAAACAGTGTCGAGAAACAGGCTTAAAAATACACCGACCACGGGGCCAGGTAAGTGCAGAGATAAGGGGAGGTTGTCCAACGCTTTCGCGAAGTTCCTTAATTAAATAACCCTTTCTCTTTCGGCGGTTGCGCCTTTAACACTTTCCTAGACACCCCGTAATCAATATACGGTTAAGCGAGGTTCTAAACACGGTTTATCTTCTCCTAATGAGCGCGAAGTCCTTAGGGCTGAAGTCTAGTATTTTTTAATTTACAATGGACAATGCATATGCTTTAGTGATTTTTGGGGTCCTGGGAAGGGTGATGAAATCCCCACCCAATCTGGATTGGTTTCAAGCCCCTTAAGTCCGTATTAAAGAATGCAAAACAGTAACAAATCAACTGCAAACAATTTTTATTTGCGGCGCAAAGAATCCTGCACAAGAACAGTTTATTGGAAGGGGGAGAAGAATTTGCGCAAAGAAGGCTGCAGAAAACACAATTCAGTGGAGCTCAGAGGAGTGGAGAGAGGCAGAGGGACTTACAGAAAGAATTTGGCACACTGAACCAACCAAGGGGCCGCGGTTCCGCGGCAACAAGGCCCTAATGCCGCGGTTCCGCGGCGGAAATGATGAATTGTGCTGTCATTTTTCTGGTGTGGGTTCTGTTTTGTGTCCTTTGCTTGTCTGGATGTGTGGAATTCTGATATACTCACTGTATCTGCTCCAGATTTTTACAGTAGACCGGATGCTTCGTTTTTGTCCGTCGCGGTGTAGCCGCGAACTGTGGGTCTATCTTCCCACGTCTTTGGCACTGTACTTGAACTCCGTATTTTCAACGTCTTGGCCACTGAACTCGAACCTTGTATTTTCCTACACACTTGCACAAAAGCTAATCAAAAAAAAACAACAAGATGTTTTTACAAAGTATGTATATTTTTTTCGTTTTTTGGTTTTTTATACTTACAAATTAACCCGAAATTACACAAAGAAACAAACTACCGTCTCCCCGGCAACGGCGCCATTTGATTGGTAGGGATTCTGCGTGTTTAAGTTTAGTTAATTACCGCAATCAAGACGGTTTCGCTTGTAGCTAGCCGGTTGAGTACGGGTCGTCCGCAGGGAGATGGGAATCTTTTTCTATGTGTTTTAACGAGTTAAGTCCGGAAGTCCAGATTTTGTTTGTGATTATCTAAGTGTTAAAGTGATATGTAAAGAGAGCTTGTTAGGGTTAGGATTAGGTTAGTTTGAGTTAGGAGTCTCCCACATCTTTTGTTGCCCCTCTTAATATCGGTGTTACGGTAATCGGCAACAACGGGGATTAGCACGACTAGGAAGGAACTTGCGAGTATAAGCTAGGCTTTCCAACGCATAAGTTCTTCCTTTTGGTGCTTGTCCGTCCGTTCTTGGCTCTTATCCATAACCTCCGGTTAATTCAACCACAACCGGTCTCACTACGGAATCGCCGCTATCATGTAGGATAGGGTGCCGTAAGGAGCGGATTGTGGTTCAATTAACGGGAGTTGATTTAAGTTGTTGGGCAAGGAAAGAGTGAGAGAGATTTCCTTCTCTCAAACTTCCCTTATCCTACCCTAACAAGTATAAAACTACTCACACTTCATAATACGGAAAAATAAAACAAACAAAAGAGGAAGATAGAAAGAAGGAGATTAGAAGAATACGACTAACTATTTGCGACCTCACCTTGGCGAGGATCGAGCGTAAGTATCATTGTCATATGAATGATAAAGAAAAAGAGAGAAGAAAGAAACAATCAAGCAAATAACAACAACTACTTAACAATTAAAATTACAACAAGTAAAGAAAGAGACAAGCATGATAATAAAATGGTCTTCTTTATTCATCACTCTTCACTCAAAAGCTCACTTACAAGTTTAATGGAGAAGAGGTAAGAAGAGGAAGAAGAACATGTAAACTAAAACCTAGCAAAAAGAAATACAAGAATGGACCCCTTCCTTCACAAAGTTCTGGGCTATTTATAGGCCAGAAAATGAAACCCTAGGGCAACCACCAGAACTTAAACTAAAAGACCAAAACACCCCCCAAAAATGTGCAGCCTTGGCGCCTAAACGGCCGCGGATCCGCGGCCTGGACCCACCTTTTGCCGCGGATCCGCGGCCTTATGGTCGAATTGGGCTTTAATCTTTCTTGGGCTTCCCTGGTTTGATGTGTACATTACTCTGGCATATGTTTTTTCTCAATTTGGCTCCACGATTTTTCCAGAATTTCTGTTGAGGGAAAGGTGGACTTTTTGTCAAGATTTTGTCATGATTGCCTCGAGCTCCGCATAGATCTCTTGGATTTTGTGCTACCATTGAGCCTTGTGCATGAAGGTGACATTGATTTGACATTTTGTCTTCCTAAACTGGTATCTGGCAACATACGGATGACGAGCGGAGACCGTGTTTTCTCAGTGGTTGGCAGGAACTCGGATTTTGTTGTGTTTTCCATGAATTTCACCGTTTTTAGAATCGAGAACCTGTATCCTGCAATTGACTAGCAAACACGGCTCAAGAGTATCTACCGATATGCAATGTGACAAAAATTGGGCGGTATGAAAATGCAAAAATCTGATATGAACAGCAGCTTCTCAAGTGCATAACTCCTAAAAGGAAATAGGAAACTCAGTAGTACTCATCATAGAGCACACCATATCACAAGGGGTGCTTTTGCTCCGCCCCGATACACCGACGTGCTGTGGTGTATACGGAGGAGTAACGCTGAGAGAGAATCTCATTCTCCATTAGAATAGTCCACGAATTCCGTGCTCAAGCATTCTCCTCCTTGATCTCACTTATACCCGTATTTTGGTTCTCTACTTCTAACTTATATTCCGTGAATATCTCAAAAGGTTCGGACTTGTGTTTCAACAGGAACATATGTCTGAATCTAGAGAGATTATCAGAGAATGTAATGAAGTACAAAGAATCGGTCTTGGTATGTGTAGACAGGGGACCTACATACATCAACATGTATCATCCCAAGAGTTCAATAACTCTTTCTCTGTTTCCAATAAAAAGAGTTGTGGTCATTTTATCTCTGTGACATGACTGGCAAGTTTCACAAGATGTAAATTCAAACTGATTTAAATATGCATCTAAATGTAACTTTAGCTGGTCGGGTCACATTGATTTGACCTAGTCTACAATACCTCAAGAAGGATTCGTTCATTTCTGAACTATTCCTCTTGTGTGTGTTCTATATATTAAGAACTGTAGTTTGATTTAGAACGTCAATACTTTTAGATAACGTGCCTGAACCGATCAACTCTTGATATAGGAAATGTTCAAAACATTATCCAGCAATACAAAATTATATCCTTCTTTACTAATAAAGAGACTGATATGATGTTGTATATCAGGTTCGGTATCTAATAACATTTGTTCAGAATCAATGTATTCTGGTATTACAGGGTGATAGTGACCAACAGACATGGCTGCAACACTTGCACCATTTTCTGTCTCATGAAACTTATCACCCGTTCTCAGTTCTCTACCTTTCTTTAGCCCATGTAACAGATTACATATGCGGGATCCTGATCCGGTATCTCATACCCAGGACGTAAAGGATACTGAGAAACAGTTCTTTGTAATGAACACACCCGAAGAAGATGCATCAGCATGCACTTTCTTCGTTTGGGCGGCACGGGAAATCGGGTATTCCCCAATTTCCTGCTCTGTCTTATAAAAATTATAAGTTGGAGCGGGACCAGCGTTCCCCAGCTCAGTATAACAAGTGAGTTCGGTCAATATATCCGTATTATTGTCTTGATTAAGGCGTGATATGGTCGCTACCTGGAGAGAGAGAGAAGAAAACACTCAGCGTATGCTCTTGCAAGATTAGATTGGTTATCTAATATATCTAATCAGGATGTCTCCCACTGTTTTAATCAAATCTTCCTTCAAACCCTAAAAGGAAAGACTAGCCGAGATTAATTACACGCTACAATGTCACGACCCGAAAGTACGGAACGTGACTGGCACTTAGATTACGAGACGTCTAAAGGCGTACCGTAACCTAAGTCAGCCAAAGCCCAGAAATCTAACCCAAAAATCAAAAGAGAGTGAAGGAAAAACCTTAAATGAAAACGGTTTTTAAATCAAATAAGTTGCATAGAATCCCTTTTTAAAACATCAAAAATTTCTGAAAATTTCGGCAGAGTCTCCCCTGTATTTTCTATCCCCCAAAATGGGTACAACAAGATAATAAACCTGTAAACATAAAAATGGCATCCCCAAGCGGGAGCTAGCTCTTCGCCCAAGGCGGATCACAACCACATGCAATATAATAGTAATATCAAGAAAAAGAGCATAAAAGAAACCCAAAATATCAGAAAACACAACGCCGGCTCGAGTGAGCTCGGCTCAAAAGAAACCACAAATATACAAATCTCTCAGTCTCATCACTAGGTCGCATATACAATACAAGTGGTAGATGGAGAATACTAGATACAATGATAAAGCAAAAAGAAATAAAGTATACTCGCAACCCACCTACGGGCGATGTCGCGAGTCTGAGCAAAAGGAACTGATGACAAGATAGCCCGCCACTACAAGACTGACGGGTCCGACCTGCAAGACACTGTGGCACAACGGGGGTGAGTTGCCAGCTCGTGAGTAAATATAACATCTAATAAGGCAATCGTAAGAATGCACGCAATGCACCACAACATGCATGTCCATATGTGCTATAATATCTCTAGTATGCATGCACAGGTATGCAATGTCATTATTAAGTCTTTAAGTGTTTTAAATGCTAAGGTTATTGAATTCCTAACTAGAAAACATGAATATCTGTATAATAGCTAAATATCATCAAGAAATCATCTGAAAACCCGTGTCAAGCATCGACACCAAAAAGGACTCATATCTGTCTCAATATCGGGCTCCGTCAGTCCGGATCGGCCCATATCATAAATCTCACGACAACGGTCGGTATCCTCCGGATATCCGCCGCGCCAGACATCACCGGTAGGTAGTCTTCCCCTGCCAGGCTCATCGTCTACAACTCGATCTTCTTGCCCCGGGGTACCATACCGGGCCCACCATGTACCCGAGACGGTTCCTCCACTCCTCGAATCGGGTCTCGAAATCCAACAGAAAACATGAAAACTCATGGTGGACGACACATACATCACGAGAAAACCGCAACTTTGTTTTAAAAATGATAAATACAAGCTTTTGTTAAATTCTTGCGGTTTTCCCCAAAAATCCAGAAATCGCCGCAAAACTGAAATCCTCAAGAAATCATAATGTCCACATGTTATATATGATAAGTGTCTATGATATCAATGTATATGATGTGAGAGTTTGGCTAGAAATCTATGTAAATATGATAGTAATGCGAGGTATATGCGTGCGATACAATCTCAAATATCATGCATGAATGCAACGGCGTTACTAAGCTAAACAGGTTTTTATAGTGCACGTGGCATGGCAAATACCAAAGGCGTGTGTGTCACATGAATAGTGCGCGTGCAATAGATGCCAATGGTAAGGTGTTCGTGTCCTACGAAATGATATCGCATATGTATATATGAATGTCATGTGAATGTCCATGCAATCTAGTATAGGGTTAGCTGTAAGGGTATGCAATGTACATAAATGGATAGGCTAGCTAACAATATAATTATTGCATAAAGTAGGGTAATCCTAACTAATGTGGGGGCGCCTCGCGCCATCCAGACGATTCCCCCGTAGATGAATATATCTACTCACCAGAAATCCCCGCTAATCTGATCCGGCCACCGCTTTGCCTTTGCGCGCCGTGTCCGATGTTTCTCCGACCGATCCTATATTTGCACAATACCAAGCATAAGGTTACAACACCTAAAACGATGCAAGTCACTATATACAATTATCGACGCTCTCAATTTAATCGTAGCACGCCCTCGGTGCGCGGGAAAACGCACGAAAATCGCTAATTTTTAGCTAAAATCGTCATTTCGGGGAAATCGACAAAACTAAAACCCGGCTAGACAAAACCCCGCGTTCACGCATTCTAATAATCCTATATGAAGCTAATAACATTGCTAACCTAGCGCAATTCGAACGCATACTACTTTTCGAAAAAATCTAGTAAGCGATTATCAAACCAAATCGATGCAAACATTGAAATTTGTCGTTTTAGCGAGCATACCAATACACAATTAACCACTCCAATCACCTAGATAACCATCCCTAACATAATCCAAGCATTATGCTACAAACCCTAATTTCTAAAATCAAAACCTTCTCTTGATTTTTCCAAATCAAACATTTACTACTAAACTAGTATTTAGAATTGAGATTCTAGCATAAATAAACCACTCTAATTAATTAGATAACCAAACCCCAACTTTAATACATCAACCATGCATCAAACCCTAATCCACAATCAAATCCCTTTCTTGAATTTCATGAACAAGCAATTTCTATTAAATTGATACTTCAAAATTCTATTTTAGCACCTTTAAACTACAATTTGACAAAGAGACTAGAATTTTCACCTCACAAGTTGAATCCTAACATGCTCAAGCCACCAAATAAGCCTCCTTTCTTCAAGTTTTTAACTAATTTGGGTTGAGGAGAGATAGGATTTGGATTTTGCTTTGAATTGGAGAAAGAATTTATGAATTTTCTATGGATTTTGATAAGAAAAATGTAGCAAAAGAAGTGAGAAAATGGGAGTTGCTGCAGCTTGGAGCTCGGCCAGAAGCAAGAGGAGGGTGGTGTGGGGTTTGTGTAGATGTTTCTAGGCCAATAAAACCCCTCAAGTCTCAATTAATGCACTTCACATCAACCTTTTCACAAAAAACCCCATTTTACACCATTTTCTCATTAAATTTCCAACCCAAAAACTAAAAATGTGAAAGTCATGACACAATTTTTTTAACACCCTATTTTAGCTTATAAAGACTCCTAATTAAGAAATTTACCTAATTAAATTTGTATTTATCCCTAATTAAATGTATTTAAAAAGGCTTAAAATAACAAAAAAAATAATTAATTACGAAAAAAATTTATTTAACTAGAAAATTATAAGTGACATTTTAGTGACAAAATTATAGTAATATCTTATCTAAATTTTGTATAATTAGGTCTACAGTGAAAAATATCAATTTTGACTTTTTACGGAAAAAGCCGAAAAATATGCCGATTACCGAAAAACTGCCTAAACGATTTTCGAAGGGTTACAATCTTTCCCCCCTTAAAGAAATTCGGTCCCCGAATTTAGAATTTAACTACGCGTACCTTCAAAAAGATGGGGATATCTCTTCCTCATCTCGACCTCGGTCTCCCAGGTGACCTCCTCGCTGTTCGGGCCACGCCAATGGACTTTGACAGACGGTATGACCTTCGACCTCAATTTCTTCACCTGCCGATCCAAGATGACCACCGGCTGCTCGGTGAAAGAAAGATCACGCTCTAACTGGATCGTCTGGTGCTGAATCGCCTGGGAAGGATCATGAAGGTACTTGCGGAGCATCGAGACATGGAATACGGGGTGAACATCGGGGAAGCTGGGCGGAAGAGCTAACCGATAAGCGACTGGACCAACACGCTCTAGGATCTCGAAAGGACCAACATATCTAGATCTCAGTTTCCCTTTCCGCCCAAATCTCATCACACCCTTCATCGGAGAGACCTTCAGGAAAACATGATCGCCAACAGCGAACTCGAGTCGGCGACGGCGCCTGTCAGCATATGATTTCTGCCTACTCTGTGCGCTCTCATCCTGTCTCGAATCAGCTGTATCTTCTCGGTCGTCTCCTGCACGATCTGCGGCCCCAAAATACTGCTCTCCCTGAGCTCTGTCCAACATACTGGCGATCGACATCTCCTCCCATATAAAGCCTCGAAAGGTGCCATCTGAATCGTCTCCTGGAAGCTATTATTGTAGGAAAACTCGATCAAAGGCAAATGACGATCCCAGCTACCACCGAAATCTAAAACACAAGCTCTGAGCATGTCCTCAAGAGTCTGAATCGTACGCTCCGACTGACCGTCAGTCTGAGGATGGAAGGCTGTGCTAAAACTCAATCGGGTGCCCAAAGCTTCCTGTAGTTTCTGCCACAATCGGCTGGTAAACTGGGTGCCACGGTCAGACACGATGCAAGTCGGAACACCATGCAGTCGCACTATCTCATCAATATAAACCTGGGAGTACTGAGAAAATCCAAAAGTGGTCTTCACTGGCAGAAAGTGAGCCGCTTTCGTCAGTCGATCCACAATCACCCAAATAGAGTCATACCCTCGACTGGTCCTGGGTAGACCCACAACGAAGTCCATGGAGACCTGCTCCCACTTCCACTCAGGGATGGGCAAAGGCTGTAACTCGCCGGCTGGCCTCTGGTGCTCAGCCTTGACTTGCTGACAAGTCAGGCATCTGGACACAAAGTCTGTAACATCCTTCTTCATCCCGTCCCACCAGTAAACCTCTTTCAAATCACGATACATCTTGGTGGATCCTGGGTGAACACTGTATACTGATCTATGTGCCTCCTCGAGAATATCACGCCTCAGTCCCTCTGAATCTGGCACACACAGTCGAGTCCCAAATCGGAGTATCCCCTGATCATCAATCACGAACTCAGAAACTCTGCCCTGCCGAATCTGCTCAATAATCTCTAATGTACGGGCATCGCCGGACTGTGCCTCGTGGATACGGTCAAGTAACTGTGGGCGTGCTCTGAAATGGGCCAGCTGTCCCCCTGAAGAAGTAAAATCGAACTGCACTCTGCTGTCACATAACACCTGCCAATCCGCCGTCGACTGCATCTGTACTGCGCTCAAACAAGATAGGCTACCTCCGGGCCTCCTACTCAAAGCATCTGCCACCACATTCGCCTTGCCCGGATGGTATAAAATCTCGCAGTCATAATCCTTCACCAACTCCATCCAACGGCGCTGTCTCAGGTTCAGGTCTCGCTGCTGGAAGATATACTTCAAACTCTTGTGGTCAGTAAATATCCGGCACGACTCACCGTATAGGTAATGTCTCTAGATCTTAAGTGCAAATACCACTGCAGCCATCTCTAAATCATGGGTGGGGTAGTTCTGTTCGTGTTTCCTCAGCTGCCGAGAAGCATACGCGATAACTCTGTCGTACTGCATCAACACACATCCCAGCCCCACTCTAGAAGCATCACAATATACCACGAACCCGCCTGATCCTGAAGGCAATGCTAACACTGGAGCAGTAGTCAGACGAGTCTTCAACTGCTGGAAGCTATCCTCACATGCCTGGGTCCAATCAAAAGGAACCCCCTTTCGGGTCAACCCGGTCAACGGTGCAGCAATGCGGGAGAAATCCTGGACAAAACGTCGATAATAGCCGGCCAGACCTAGAAAACTGCGGACCTCTGTGACTGATACCGGTCTAGGCCAACGCTGAACTGCCTCGATCTTCTTCGGGTCCACGCAAATACCATCTCTCGTCACCACATGACCCAAGAAGTCGACACTGTCTAACCAGAATGCGCACTTGGAGAATTTGGCGAATAGCTGATGCTCCCTCAAAGTCTGTAATGTGATACGTAAGTGCTGCTCATGCTCCTCCCGGCTCCGAGAATAAACCAAGATGTCGTCAATGAACACAATAATGAACTGATCGAGATACGGCCTGAATACACGGTTCATCAAATCCATAAATGCTGCCGGGGCATTGGTGAGCCCGAACGACATCACCAAGAACTCATAATGACCATATCGAGTACGGAAAGCTGTCTTCGGAATATCCTCCTTCCGAACCCGTAACTGGTGATAACCTGATCGTAAGTCAACCTTCGAGAAGAACCCTGCACCCTGGAGCTAATCGAATAAGTCATCAATGCGGGGTAGGGGATATCTGTTCCGCACAGTAACCCGGTTCAGCTGACGATAATCAATGCATAAACGCATACTTCCGTCCTTCTTCTTAACAAACAGGACGGGAGCACCCCAAGGTGACACACTCGGTCGGATAAGCCCCTTGTCCAGCAAGTCCTGTAACTGATCCTTTAGCTCTCTCAGCTCCGCCGGGGCCATCCGATAAGGAGGTATAGAAATAGGCCCCGTGCCAGGGATCAAGTCAATACAGAACTCAATCTCGCGCTCTGGTGGCAGACCAGGCAGCTCGTCAGGGAATACATCAGGGAACTCTCTCACAACAGGGACCTGGTCCAACGGAACCTCTGTGGAGCTAGTATCGCAAACATAAGCTAAGAATCCCCGACACCCTTTCCTTAAGAGCTGACCAGCGCGAAGAGAAGAAATCAAGCTGGGAAGGGTAGCACTACGATCTCCCTGAATAACAAGAACCGGCTCACCAGGAAAACTGAATCTGACTGCTTTTTCACGGCAGTCCACGGATGCATAACAGGTGGCTAGCCAGTCTATACCAAGAAGAACGTCAAAGTCTAGCATATCGAGGAGAATCAAATCTACTGAAGAATCTCTCCTCCCGATACGAACGGAACAAGATCGGTACACAAAACGGGCAACAAAAGACTCGCCTACCGGGGTAATAACG
This sequence comes from Agapanthus africanus, assembly GCA_030015575.1. Lineage (NCBI taxonomy): Eukaryota > Viridiplantae > Streptophyta > Magnoliopsida > Asparagales > Amaryllidaceae > Agapanthus > Agapanthus africanus. Next base: position 411,845 of record JASDDO010000284.1, on the reverse strand, counting down.
ACAAGCGGCTGATCTAACGGAGAAGACTCCCGGCCCAACCTCGGTGCAAAATACGTGGAAACATAGGAGTGTGTGGAGCCTGGATCAAATAATACCCGTGCATCAAAAGAACATACTGGCAGAGTACCTGTCATGACGGCATTGGATGCCTGTGCATCCTGAGGAGTCAATGCGAACACTCGGGCCTGTCCACCACTAATAGCTGGATGTCCTCTGCCTCTACCTCGGCCTCTGCCTCTGCCTCTGTCGCCTCGTCCTCTCTGAACCGGACCGCCACGCTCACGGCCTCTAGAAGCATCTGGCTGGCGTGAAGCATCATCAGGAGTAGGAAGTAAAGCTTTCTGAGAAGGTGGTGAGGGTGGTAAGGTCACATGCGGGACTGTCGCTGCGCCCGGACGCCCCATGGTACAGTCTCTGATACGGTGGTACTGACTCCCGCACCGAAAACATCCTGGAGACGACTGCTGGGTCTATGGATATGAACCAAATAACTGACCTCGTCTCAATCCTCTGCCTCCACCATCTCCCGGGAATAATCTATCACGACGTCTGCCCATCTGCCGCTGAGCTGGCGTATCAGTACGGATCCTCTTCGGCCCAGAAACGACCGGAGTCTTAGAAATACGCTCCTCTAAAAGTAAGGCTGCATCCATCGCGGCAGCGTATGTATCAAAGTGCTGGGTGCCGATGGCAAGGAATAGCTGTGTATCAAGCCCTCGCACAAACCTCCTTATTCTCTTCTCTTCTGTGTCGACTAGGTACGGAGCATATCGAGACAACTGGGTGAACTGTATATCATACTCCGACACTGTCATCCCCGGAGTCTTGCGCAAAGACTCAAAACTACGGGCTCGAGCATCTCGGACACTATCCGGAAGAAAACGGGCAAGAAATGCAGATGTAAACTCATCCCAGGTCATAGAAGGCAGACCTGCAGCTCGGCCTCTCTCTACTGAGTCGTACCATGTCTGGGCAAGACCCTCCAGACGAAAACTCGCAAACTCCACCAATCTATCCTCAGAACACCTCAACGAACGGCCAATCCGTGCCATCCTATCGAGAAATGTCTGTGGGTCCTCTGTCGCATCTGTACCGGTAAAAGCTGGGGGTCTCAATCTCATGAACTCCTGTAGTGAAACAGGAATAGTCTCCGTAGTAGCAGCAGGAGTGACCATCTGTGCAGCAGGTACGATCGTGGTCTGTGGGGTGGAAGGAACGCCCTCGGATCTCTGTGCCCGGCTGGACTCAACTAAAGATCCCATCATCTGCCGCAACTCTTGCATGCCGGCCTCTAATCTGGCGATACGGTCAGGATAAGGCGGATCAGTAGGACCCTGAGGGGTAGGTGTATCCTCCCGCTCGATCCTTGCCTCAGACGAGCCCGCTCGAATCTCATCCCTAGCGGCAGCCCGCTGAGCTCTCGTAGTCTTTGGCGGCATCGAAGCTGAATAATAAACAAGACTGATAAGATCATTGCAATTGAATCAAGGAATACAAGGAATCAAGAAAGGAAATACAAGCAATTATGTCCTAAGGTTACTTAGGCGGAGTACCGTATCGTAAGTATGCCGCGGACCATACCCACGCTACGCCACTCTGCTTAAGTCACCTACTCCATCTACCAAGGTCGTCCTACACTCAGAAAAGTAAAACCTACGCTCTGATACCAACTTTGTCACGACCCGAAAGTACGGAACGTGACTGGCACTTAGATTACGAGACGTCTAAAGGCGTACCGTAACCTAAGTCAGCCAAAGCCCAGAAATCTAACCCAAAAATCAAAAGAGAGTGAAGGAAAAACCTTAAATGAAAACGGTTTTTAAATCAAATAAGTTGCATAGAATCCCTTTTTAAAACATCAAAAATTTCTGAAAATTTCGGCAGAGTCTCCCCTGTATTTTCTATCCCCCAAAATGGGTACAACAAGATAATAAACCTGTAAACATAAAAATGGCATCCCCAAGCGGGAGCTAGCTCTTCGCCCAAGGCGGATCACAACCACATGCAATATAATAGTAATATCAAGAAAAAGAGCATAAAAGAAACCCAAAATATCAGAAAACACAACGCCGGCTCGAGTGAGCTCGGCTCAAAAGAAACCACAAATATACAAATCTCTCAGTCTCATCACTAGGTCGCATATACAATACAAGTGGTAGATGGAGAATACTAGATACAATGATAAAGCAAAAAGAAATAAAGTATACTCGCAACCCACCTACGGGCGATGTCGCGAGTCTGAGCAAAAGGAACTGATGACAAGATAGCCCGCCGCTACAAGACTGACGGGTCCGACCTGCAAGACACTGTGGCACAACGGGGGTGAGTTGCCAGCTCGTGAGTAAATATAACATCTAATAAGGCAATCGTAAGAATGCACGCAATGCACCACAACATGCATGTCCATATGTGCTATAATATCTCTAGTATGCATGCACAGGTATGCAATGTCATTATTAAGTCTTTAAGTGTTTTAAATGCTAAGGTTATTGAATTCCTAACTAGAAAACATGAATATCTATATAATAGCTAAATATCATCAAGAAATCATCTGAAAACCCGTGTCAAGCATCGACACCAAAAAGGACTCATATCTGTCTCAATATCGGGCTCCGTCAGTCCGGATCGGCCCATATCATAAATCTCACGACAACGGTCGGTATCCTCCGGATATCCGCCGCGCCAGACATCACCGGTAGGTAGTCTTCCCCTGCCAGGCTCATCGTCTACAACTCGATCTTCTTGCCCCGGGGTACCATACCGGGCCCACCATGTACCCGAGACGGTTCCTCCACTCCTCGAATCGGGTCTCGAAATCCAACAGAAAACATGAAAACTCTTGGTGGACGACACATACATCACGAGAAAAACGCAACTTTGTTTTAAAAATGATAAATACAAGCTTTTGTTAAATTCTTGCGGTTTTCCCCAAAAATCCAGAAATCGCCGCAAAACTGAAATCCTCAAGAAATCATAATGTCCACATGTTATATATGATAAGTGTATATGATATCAATGTATATGATGTGAGAGTTTGGCTAGAAATCTATGTAAATATGATAGTAATGCGAGGTATATGCGTGCGATACAATCTCAAATATCATGCATGAATGCAACGGCGTTACTAAGCTAAACAGGTTTTTATAGTGCACGTGGCATGGCAAATACCAAAGGCGTGTGTGTCACATGAATAGTGCGCGTGCAATAGATGCCAATGGTAAGGTGTTCGTGTCCTACGAAATGATATCGCATATGTATATATGAATGTCATGTGAATGTCCATGCAATCTAGTATAGGGTTAGCTGTAAGGGTATGCAATGTACATAAATGGATAGGCTAGCTAACAATATAATTATTGCATAAAGTAGGGTAATCCTAACTAAGGGGGGGCGCCTCACGCCATCCAGACGATTCTCCCGTAGATGAATATATCTACTCACCAGAAATCCCCGCTAATCTGATCCAGCCACCGCTTTGCCTTTGCGCGCCGTGTCCGATGTTTCTCCGACCGATCCTATATTTGCACAATACCAAGCATAAGGTTACCACACCTAAAACGATGCAAGTCACTATATACAATTATCGACGCTCTCAATTTAATCATAGCACGCCCTCGGTGCGCGGGAAAACGCACGAAAATCGCTAATTTTTAGCTAAAATCGTCATTTCGGGGAAATCGACAAAACTAAAACCCGGCTAGACAAAACCCCGCGTTCACGCATTCTAATAATCCTATATGAAGCTAATAACATTGCTAACCTAGCGTAATTCGAACGCATACTACTTTTCGAAAAAATCTAGTGAGCGATTATCAAACCAAATCGATGCAAACATTGAAATTTGTCGTTTTAGCGAGCATACCAATACACAATTAACCACTCCAATCACCTAGATAACCATCCCTAACATAATCCAAGCATTATGCTACAAACCCTAATTTCTAAAATCAAAACCTCCTCTTGATTTTTCCAAATCAAACATTTACTACTAAACTAGTATTTAGAATTGAGATTCTAGCACAAATAAACCACTCTAATTAATTAGATAACCAAACCCCAACATTAATACATCAACCATGCATCAAACCCTAATCCACAATCAAATCCCTTTCTTGAATTTCATGAACAAGCAATTTCTATTAAATTGATACTTCAAAATTCTATTTTAGCACCTTTAAACTACAATTTGACAAAGAGACTAGAATTTTCACCTCACAAGTTGAATCCTAACATGCTCAAGCCACCAAATAAGCCTCCTTTCTTCAAGTTTTTAACTAATTTGGGTTGAGGAGAGATAGGATTTGGATTTTGCTTTGAATTGGAGAAAGAATTTATGAATTTTCTATGGATTTTGATAAGAAAAATGTAGCAAAAGAAGTGAGAAAATGGGAGTTGCTGCAGCTTGGAGCTCGGCCAGAAGCAAGAGGAGGGTGGTGTGGGGTTTGTGTAGATGTTTCTAGGCCAATAAAACCCCTCAAGTCTCAATTAATGCACTTCACATCAACCTTTTCACAAAAAACCCCATTTTACACCATTTTCTCATTAAATTTCCAACCCAAAAACTAAAAATGTGAAAGTCATGACACAATTTTTTTAACACCCTATTTTAGCTTATAAAGACTCCTAATTAAGAAATTTACCTAATTAAATTTGTATTTATCCCTAATTAAATGTATTTAAAAAGGCTTAAAATAACAAAAAAAAATAATTAATTACGAAAAAATTTTTATTTAACTAGAAAATTATAAGTGACATTTTAGTGACAAAATTATAGTAATATCTTATCTAAATTTTGTATAATTAGGTCTACAGTGAAAAATATCAATTTTGACATTTTACGGAAAAAGCCGAAAAATTTGCCGATTACCGAAAAACTGCCTAAACGATTTTCGAAGGGTTACATACAAGTTCGCCAATCTTTCAGCCAGGCCAGTGTCGGTACTTTGAGGGAGGTTCCCCGTGCTTTCGCACGGACCTAATTAAAATAAACCTCGTTTTCCCAGAGGCGTAACCCCGTTGACACCTTTTTAGACACCTACTTGATCGGCTAATTGTAATGTGTAAAACTCTCCTAGGAGTAACTCTTACTCGCAGCGGGTATCGGGATCCAACTATCTCATAGAAGTTATGCAATCTCATTGCAAATTTCAGCACTTGAAATTCCCGATAATATTTTACCCCTAGCGTCCCATGACCTTGACGCAGGCCAACAAACCACAGTGCGCTAGTCAAGTTCAACCCATTATTTCTTGATTGAATTAAACCCACCCGGACGACCTTTGACGCAGGCCAACAAAGTCGCACGACTACCCTAATCCAATCTGCATCATATACATAAACAGATAAATACTAGTTAGCTACCGCACACTACGCCTTGACGCAGGCCAACAAACGTAGCACGAATACTAAGTAGGACATATCTGAAATGACAGAGGGCTACGACAGGTTTTTCTGAAAACCTATTGCGTAATGAACTTGATATCGTTGTAGATTCAAATGATTTTAAAATGGTTTGTTTTTGAGACTTTTCTAGTTTTGCTAAAGGGGTCACTCCCGGTGAAGGGATCGTCGACCCTTTCCTCATCGAATAAGGTTCAGGATATATCATATATACCACTATGCAAAGCAAAAACTCCAAAAGAAATCAAAAGAAAATCCGAGGGGTGTAGCATCTTCCAGTCATTGCTAAAGGGGTCACTCCCGGTGAAGGGATCTCGGCCCTTTCCTTATCGAATAAGGTGCAGGATGTTCTACAAGGAACACCGCAATGCAAAGCAAGAACTGTAGCTACCTGTTTTTGAAAATTCGTTTCCACAACATCTTTTAGGTTTCTTTTGTTTCATTAATCACATTAATGAATTCCCATCATTTAAGTCACCTAAACACCACAGATAAATACGACGTACACTTATGCCATCCGCATTCGCCTCGATGTCCCCTCGTGCACCGTTAGGTTAGGTAACTAACGGCAGAGCGGGGCAGGGCTAGCGCGGGTGTAAAACATAAGTAATGTCTGTATAATATATCATATATACTATATACAATATCTATTACAACATATCAAATGATCACATCACAGATATCGCAGCAAAAGAAACATATATGAAATATTGGATATACTAGGACGTCCGTGTTTTCAATACGAGCCAGTATAAAACACGGATTCCACGGTCGCGATGAATAGCCAATACCTGTTAGTTATATGTATGCCCTAGAGGCCATTACTGTACATACGATGTATATAGTAGTGGATGCTAGGACATATATAGGGAGGACTTTCTTGCTCGACATGATAGTATGCTATCTGGTTGTACTTTATCTTAACATGTACTCTGCTTGTCTCTTTATTACATGTTGATAAAGCCTTTAGGATATATACTCGACTACTGGGACTATGATGAGATCATACTAGTGGGGCCACGGTAGTCGACGAGTACATCCTATAACTGTTCCTAGTCGAGGGTGTATCGAGACAGGGCATCGATGCACCAGAGTAGACTAGCGTATACGCATCTTGACCCATATGATGGGCGATGGATGATCCCATATCCATCGGTGTTTGACATCAAGGATGGTGTATGGGTGCTTAGTAGAGACTGGGTACACTGGACGGACTTCCCGAGAACTCCAAGATGGTATTATACCTCACGTCAGATGGCAGTTCTCCGGTGACACTGTTACAGAGTAGTCTGTTGACCCGAGATCGTCATAGAGTCTTATGTGATTCCCACTGTGCTTTGATTTACATCATACCACGTCCAAGAGGGCGTGCAAAAAGGTGGCTTTTGGGTACAGTTCCGAATCACATGGAGGCAATGAGCGATAGGAGGGGATTCGTCTCTCCCGGTATAGGGAGTTGATGTTGTGCTGTGTTCGATTGGCTATAACTGGAAATCCCTGGCCAGGGTTGCTGAGATTTACTGGTAAGTGTTATCAGTAGTTTCTCGAACTGTTATAGACCTCATATCGACACGACTTATCGAGTTACTGGGGTCTGACGTTTACCATCCCTAGGCGAGATATGCGACATATCAGACGACGAGACCCGACTGTACGGGAGTGTTACTGTTTGGATTCACAGGAGAAGTTACAGGCTTGCTTGTTGATCTTCTGAGCGTTCAATACCTGGGTGGCTGTTACGTTTAGCTGACCGCTTGCAGCTTGTGGGTGTTTGATATGATCATCACCTACTGCCGGCGTATTGACGATTCTTTAGAGTCCTACACAGAGGTTTCTTGGCCCAGGCAAAACGGAGTAGGGGCACATATGTGATATGTGCGGGACCGAGGATAATACGATATGAGATACCGTATTCTATTCTCGCGATATTTGATATCAGCCGGGTCATCGGATCAAGTGTTGATTCGATGAATCGGTACGGATAAATATTAGTCGGTTATATGCGATATAGCCGGATTGTCGGATCAAGTGTTGATTCGATAATTTAATGTATAATAATATATATGATATATTAAATTACATTAACTAATATTAGCTCACTAAAAGATTCTTTTTCTCACTCGGGTAATACATTGATATATATGCGATATATGTTAATTGTATTATTTTATTTTGTTACGATTAATATTATATATATGATATATAATATTGTAACATGATATGATAACTAATGCAACTTGTTTAGTGGAGTTTAAACATGATTAGGGTTTGGATTAGGGTTAACACTTCTAGTTGATTCTAGAAGCTTTTCTTTTGTCATGATAAAGATATTTGTGTAGATATTTATCTATGACTCATACTTAACCCAACCCAAACCCTAGCCCTTGGTTAATTCTCTACAATGGTTTAGTCAACCATGGTTGCATTATTCATCATATAATTCTTTTCATTATTCATCACAAAAGAAATGGATCACTATTCTTCTTCTTCCTTGAGTTCTTCATGCAAAGCTTTCTTGCTTTGATATTTGTGATGAAAATATATGAGAAAAAGATAAATAAAGAGTGCAAAAATCCTACTTCATCATCCTCATCTTCCCTTGCCCTTTAGATGAGAGTGGTCACTCAATTTTAGTGAGTGTTAGCTTGTGTTAACGAAACTTCAAGGTAGATCATCTTTGTATCGAAGATCAGAAGCAAGACTGCATCTTTCTCTTCGTGGAACCTCTCGAGACTCCGGAGCATGATGATCGCAGCGAAGGGACCACAACACGGAGCTTATGAAGTGAAGGACCAGATCTACAAAGGTTGTAATCCCTCTCACTTAGTGTTAAAGTGTTTAGCATGTTAGTTTTCGCCTAATCTCTAGTTTAAAGATCCGGCTTCGGGTTGTTCGGCACGGCTAATTTTTAAATCGGGCATGGTTGATGCCTCGTAGAACCTTTTGCGCGTGCATAGCAACCCTACAGTGGTATCAGAGCCAAGCTAGAGCTTTAGGCGAAGTCTAGACGAAATTTAAAGTCCGATCGAAACCCGAAACCCCGATATTTACCCTTCTCAGTACATTTTTCAAAAAGGTGGTTTTTTCTGAATTAAAAATGCTCAGAAAAACAAGCAGGAAAAACTAAGAATTACTGTGAAGTACGGTCCCCTAAGTCGACTATTTGACCACGGAACCGCGGCGAAACCATGGGTTTTACGGCGGTTCCGCGGCCAAAATTTGGACTTAGTCCCTGAAATTTCACTTAATTATTCTTAGGTCCTTTCTTGTTAATTTTTTCTGGGAATATTTTAATTCCACTCAAGTGTTGAGTTTTCAAGGGTTGTATTTGGGAATTGTTGATTCGATCGGATAATTTAACTTTGTTTAGTTTGTCCGGATAATTTTTAGAAACTGTTAAAAAGTTCGAACGGATATCAATAACTCACTTTTTCCCCTGTCGGAAAATTTTTCAAAAGTTGGATTTTTTCTCGTGTTTAAGAACGTTCTAGGTCGTGCAAGTAACACGGTGGACCCTCTAGAAGACAACAAACCTTAACTCGATTATGTGACCGTCTTGAACTACCTTTTGAACTTTAGGGTTTGGGGCAGTACGGCGTGCCACATGTGAGGCGTTGGCTTGACCCTTCTACGGCTGGACCATTGGTACTGTGGCATGTGATGGATGTTTTTAAACTGATTTCAAGTGTTGAGATATATTGGGGAAATCTTGGGTGTTTGATTATTCGATCGGAAAGTTTAACATTGTCTATTTATCTGGAATGTGATACAATATTTGGAATCCACAGGTAGTTATGAGATAACTAATTTGAATATTATAAACATAGCAGTTTAGTCTCAGAAGATCGGTTGCCACGGAATTTTGATGCGATCAAAAGTCCGTCGCAATCACGTAGCGTACGCGGATACTCGCCGGGTAAACTTAATAGACAGCTACGCCCCATAGCCCCGACCAAGTGACTGTAGGAGAACCCCGTCGCCAAAAGCATCCGTTCGGGTGCTTGCGGCAGCAGTGTTCCGCCTTAGTGCACTTTGTCGACGGCATCTGGGGGTGCGGCCGTCTACTAAAGTTTGCGACGAGCATTCGATCAGGATGTCGGGAATCTTGTTGAATTGTCGGACTTGATATTGAAAAGAGTTTTCGATAATGATACTAAAATACGGGGTTTATAATTGCTAGGCATGTGATGTCTAAGGAATTCATTTGGTTAGGCATGCGATGTCTAAAGAGGTTGCGGATTCCAACTGTTGTAGTTTTACACTTTCTTTTCTGTGACCGTAAGCATAGTATGTGGTGTATCGCCGGCTTCGTTGCTATACATCAACGACAATCGGGATACACATACTTGCTTACGTTGATGATATGAGATATTATATATTGCTGTGATATGTTATATTGGATCGTCGCGTTTTGAATAGCCGGGGGTTTTATGGAAGATGAGAGTTCTTTCTTTTTCATTCATGTAAAATTCATTTGTATGTAATATTCTTTTATTGGGGCACTTCCAGGTTGCGGAAGATGTCACCGTTGTATATTATTTACTTTTCCGCATTAGGTAGACCCAAGGAGGGGAGCACAAGTAACCGGGTTCAAGGGTCCAGTGGGAGACCATCTTGAGGAGTCGAGACCGGGTCACCTAACCCTAGAATTGGCTGTGTTGCTTGCCGCTCTCGTAGGGGTCTGGGGATATAGGTTTGGCTATTCATCGCGACCGTGGAATCCATGTTTTATACAGGCTCGTATTGAAAACACGGACGTCCTAGTATATCCAATATTTCATATATGTTCTTCTGCTGCAATGTTCTGTGATGAGATCATATTACTTCCTGTGACGAATGTTTATATTATATATATGAGATATATGTTATATTGCAGATTTCGTTTCAAAAGTGATGCTTGCGAAGCATAATAAAAAGGGACTTCATTAATGAGATTAATGAAATAAAAGAAATCTAAGATGTTGTAGAAACTTGTTTATAAAAACTGGTAGCTCTAGTTCTTGCTTTGCATAGCGGTGTTCCTTGTAGAACATCCAGCACCTTATTCGATAAGGAAAGAGCCGAGATCACTTCACCGGGAGTGACCTCTTTAGTGAAACTAGCAGATGCTACAAACTCGGTTTGTCTTTTGATTGCTTCTATAGTTCTTGCTTTGCATAGTGGTATATATGATATATCCTGCACCTTATTCGATGAGGAAAGGGCCGACGATCCTTTCACCGGGAGTGACCCCTTTAGCAAAACTAGAAAAGCCTAAAAAACACTCCATTTAAAATCACTCGATTCTACAATGATATCAAGTTCATTACGCAAAGGGTTTTCTTAAAAACCTGTCGTAGCCCTCCGTCATTTCAGATAAGTGCTAGTTAGTATTCGTGCTGCGGTAGTTTGGCATGCGTCAAGGCGTAGTGTACGGTAGCTAACTAGTGCTTATCTGCTAGCATACGATGCGATTGGATTAGGGTATTCGTACGGCGTTGTTTGGCATGCGTCAAGGGTCGTGCGGGTGGGTTTAATTCAATTAAGAAATGTACGGGTTGAACTTGACTAGCGGACTATGGGTTGTTTGGCATGCGTCAAGGTCATAGCACGCTAGGGGTAAAATTTTATTGAGAATTTCAAGTGTTGAAATTTGCAATGAGATTGCATACCTTCTATGAGATAGTTGGATCCCAATACCCGCTGCGAGTAAGAGTTACTCCTGCAAGGGTTTTACACATTACAATTAGCCGATCAAGTAGGTGTCTAGAAAGGTGTTAACGGGGTTACGCCTCTGGGAAAACGAGGTTTACTTTAATTAGGTTCGTGCGAAAGCACGGGGGACCTCCCTCAAAGTACCGACACTGGCCTGGCTGAAAGATTGGCAAATTTGTAGCGTGTAATTAATCCCGGCTAGTCTTTCCTTTTAGAGTTTGAAAGAAGATTTGACTAAAACAGCGGGAGACATCCTGATTAGATATATTAGATAACCAATCTAATCTTGCAAGAGCATACGCTGAGTGTTTTCTTCTCTCTCTCTCCAGGTAGCGACCATGTCACGTCTTAATCAAGATAATAAAACGGATGTATTGATCGAACCCGCTTGTTATACTGAGCTGGGGAACGTTGGTCCCGCTCCAACTTATAATTGTTATAAGACAGAGCAGGAAATTGGGGAATACCAGATTTCCCGTGCCGCCCAAACGAAGAAAGTTCATGTTGATGCATCATCTTCGGGTGTGTTCATTACACAGAACTGTTTCTCAGTATCCTTTACGTCCTGGGTATGTGATCCCGCATATGTAATCTATTACATAGACTTTAGATAGGTAGAGAACTGAGAATGGGTGATAAGTTTCATGAGACAGAAAACGGTGCAAGTGTTGCAGCCAAGTCTGTTGGTCACTATCACCCTGTATTACCTGAATACATTGATTCTGAACGAATGTTATTAGATACTGAATCTGATATACAATATCATATCAGTCTCTTTATTAGTAAAGAAAGGATATAATTTTGTACTGTTGGATAATGTTTTGAACATTTCCTATATCAAGAGTTGATCGGTTCAGGCACGTTATCTAAAAGCATTGACGTTTTAAATCAAACTACGGTTCTTAGAATACAGAACACACACGAGAGGAAGAGTTCAGAAATGAACGAATCCTTCTTGAGGCATTGTAGACTAGGTCATATCAATGCGACCCGACTAGCTGAAGTTACATAAAGATGCATATTTAAATTAGTTTGAATTTACATCTTGTGAAACTTGCCAGTCATGTCACAAAGATAAGATGACCACAGCTCTGTTTATTGGAAACAGAGAAAGAGTTAGTGAACTCTTGGGATTGATACATGCTGATGTATGAAAGTCCCCTGTCTATACATGCCAAGACCGGTTCTTTGTACTTCATTACATTCTCTGATAATCTCTCAAGATTCAGACATATGTTCATGTTGAAACACAAGTCCGAAACTTTTGAGATATTCACAGAATATGAATTAGAAGTAGAGAACCAAAAACGGGTATAAGTATTATATCCTTTGATGTGATCAAGGAGGGGAATACTTGAGAAACGGAATTCCTGGACTATTCTAAAGGAGAATGAGATTCTCTCTCAGCATTACTCCTCCGTATACACTATTGCACGAAGGTGTATCGGGGCGGAGCAATAGCACCCTATGTGATATGGTGTGCTCTATGATGAGTATTACCGAGTTTCCTATTTCCTTTTGGGAGTTATGCACTTGAGAAGCTGCATACCTATTGAATAGGGTTCAAATCAAATCAGCTGCCTACCACTTCATATATGATATGGAATGGGAAGAGCCCGTATCTTAAGTTTGTTAAGATTAGGGGTTGTCCGGCCTATGTCTAAAAGAGAAATCCGGACAAGCTCGAGGCAAGGTCTGTTATGTAGAACTGGAAAGGTTCCAGCTATACAAACTGCAGCTGATAATTTGGTAGAACCAAAGGATTCAATAGTTTCCAACGAACCTCAGCCTCTCCGACGATCTAGTAGGGTTCCTCACCCACCTGAGAGATACTTCAGTTTCTCTATGACAGTGGGAGCGAAGATTGCATCATGTGATGATGACCCAACTAGTTTCGAGCTGGCCATCAGGAGTAAGACTCTGTAAGAATGGCTGGATGCTTAGCGATCTGAGATGGAATCCTTATACACCAACAAAGTATGTACTTTGGTTGCTTTATCTGAAGGGTTAAATCCCCATCAGGAGCGAGTATATCTTGAGAAGATTACTTGGTGTACATGGAAAAGTTGTGACTTTCAAAGCTATGCTTAAAGTCCATCCAGATCCTGCTTGCCACGGCAACATACCATGACTACGATATCTAGCGGTTGGGTGTCATGACTGCTTTTCTAAATGATGTTTTAGAAAAGAGCGTCTATAAGTACACAGCCAGAGGGCTTCGTAGACAGTGGGAGCAGCGGAAACGTGTGCAAGATGTTTTATATGTTAAAACAGGCATCGCGGAGTTGGAACGTCTGTTTTGATGTGGTAGTCAAAGAGTTTGACTTCATCAAAATGGTAGATGAACCTTGTATATACAAAAAGGTAGTAGGGAGTATGGTCGTGATCCTCATAGAGTACGTGGATGACATACTCTTGATAGGGAAGTAGTTTCCTATGCTACGCTCGGTCAATCTCCGCTTATCACAACGATTCTCCATATAGGATCAAAATGATACCTCCTAAATCCTGGGTTTTTGGATCTATGAGATAAATCTAGTTGGATGTTAGGATTCTTACTAGTTGTAGTGAGATGGTATCAATTGATCCTAGGGAGAATCACTGGAAAGGTTCCAGAGTGATAAGAACGACTGAATAACAGTTGCAGGCATTGTCTTTACCCTCAGTGGAGGGACGGTATGTTGGAAGAGTTCCAAGCTAGATACCGTGACATACTAGACGATTAAAGGCAAGATACATCGTTACCAAGGATACTACCAAAGAGGCAGTTTGGATATATATAAGTTCATAAGATGAACTTCGTTCCTACCATTGTGTGACAATAGAGTTGTGGCTTTTGCCCAGGAACTAGCGTCCCATCAGTAATCCAGATATAATTCTTAGGCAATATCACCTGATCATGGAGATGGTTGATCTCCAGGGAGATCGGGGTTAGGAGAGTAGACACAGAGGACGACAGCGCAGATCCACTCACAAAGGCCTTTTTCCCAGTAGAGACTCTTATGGGATGGTTGAGTATGAGATACTTCAACCGCAGCTAATTGTTGGGTATGTGATACCACAACAGATGGCCTTAGTGCAAGTGGGAGATTGTTAGTTATATGTATGCCCTAGAGGCCATTACTGTACATACGATGTATATAGTAGTGGATGCTAGGACATATATAGGGAGGACTTTCTTTCTCGACATGATAGTATGCTATCTGGTTGTACTTTATCTTAACATGTACTCTGCTTGTCTCTTTATTACATGTTGATAAAGCCTTTAGGATATATACTCGACTACTGGGACTATGATGAGATCATACTAGTGGGGCCACGGTAGTCGACGAGTACATCCTATAACTGTTCCTAGTCGAGGGTGTATCGAGACAGGGCATCGATGCACCAGAGTAGACTAGCGTATACGCATCTTGACCCATATGATGGGCGATGGATGATCCCATATCCATCGGTGTTTGACATCAAGGATGGTGTATGGGTGCTTAGTAGAGACTGGGTACACTGGACGGACTCGCCGAGAACTCCCAGATGGTATTATACCTCACGTCAGATGGCAGTTCTTCGGTGACACTGGTACAGAGTAGTCTGTTGACCCGAGATCGTCATAGAGTCTTGTGTGATTCCCACTGTGCTTTGATTTCCATCATACCACGTCCAAGAGGGCGTGCAAAAAGGTGGCTTTTGGGTACAGTCCCGAATCACATGGAGGCAATGAGCAATAGGAGGGGATTCGTCTCTCCCGGTATAGGGAGTTGATGTTGTGCTGTGTTCGATTGGCTATAACCGGAAATCCCTGGCCAGGGTTGCTGAGATTTACTGGTAAGTGTTATCAGTAGTTTCTCGAACTGTTATAGACCTCATATCGACATGACTTATCGAGCTACTGGGGTCTGACGTTTACCACCCCTAGGCGAGATATGCGACATATCAGACGACGAGACCGGACTGTACGGGAGTGTTACTGTTTGGATTCACAGGAGAAGTTACAGGCTTGCTTGTTGATCTTCTGAGCGCTCAATACCTAGGTGGCTGTTACGTTTAGCTGACCGCTTGCAGCTTGTGGGTGTTTGATATGATCATCACCTACTGCCGGCGTATTGACGATTCTTTAAAGTCCTACACAGAGGTTTCTTGGCCCAGGCAAAACGGAGTAGGGGCACATATGTTGTAGGGTTCCTATGCACACTCAAGAGGTTCCACAAGGCATCAACCATGCCAAACAAAATTTTTCCGGTGCCGAGAAACCCTAATATAGATCGTTAACTAGAGAATAGGCGAAAGAACATGCAACAAACGACTTTGCTACTGAGTGAAAGGGATTACAACCTTTGTAGATCCGGTCCACCAATTCTTTAGCTCCTTGTTGACGTCCCTCCGCTGCGATCATCGGATCCCGAACTCTAGAAATGGTTTCGTCGGAGAAATGATCGGGCTAGGTCATTGACTTCGAGGCTGAAGATGATCTACGTCGGGGAGACTCAAACTCAAGCTATTCCTTCACTTGGTCGAAAACTTTGTGAAGAGAACACCCTATACTACTTGGCTAGTGGTAGAGGATGAAGAAATAGGAAGTGGGTTCACTTTAGAATTGAATTTCTCACTCTTTTTCTCATGATGCCATTAGAACTAGCAAGCTTTTTCAAGCTTGATGAAGATGAAGAAGAAGAAAGAATGATATCCATAAAAAGAATAATATGAACACTTATCCTTTTAATCATGGCACCATGGTTGAGTTAAGCCCTCATGCTTAACTCATGTAGAGAATTAACCATAGCATAAGGTTAAGGGTTGGGTTAGCTAATATCTTGAACAAATGACAAAAGAGTTGACTTTGTCAATGTTCATCAAGCTTCATGAAGCTTGATAACTTTGACCAAAGTCACTCTCTTTTGTTATTTGTTTAGGAAAATAATAAACCCAAATCCAACCTTGATATGGTTCAAGTCTCATAGACACAACTTGTTTGTATCATCAAGCATGATACAAACATGTACATTTGCATATATCACATATAAACAATGTACACTTTCAAGTGAGAAAATCAATCTTAAGTGAACCAATACTAGTTAATGTAAAATAATATATCAAATATATAATTATATATTAAATCATTAAATCAACACTTGATTTAACGATCCGGTCATATCGCATATAACCGACTAATATTAATAGTAACAACTTATCGAATCAACACTTGATCCGATAACCCAGCTATATCGCATACAACCGATCAATGTCATAAATCGCGAGAATAGAATACAGTATCACATACTGGTATTATTCTCGGTCCCGCACATATCTCATATGCGCTCCTATTTCGTTTCGCTTGAGTCAGGAAACCCTTGTGTAGGACTCTAAAGACTCGTCAATACGCCGGCAGCAGGTGATGATCATATCAAACACCCACAAGCCGCAAGCGGTCTGCTAAACGTAACGGCCATCCGGGTATTGAGCTATCATAAGATCAACGAGCAAGCCCGCACACACTCCAGTGAATCCAACGAGTAACACTACCGTACAGTCCGGTCTGTTCGTCTCATATGTCGCATATCTCGTCTAGGGGTGGTAAACGTCAGACCTCAATAACTCGATAAGTTATGTCGATATGAGGCTCATAACGGGTCGAGAAACTACTGGTAACACTTACCAGTAAATCCCTAAAGCTGCCTTGGCCAAGGACTTCCTGTTATAGCCAATCGAGCACTGCGCAATATCAACTCCCTATACCGGGAGAGACGAAACCCCTCCTATCGCTCATTGCCTCCATGTGATTCGGGACTGTACCTAAAAGCTACCTTTTTTCATGCCCTCTTGGACGTGGTATGATGGAAATCAAAGCACAGTGGGAATCACACAAGACTCTATAACGATCTCGGGTCTACAGACTAACCTGCACCAGTGTCACCAGAGAACTGCCATCTGACGTAAGGTATAATACCATCTGGGAGTTCTCGGCGAGTCCGTCCAGTGTACCCAGTCTCTACTGAGCACCCGTATATCATCTCTGATGTCAAACACCAATGGATATGGGATCATCCATCGCCCTTCTCTATGGGTCGAGAAGGTATACGCTAGTCTACTCTGGTATATCGATGCCTCGTCTCGATACACCCACGTCTAGGGACTTTGAAGGATGTACTTATGGACTACCATGTCCCCACTAGTATGATCCGCATCATAGTCCAGGTAGTCAAGTACACATCCTAAGGGCTTTACCAACATGTAACAGAGAGACAATCAGTGTACACGTTAAGGTAAAGAGTAATCAGATAGCATACTATCATATCGAGCAAGAAAGTCATCTCTATATATGTCCAAGCATCCACTACAATATACATCCTATGTATAGTAATGGCTTCTAGGGCATACATATAAGTAACAATCTCCCACTTGCACTAGGGCCATCTGATAGCAGTGGTTGTAGTATCTCATACTCAACCATCCCATAAAAGTCTCTCTCTAGGAAAAGGCCTTTCGTGAGTGGATCCGTCGTGATGTCCTCTGAGTCTACTCTCCTAACCTCGATCCACTGGAGATCAACCATCTCCACAATCTGGTGATACTGCCTTAGACTATGTCTGGATCACTGATGGGACGGGCGTTCCTTGGCATAAGCCACAACTCCATTGTCACACAATGGGAGGAACAAAGCTCATCTCATGAACTAATGTACACCCAGACTGCCTCTTTGGTAGCATCTTTGGTAACGATGTATCCAGCCTTTATCTTCTAGTATGCCACGGTATCTAGCTTGGAACTCTTCCAACATACCGTCCCTTTACTAAGGGTAAAGACAATGCCTGCGACTGACATTCAGTCGTCCTTATCACCCTGGAACCTTTCCAGTGATTCTCTCCAGGATTAATTGATACCATCTCACTACAACTAGTGAGTATCCCAACATCCAATTAGATCTATCTCATAGATCCAAAACCCAGGATTTAGTAGGTATCATTTTGATCCTATATGGATAATCCTTATGATAAGCGGATATTGACCGAGCGTAGCATAGGAAACTCCTTCCCTATCAAGAGTATGTCATCCACGTACTCTACGAGAATCACCACTATACTCCCTACTACCTTTTTGTATATACAAGGTTCATCTACCATTTTGATGATGTCAAACTCTTTGACTAATCTCATCAAAACAGATGTTCCAACTCCACGATGCCTGCTTTATCACATAAAATATCTTGCATACGTTTCCGCTGCTCCCACTGTCTACGAAGCCCTCTGGCTGTGTACATATAGACGCTTTCTTCCAAATCATCATTTAGAAAAACAGTCAAGACACCCAACCGCCAGATATCGTAGTCATGGTATGTAGCCGTGGCAAGTAGGATCTGGATGGACTTAAGCATAGCTACTTAGAAAAGGTTTCATTATAATCCACACCTGGTCAATGATGCAAACCTTTAATAAGTCTAGCTTTGAAAGTCTCAACTTTTCCATGTACACCAAGTAATCTTCTCAAGATATACTAGCCCCTGATGGGGATTTAACCCTTCAGATAAAGCAACCAAAGTCCATACTTTGTTGGTGTATAAGGATTCCATCTCAGATCGATAAGCATCCAGCCATTCTTACAGAGTCTCACTCCTGATGGCCAGCTAGAAACTAGTTGGGTCATCATCTTATGATGCAATCCTCACTCCCACTGTCATAGAGAAACCGAAGTATCTCTCAGGTGGGTGTGGAACCCTACTAGATCGGTGGAGAGGCTGAGGTTCGTTGTTTGCTATTGAATCCTTTGGTTCTACCAAATTAGCAGCTGCAGTTTGTATAGCTGGAACTCTTTCCAGTTCTACATAACTGACCTTGCCTCGAGCTTGTCTAGATTTTGCTTTTAGACATAGGCCGGACAACCCCAAATCTTAACCGACTTAAGAGATGGGCTCTTCCCTTTCCATATCTCATATGAAATGGTAGGCATCTGATTTGATCGGAACCCTATTCAATAGGTATGCAACTTCATAAGTGCATAACCCCCTAAGAGGAAATAGGAAACACAGTAGTACCCATCATAGAGCACACCATATCACATAGGGTGTTATTGCTCCGCCCCGATATACTATCGTACTATGGTGCATACGGAGGAGTAATGCTGAGAGAGAATCTCATTCTCCTTTAGAATAATCCAGGATTACCGTGCTCAAGTATTCTCCTCCTTGATCACATCAAAGGACATAATACTTATACCCGTATTTTGGTTCTCTACTTCTAACGTATATTCTGTGAATATCTCAAAAATTTCGGACTTGTGTTTCAACAGGAACATATGTCTGAATCTTGAGAGATTATCAGAGAATGTAATGAAGTACAAAGAACCGGTCTTGGCATGTGTAGACAGGGGACCTACATACATCAACAAGTATCATCCCAAGAGTTCACTAACTCTTTTTCTGTTTCCAATAAACAGAGCTACGGTCATCTAATCTTTGTGACATGACTGGCAAGTTTCATAAGTTGTAAATTCAAACAGATTTAAATATGCATCTAAATGTAACTTCAGCTAGTCGGGTCGCATTGATATGACCTAGTCTACAATACCTCAAGAAGGATTCGTTCATTTCTGAACTCTTCCTCTTGTGTGTGTTCAATATACTAAGAACTGTAGTTTGATTTAGAACGTCAATGCTTTTAGATAACGTGTCTGAACCGATCAACTTTTGATATAAGAAATGTTCAAAACATTATCCAACGATACAAAATTATATCCTTCTTTATCTAAATAAAGTGATTGATATGATTTTGTATATCAGGTTCGGTATCTAATAACATTTGTTCAGAATCAATGTATTCTGGTAATACAGGGTGACAATGACCAACAGACTTGGCTGCAACACTTGCACCATTTTCTGCCTCATGAAACTTATCACCCGTTCTCAGTTCTCTACCTTTCTGTAGCCCTATGTAATAAAGTACATATGCGGGATCCTGATCTGGTATCATATACCCAGGACGTAAAGGACATTGAGAAACAGTTCTGTGTAATGAACACACCCGAAGATGATGCATCAACATGCACTTTCTTCATTTGGGCGGCATGGGAAATCTGGTATTCCCCAATTTCCTGCTCTGTCTTATAACAATTATAAGTTGGAGTGGGACCAATGTTCCCCAGCTCAGTATAACAAGCGGGTTCGTCAATATATCCGTTTTATTATCTTGATTAAGGCGTGACATGGTCGCTACCAAGAGAGAGAGAGAGAGAAGAAAACACTCTGCGTGCACTCTTGCAAGATCAGATTGGTTATTATTTGATCTAATCAGGATGGCTCCCACTGTTTTTATCAAATCTTCCTTCAAACCCTAAAAGGAAAGACTAGCCGGGATTAATTACACGCTACAAGTTCGCCAATCTTTCAGCCAGGCCAGTGTCGGTACTTTGAGGGAGGTTCCACGTGCTTTCGCACGAACCAAATTAATGTAAACCTCGTTTTCCCAGAGGCGTAACCCCGTTGACACCTTTCTAGACACCTACTTGATCGGCTAATTGTAATGTGTAAAACTCTCCCAGGAGTAACAATTACTCGCAGTGGGTAACGGGATCCAACTATCTCATAGAAGGTATGCAATCTCATTGCAAATTTTAACACTTGAAATTCCCGATACTATTTTACCCCTAGCGTCCTATGACCTTGACGAAGGCCAAACTACCCATAGTCCGCTAGTCAAGTTCAACCCGTCATTTCCTGATTGAATTAAACCCACCCGCACGACCCTTGACGAAGGCTAAACTACGCCGTACGAATACCCTAATCCAATCGCATCATATGCTGGCAGATAAGCATTAGTTAGCTACCGTACACTACGCCTTGACGAAGGCCAAACTACCGCAACACGAATACTAACTAGTACTTATCTTAAATGACGGAGGGCTATGACATGTTTTTCTGAAAACCTATTGCGTAATGAACTTGATATCGTTGTAGAATCAAATGATTTTAAAATGAAGTGTTTTGAGGCTTTTCTAGTTTTGCTAAAGGGGTCACTCCCGGTGAAGGGATCGTCGGCCCTTTCCTCATCGAATAAGGTGCAGGATATATCATATATATCACTGTGCAAAGCAAAAACTATAGAAGCAATCAAAAGACAAACCGAGGGTTGTAGCATTTGCCAGTTATTGCTAAAGGAGTCACTCCCGGTGAAGGGATCTCGGTCCTTTCCTTATCGAATAAGGTGCGGGATGTTCTACGAGGAACACCGCGATGCAAAGCAAGAACTGTAGCTACCTGTTTTTGAAAATTCGATTCCACAACATCTTTAGGTTTCTTTTCTTTCATTAATCATATTAATGAAGTCCCATCATTTAAATCACCTAAACATCACAGATAAATAAGACGTACACTTATGCCATCCGCATTTGCCTCGATGTCCCCTCGTGCACCGTTAGGTTAGGTAACTAACGACAGAGCGGGGCAGGGCTAGCGCGAGTGCAAAACATAAGTAACATCTATATAATATATCATATATACTATATATAGTATTTATCACAGAACATCACATGATCACATCACAGATATCGCAGCAGAAGAAACATATGAAACATTGGATATACTAGGACGTCCGTGTTTTCAATACGAGCCGGTATAAAACACGGATTCCACGGTCACGATGAATAGCCAAACCCACACCCCTAGACCCCTGCGAGAGCGGCAAGCAACCCCACCAATTCTAGAGTTAGAAGACCCGGACTCGACTCCTCGAGTTGGTCTCCCACTGGACTCCAGAACCCGGTTACTTGTACCCTCCTCCTTGGGTCTATCCTAGTGCGGAAAAGTAAATAACATACAAAGGTGACTACTTCCGCAACCTGGAAGTTCCCCAATAAAAGAATATTACATACAATAAATTTTACATGAATGAAAATAAAAACTCTCATCTCACATAAAACCGCCGGCTATTCAAAACGCGATGATCCAATATAACATATCCAACAACACATTTCATCACATGTCATCAACGTAAGTAAACATGCGTATCCCAATTGTCGTTGACAT
This sequence comes from Agapanthus africanus, assembly GCA_030015575.1. Classification (NCBI taxonomy): domain Eukaryota; kingdom Viridiplantae; phylum Streptophyta; class Magnoliopsida; order Asparagales; family Amaryllidaceae; genus Agapanthus; species Agapanthus africanus. The sequence continues at coordinate 389,743 of JASDDO010000284.1, read as the reverse complement.
ATAGCAACGAAACCGGCGATATCACATATTACACTTACGGTCGCAGAAAAGAAAGTGTAAAACTACAACAGTTGGAATCCGCAACCTCTTTAGACATCGCATGCCTAATCAAATGAATTCCTTAGACATCACATGCCTAACAATTATAAACCCTGCATTTTAGTCTCATTATCGAAAACACTTTTCAATATCAAGTCGGGCAATTCAACAAGATTCCCGATATCCTGATCGAATGCTCGTCGCAAACTTTTAGTAGACGGTCGCACCCCCTATGCCGTCGACGAAGTGCACCAAGGCGGAACACCGCTGCCGCGAGCACCCGGACGGATGCTTTCGGCGACGGGATTCTCCTACAGTCACTTGGTCGGAGCTATGGGGTGTAGCTGCCTATTAAGTTTACCCGGCGAGTATCCGCGTACGCTACGTGATTACGATGGACTTTTGATCACATCAAAATTCCGTGGCAACCGATCAAGTGAGACTAAACTGCTATGTTTATAACATCCAAATCAGTTATCTCATAACTACTTGTGGATTCCAAATATTGTATCACATTCCAGATAAACAGAAAATGTTAAACTTTCCGATCGAACAATCAAAAACCCAAGTTTTCCCGAAACAACTCAACACTTGAAATAAGTTCAAAAACATCCATTTCATGCCACAGTACCAACGGTCCAGCCGTAGAAGGGTCAAGCCAACGCCTCACATGTGGCACGCCGTACTACCCCAAACCCGAAGGTTCAAAGGGCAGTTCAAGACGGTCACATAATCGAGTTAAGGTTTGTTGTCTTCTAGAGGGTTTATCGCGTTACTTGCACTACTTAGAACATTCTTAAACCACGGAAAGATCCAACACTTCGAAACTTCCCAACAGGGGAAAAATTGGGTATTTATATCCAGTCGAACTTTTTAACATATTGTAAATTATCCGGAAAAACACAGACAAAGTTAAAGATTCCGATCGAATCGTCGAACTCCTAATACAACCCAGAAAACTCAACTCTTGAGAAAACTATAAAAATTCCCATAAAATACAGCACTCAATATAGGATATTACTGTGCAAAGCACGTGCCTTGAATCAACTTTTTGGCCGCGGAACCGCCGCACATGCTAGGGTGGGGCCGCGGTTCCGCGGCGCTTTAGTCGAATTAGGCTCACGTGCTTCACAGTAACTCTTATAATACCCTGCTGTATATTTTGGATATTTTTAATTTGGAAAAATCCACATTTTCAGAAAAAGTCCAGAGAGGGTTAAAAGTTAGGGTTTCGGGGTTCGATCGGATTTCTAACATCGTCTACACTTCGCCTAAGGCTCTAGCTAGGCTCTGATACCACTGTAGGGTTCCTATGCACACTCAAGAGGTTCCACAAGGCATCAACCATGCCAAACAAAATTTTTCCGGTGCCGAGAAACCCTAATATAGATCGTTAACTAAAGAATAGGCGAAAGAACATGCAAGTAAACGACTTTGCTACTAAGTGAAAGGGATTACAACCTTTGTAGATCCGGTCCACCACTTCTTTAGCTCCGTGTCGACGTCCCTCCACTGCGATCATCGGATCCCGAACTCTAGAAATGGTTTCGTCGGAGAAATGATCGGGCTAGGTCATTGACTTCGAGGCCGAAGATGATCTACGTCGGGGAGACTCAAACTCAAGCTATTCCTTCACTTGGTCGAAAACTTTATGAAGAGAACACCCTATACTACTTGGCAAGTGGTAGAGGATGAAGAAATAGGAAGTGGGTTCAATTTAGAATTGGATTTCTCACTCTTTTTCTCATGATGCCATTGGAACTAGCAAGCTTTTTCAAGCTTGATGAAGATGATGAAGAAGAAAGAATGATATCCATTAAAAGAATAATATGAACACTTATCCTTTTAATCATGGCACCATGGTTGAATTAAGCCCTCATGCTTAACTCATGTAGAGAATTAACCATAGCATAAGATTAAGGGTTGGGTTAGCTAATATCTTGAACAAATGACAAAAGAGTTGACTTTGTCAATGTTCATCAAGCTTCATGAAGCTTGATAACTTTGACCAAAGTCACTCTCTTTTGTTATTTGTTTAGGAAAATAATAAACCCTAATCCAACCTTGATATGGTTCAAGTCTCATACACACAACTTTTTTGTATCATCAAGCATGATACAAACATGTACATTTGCATATATCACATATAAATAATGTACACTTTCAAGTGAGAAAATCAATCTTAAGTGAACCAATACTAGTTAATGTAAAGTAATATATCAAATATATAATTATACATTAAATCATTAAATCAACACTTGATTTAACGATCCGGTCATATCGCATATAACCGACTAATATCAATAGTAACAACTTATCGAATCAACACTTGATCCGATAACCCGGCTATATCGCATACAACCGATCAATGTCATAAATCGCGAGAATAGAATACAGTATCACATACTGGTATTAATCTCGGTCCCGCACATATCTCATATGCGCTCCTATTTCGTTTCGCTTGAGTCAGGAAACCCCTGTGTAGGACTCTAAAGACTCGTCAATACGCCGGCAGCAGGTGATGATCATATCAAACACCCACAAGCCACAAGCGGTCTGCTAAACGTAACGGCCATCCGGGTATTGAGCGATCAGAAGATCAACGAGCAAGCCCGCACACACTCCAGTGAATCCAACGAGTAACACTACAGTACAGTCCGGTCTGTTCGTCTCATATGTCGCATATCTCGTCTAGGGGTCGTAAACGTCAGACCCCAATAACTCGATAAGTCGTGTCGATATGAGGCTCATAACGGGTCGAGAAACTACTGGTAACACTTACCAGTAAATCCCTAAAGCTGCCTTGGCCAAGGACTTCCTGTTATAGCCAATCGAGCACTGCGCAACATCAACTCCTTATACCGGGAGAGACGAAACCCCTCCTATCGCTCATTGCCTCCATGTGATTCGGGACTGTACCCAAAAGCCACCTTTTTGCATGCCCTCTTGGACGTGGTATGATGGAAATCAAAGCACAGTGGGAATCACACAAGACTCTATGACGATCTCGGGTCTACAGACTAACCTGCACCAGTGTCACCAGAGAACTGCCATCTGACGTAAGGTATAATACCATCTGGGAGTTCTCGGCGAGTCCGTCCAGTGTACCCAGTCTCTACTGAGCACCCGTATATCATCTCTGATGTCAAACACCAATGGATATGGGATCATCCATCGCCCATCTCTATGGGCCGAGAAGGTATACGCTAGTCTACTCTGGTATATCGATGCCCCGTCTCGATACACCCACGACTAGGGACTTTGAAGGATGTACTTATGGACTACCATGTCCCTACTAGTATGATCCGCATCATAGTCCAGGTAGTAAAGTACACATCCTAAGGGCTTTACCAACATGTAACAGAGAGACAATCAGTGTACACGTTAAGGTAAAGAGTAACCAGATAGCATACTATCATATCGAGTAAGAAAGTCATCTCTATATATGTCCAAGCATCCACTACAATATACATCCTATGTATAGTAATGGCCTCTAGGGCATACATATAACTAACATATGTGATATGTGCGGGACCGAGGATAATACGATATGAGATACCGTATTCTATTCTCGCGATATTTGATATCAGCCGGGTCATCGGATCAAGTGTTGATTCGATGAATCGGTACGGATAAATATTAGTCGGTTATATGAGATATAGCCGGATTGTCGGATCAAGTGTTGATTCGATAATTTAATGTATAATATTATATATGATATATTAAATTACATTAACTAATATTAGCTCACTAAAACATTCTTTTTCTCACTCGGGTAATACATTGATATATATGCGATATATGTTAATTGTATTATTTTATTTTGTTACGATAAATATTATATATGTGATATATAATATTGTAACATGATATGATAACTAATGCAACTTGTTTAGTGGAGTTTAAACATGATTAGGGTTTGGATTAGGGTTAACACTTCTAGTTGATTCTAGAAGCTTTTCTTTTGTCATGATAAAGATATTTATGTAGATTTTTATCTATGACTCATACTTAACCCAACCCAAACCCTAGCCCTTGGTTAATTCTCTGCAATGGTTTAGTCAACCATGGTTGCATTATTCATCATATAATTCTTTTCATTATTCATCACAAAAGAAATGGATCACTATTCTTCTTCTTCCTTGAGTTCTTCATGCAAAGCTTTCTTGCTTTGATATTTGTGATGAAAATATGTGAGAAAAAGATAAATAAAGAGAGAAAAAATCCTACTTCATCATCCTCATCTTCCCTTGTCCTTTAGATGAGAGTGTTCACTCAATTTTAGTGAGTGTTAGCTTGTGTTAACGAAACTTCAAGGTAGATCATCTTTGTATCGAAGATCAGAAGCAAGACTGCATCTTTCTCTTCGTGGAACCTCTCGAGACTCCGGAGCACGATGATCGCAGCGAAGGGACCACAACACGGAGCTTATGAAGTGAAGGACCGGATCTACAAAGGTTGTAATCTCTCTCACTCAGTGTTAAAGTGTTTAGCACGTTAGTTTTCGCCTAATCTCTAGTTTAAAGATCCGGCTTCGGGTTGTTCGGCACAACTAATTTTTAAATCGGGCATGGTTTATGCCTCGTAGAACCTTTTGCGCGTGCATAGCAACCCTACAATACCCACATCCCTAGACCCCTACGAGAGCGGCAAGTAACACTGCCAATTCTAGGGTTAGGAGAACCGGCCTCGACTCCTCGAGATGGTCTCCCACTGGACCCTACAACCCGGTTACTTGTGCTCCCCGCCTTAGGTCTACCTAATGCGGAAAAGTAAATAATATAAAAGTGGTGACATCAACTTCATCCCGGAAGTGCCCCAATAAAAGAATATTACATACAAATGAATTTTACATGAATGAAAAAGAAAAACTCTCATCTCACATAAAACCCCCGGCTATTCAAAAACGCGACGATCCAATACAACATATCACAACAACACATAATATCTCATTTCATCAACGTAAGCAAGTATGCGTATCCCAATTGTCAGTGACATATAGCAACGAAACCGGCGATATCACATATTACACTTACGGTCGCAGAAAAGAAAGTGTAAAACTACAACAGTTGGAATCCGCAACCTCCTTAGATATCGCATGCCTAACCAAATGAATTCCTTAGACATCGCATGCCTAACAATTATAAACTCCGCATTTTAGTCTCATTATCGAAAACTCTTTTCAATATCTAGTTGGGCAATTCAACAAGATTCTCGACATCCTGATCGAATGCTCGTCGCAAACTTTAGTAGACGGCTGCACCCCCGGATGTCGTCGACGAAGTGGACTAAGGCGGAACACCGCTGCCGCGAGCACCCGAACGGATGCTTTCGGCGACGGGGTTCTCCTATAGTCACTTGGTCGGGGCTATGGGGCGTGGCTATCTATTAAATTTACCGGCGAGTATCCGTGTACGATACGTGATTGCGACGGACTTTTGATCACATCAAAATTCCATGGCAACCGATCATCTGAGACTAAACTGCTATGTTTATAACATTCAAATCAGTTATCTCATAACTTTTTGTGGATTCCAAATATTGTATCACATTTCAGATAAATAGACAATGTTAAACTTTCCGATCGAACATTCAAACACCCAAGTTTTCCCGAAAAGCTCAACACTTGAAATAAGTTTAAAAACATCCATTTCATGCCACAGTACCAACGGTCCAGCCGTAGAAGGGTCAAGCCAACGCCTCACATGTTGCACGCCGTACTGCCCCAAACCCTAAGGTTCAAAGGGAAGTTCAAGACGGTCACATAATCGAGGTAAGGTTTGTTGTCTTCTAGAAGGTCCATCGCGTTACTTGCACTACTTAGACGTTCTTAAACTACAGGAAAAATCCAACACTTGGAAATTTTCCGGCAGGGGAAAAATTGGGTATTTATATCCGGTCGAACTTTTTAACATGTTCTAAAATTATCCGGAAAAACACATAGACTGAGCTAAACTTTCCGATCGAAACACCGAGTCCCCAAAACAACCCAGAAAATTCAACTGTTGAGTATAATTTAAAAATTCCCAGAAAACACATGAAATTCATATGGGCATTACTGTGCAAAGCACGTGCCAAGAATCAACTTTATGGCCGCGGAACCACCGCACAAGATAGGGTGGGGCCGCGGTTCCGGGGCGCTTTGGTCGACTTGGGGTCACGTGCTTCACAGTAACTCCTATAAAACCCTGCTGTATTTTTTGGATATTTTTAATTTGGAAAAATCCACTGTTTCAGAAAATGTACAGAGAGGGGTCAAGTTTAGGGTTTCGGGGTTCGATCAGATTTCTAACATCGTCTACACTTCGCCTAAAGCTCAAGCTAGGCTCTGATACCACTGTAGGGTTCCTTGGCACAGTCATGAGGTTCCACAAGGCATCAACCATGCCAAATTCAAAAATTTAATTGCCGAGAAACCCTAAGGAAGATCGTTAACTAGAGGATAGGCGAAACAAAATGAAAGCAAACAACTTTACTAACATGTGTAATGGATTACAACCTTTGTAGATCCGGTCCTCAACTTCTTTAGCTCCGTGTTGACGTCCCTCCGCTGCGATCATCGGAATACCGGACTCTAGTGATGGTTTCGTAGGAGAAATAATCGGGCTAGGTCGTTGACTTCGATGCCGAAGATGATCTACGTTGAGGCGACTCAAACTCAAGCTCCATCTCACTTGGTCATGAACCTTGTGAAGAAAACACCCTATACAACATGGCAAGTGGTAGAGGATGAAGAAATACGAAGTGGGTTCACTTTGGATTTGGATTTCTCACTTGATTTCAACACTTGAAATTTTTCAAGAAAGGTTTTCTTCTTCATGAAGAAGAAGAAGATGAAGAAAAGAATTTTTAATTATAATCAAAAGAAAATTCAAGTGAAGACTTATCATAATGCAACCATGGGTAAGTAAACTCATGTAGAGAGCAAACCATAGTTTAGGTAATGGTTAGGTTTTAGCATAAAACAAAATGGTTAAGACTTTTTCAAAGCTTCATGAAGCTTCAAGTATAAAACAAGAAAGCAAACATTTTATTTTTTGCAATGAAATAAATGAATTAATTAAAACCCTAACCATTAACCTAAACATGGTTTAAAGCATACATACCCAAGTTTGCATGAACCATCAAACATGATACAAACTAGTGCACAAACATATATCATATATACAATGTGCACAATTTAGTGAGAAAAATAATCTTAAGTGAACCAATACTAGTTAATGTAAAATAATATATCAAATATATAATTATACATTAAATCATTAAATCAACACTTGATTTAATGATCCGGTCATACTGCATATAACCGACTAATATCAAGTGTATCAATGTATCGAATCAACACTTGATTCGGTAACCCGGCTATATCTCATATAACCGTCCGATGATACATATCGCGAGAATAGAATACGATATCACATACTGGTATTATTCTCGATCCCGCACATATCCCATATGCGCTAATATTTCGTTTCGCTTGAGCCAGGAAACCTCTGTGTAGGACTCTAAAGACTCGTCAATACGCCGGCAGCAGGTGATGATCATATCAAATACCCACAAGCCGCAAGCGGTCTGCAAAACGTAACGGCCACCCGGGTATTGAGCGATCAGAAGATCAACGAGCAGGCCCGCTCACACTCCTGTGAATCCAACCAGTAACACTTACCATACAGTCCGGTCTGTTCGTCTGATATGTCGTATATCTTGCCTAGGGATGGTAAACGTCAGACCCCAGTTGCTTGATAAGTCGTGTCGATATGAGGTCTATAACAGTTGAAGAAACTACTGGTAACACTTACCAGTAAATCTCAGCAACCCTGGCCAGGGATTTCCGGTTATAGCCAATCGAACACAGCACAACATCAACTCCCTATACCCGGAAAGACGAATCCCCTCCTATCGCTCATTGCCTCCATGTGATTCGGGACTGTACCCAAAAGCCACCGTTTTGCACGCCCTCTTGGACGTGGTAAAGTGGAAATCAAAGCACAGTGGGAATCACACAAGACTCTATGACGATCTCGGGTCTACAGACAAACCTGCACCAGTGTCACCAGAGAACTGCCATCTGACGTAAAGTATAATACCATCTGGGAGTTCTCGGCGAGTCCATCCAGTGTACCCAGTCTCCATTGAGCACTCGTATATTATCTCTGATATCAATCACCAATGGATATGGGATCATCCATCGGTATGGGTCAAGAAGGTATACGCTAGTTTACTCTGGTATATCGATGCCCCGTCTTGATACACCCACGTCTAGGGAACTTAAAGGATGTACTTATGGACTACCATGTCCCCACTAGTATGATCCGCATAATAGTCCAGGTAGTCAAGTACACATCCTAAGGGCTTTACCAACATGTAACAGAGAGACAATAAGTGTACACGTTAAGATAATGAGCAACCAGATAGCATACTATCATGTCGAGCAAGAAAGTCCTCCCTATGTATGTCCTAGCATCCACTACTATATACATCCTATGTACAGTAATGGCCTCTAGGGCATACATATAACTAACAACATTATATATTATATATGTGATATATAATATTGTAACGTGTTAGGGTTACAAATGAAATTAGGGTTTTGAGATTAAACCATGCTAGGGTTTAAATTAGGGTTAACATTTATTTTAGGTTAATTCTAAATTGTGGATTTAAATTGAGTTATTTTGTTATGTTGACTAAAGTCCACCTTTTAGAAAATATCTAGATATTTGTTGACCTAACCATTGAACCCTAGCCTATGGTTTATTCTCTACAAGGGTTAAGCATGACATGCTTAACCTTGGTTGCATTTCTAACCTCACACAATAATTCATTCACAACTTCATCTTTTTCTTCCTCTTCATAGAAGTTTTCTACCTTTTTGATGTATGATGAATTAAAGTGAGAAAAAGAAAACCAAAGAGAGCAAAATTCCAACTTCATCATCCTCATCCATTCTAGCCACTTATATTAAGGTGTTCACTTCATTAATACCTCATTAGAGAAATGTGAGCTTGGGTTAATGTTTCTTCAAGGTAGATCATCTTAGAAAATGAAGACTTCAAGCAAGATGCCTCATTCACCTCATGGAGCCTCTCTAGAGTCCGGGTACTTGATGATCACAGCGAAGGGACCTCAACTCTGAGCTAATGAAGCGAAAGAATGGACTACAAAGGTTGTAATCCTTATCTCTTAGAAGTAAAGATGTTTACTTTGATGTTTTGTTTGATTCTCTAGTTAAAGTTCCTAGGTTTAGGGTTATCTTCAATGGCAAAATTTTAACTTGGCATGGATAATGCCTCCCGAAACCTTGCTGCCGTTGTAGGTAACCCAAGAGTGGTATCAGAGACTAGCTAGAGCATTAAATGGATAAATGTAGGATTACGAAACCGAAATAACTCCGAAACACCCGACGATAAACCCTAGTTTCTGTAAATTTTTCAGAGTGTCAAAAAATGTTCCAAATAGTTGCAGAGTGATGTATGTGATACAGTATGAACACCGTACAAATTTTAGCCCATTCCTTAAAAATTTGGCCGAGATCACTTACCCCAAAACCGGTCACATCGGATCCCCAGGGCTGGAATTTGCACAGTGTTTAAAGCTTAAGGTTTTGATACTTTAGGTGTTGTTTGTTCTTGCTAATTTGGCATATGATGTTATCTTTTAGCAAAGGCAATTTGGAGTGTTTCGTATTCGTAATTTTAGCTTTTGTTTCGTTTATATTAGACGGTGTTAAAAAGTTCGATCGGATATCAAATACCCACTTTTTCACTGCTGAAAATTTTTCAAGAGTTGGACCTTTTTCGTAGTTAAAGAACATTCAAATATCATGCAAGTGACGCGGTGGACCCTCTAGAAGAACGAAAACCTTAACTCGATTATGTAACCGTCAGAACCGCCTCTAAACCCTAAGGTTTGTGGTAGTTCAGCGTTGCCACTTGTGAGGCATTGGTTTGACCCTTCTACGGCTGTTCCATTGGTACTGTGGCATGTGATGGATGCTTTTAAACAAAGTTCAAGTATTGAGCATTTAGGGAAATTTTGGATGTTTGTTGATTCGATCGGAATGTTTAACGTCGTCTAACTTTTTCAGTAATGTGATACAATATGTGGAATTCATAAAGTTAGGCATGAAATCCGTAATATGTGATATTTTGGGTTTCGATGTCTAAGATGATTGTGGATTCCAAATGTTGTAGTTTTTCACTTTGTTTTCTGCGACCGTAAGTATAATATGTGGTATATCTCCGTTTTTGTTGCTATATGTCAACGACAATTGTGATAGGCATATTTACTTACGTTGATGACATGTAATGTTATGTGTTGCTGTGATATGTTATATTGGATCGTCGTGTTCTGAATTGCCGGGGGTTTTATGTGAGATGAGGCTTTTTATTTTCATTCATGTAAAATTCATTATATGTAATATTTTTTTATTGGGACACTTCCGGGTTGTGGATGATGTCACCATTGTATATTATTTACTTTTCTGCATTAGGATAGACCCAAGGCGGGGAGCACAAGTAACCGGGTTCTAGGGTCCAGTGGGAGGCCATCTCGAGGTGTCGAGACCGGGTCTCCTAACCCTAGAATTGGAAAGGTTACTTGCCGCTCTTGTAAGGGTCTATGGATGTGGGTTTGGCTATTCATCGCGACCGTGGAATCCGTGTTTTATACAGGCTCAAAATAAAAAACAGACCTCCTAGTATATCCAATGTTTAATATGTTTCTTCTGCTGCTGATATACTGTGATGTGATCATATTATTTGCCTGAGATGAATGCTTTATTAATGTATATATGATATATAATAAACTTTGCTTATGTTTTGAACCCGCGCTAGTCCTGCACCGGTATGCCGTTAGTTAAGTTACCTAACGGTGCATAACGGGACACTGTGGCGAATGCGGATGGCATAAGCGTACGTTGTATTTTCGTTTCTTCTGTGATGCTTAGGAAACATTAAATGATGGGATTCATTAATGAGATTAATGAAAGAAAATAAATCTAAAAGATGTTGTAGAATTAAATTTATAAAAAGTGTAGCTCTAGTTGTTGATTTGCATAGCGGTATTCCTTGTAGAATATCCAGCACCTTATTCGATAAGGAAAGAGCGAGATCCCTTCACCGGGAGTGACCTTTTAGCGATACTAGCAGATGATAAAACTCACTTGGTTTTGTTTTTGATTGATTTTATAGTTCTTTCTTTGCATAGTGGTATTTAAGTAATATCCTGCACCTTATTCGATAAGGAAAGAGCCGAGATCCCTTCACCGGGAGTGACCTCTTTAGCGAAACTAGTGATTGATAGAGTAAGTGCGTGTTCAAGTTCTAGTTTAAAATACCGCAATCAAGACGGTTTCGCTTGTAGCTAGCCGGTTGAGTACGGGTCGTCCGCAGGGAGATGGGAGTCTTTTTCAAAGTGTTTTAACGAGTTAAGTCCTGTTTTCAGATTTTGTTGGATTATCTAAGTGTTGAGTTTATATTTAAAGAGAGCTTGTTAGGGTTAGGATTAGGTTAGTTTGAGTTAGGAGTCTCCACATCTTTCTTTGCCCCACTTAATATCGGTGTTACGGTAATCGGCAACAACGGGGATTAGCACGACTAGGAAGGAACTTGCGAGTATAAGCTAGGCTTTCCAACTCATAGTCCTTCCTTTTGGTGCTTGTCCGTCCGTTCTTGGCTCTTATCCATAACCTCCGGTTAATTCAACCACAACCGGTCTCACTACGGAATCACCGCTATCATGTAGGATAGGGTGCCGTAAGGAGCGGATTGTGGTTCAATTAACGGGAGTCGATTTAAGTTGTTGGGCAAGGAAAGAGTGAGAGAGATTTCCTTCTCTCAAACTTCCCTTATCCTACCCTACCAAGTATAAAACTACTCACACTTCATGATAAGGAAAAACAAAACAAAACAAAGAGGAAGATAGAAAGAAGGAGATGAGAAGAATACGACTAACTATTTGCGACCTCACCTTGGCGAGGATCGAGCGTAAGTATCATTGTCGTATGAATGATAAAGAAAAAGAGAGAAGAAGGAAATAGCAAGAAAATAACAACAACTACTTAACAATTAAAATTACAACAAGTAAAGAAAGATAAGGAGACAAGCATGATAATAAAAATGGTCTTCTTTATTCATCACTCTTCACTCAAAAGCTCACTACAAGTTTAATGGAGAAGAGGTGAGAAGAGGAAGAAGAACAACACTAAAACTAGGCAAAATGAAAATACAAGAATTGACCCTTTCTTCACAAAATTCTGGGCTATTTATAGGCCAAGAAATGAAACCCTAGGGCAACCACCAGAACCCTGACGAAATGACCAAACTGCCCCTAGAAGCTCGTGCTCTGACCTGCCTGTACGGCCGCGGATCCGCCGCCTATGCCCCCCTATGGCCGCGGATCCGCGCCCCTCTTGTCGACTTAGGGTGTGGGCTTCTGAGTACTTTCCTGTTCTCCTGTCCCCTCTTGTCTGCTGTGTGTATTTTCTGAAAAATCTCTCCCATTTCTTCCAGAATTTCTATTGAGGAAAGGTGGACTTTTTTGTGGATGATTGCCTCGAGCTCCGCGTAGATCTCTTGGATTTTGTGCTACCATTGAGCCATGTGCATGAGAATGACATTGATTTGACACTTTGTCTTCCTAAACTGGTATCTGGCAACATACGGATGAAGAACGGAGACCGTGTTTTATCTGTGGTTGGCAGGAACCGGATTTTGTCGTGTTTTCCATGAATTTCTCCGTTTGAGAACCGGGAACCTGTATTCTGCAATTGACTAGCAAACACGGCTCAAGAGTATCTACCGATATGCAATGTGATAAAAATTGGGCGGTATGAAAATGGAAAAATCTGATATGAACAAATACCCCCAAACTTATCATTTGCTCGTCCCGAGCAAAGCCCATTTATTCACAAAAAATTTCCTAACCTCACTTTCGCAGGGAACGCGATTGCACTGAGCATGTGCAACAAGCCGTTAAACCTCTAGGTGTCCCTAGTAGGAGGAGTGTTGTCTCCTGAGGGTTTTCAGCGGATACTACCCACAAAATCCGGTCAAGTTGGTTTTGTAAAATAACTAAGCTTCAAACCCTAAAGTTTTGTTTTAGAAAATAACAATTCTATAATCCTAAGTCTAGACCATCGAACCTTTATTTTTCACACCTCGCTTCTTATTTAACTACAGATTTTATATGTCTTTACGTGCAGTGTGTATAGTGTCGTTAAGTTCCAGAATGATCGATTAAAGTAATCATGTCGCACAATAAAGCCCAGATAACAATTTTAAAAGGATCACATAAGTTTTATAACGAGTTAAGCATTTTCAAGTTTCGTTTTCCAGTAAGGTTTCAACTTCAGAATTTCTATCTTCCTTAACAGGAAACTAAGTCGTATTTTTCACTCCATCTTTTTCTTGTTTTCATTTCATACACACCTCTGTGAACGTGCAATAGTCTTTATCAAAGAGTAAAACCTTCATATCTCCGTTAAAAATTTTTTTAGAAGCCTGTCTTTTATCAAGTTTATTCTCACACAAAGAACCGTTAGGAATTTTAACTCGGAGAGAACACTTGCTTGACTTTGTTTTAAACTGGACTTTCTAGGCTTCTTAGCGAGCTTTGGGCCAATGCACCCAAACCAGTTGGTTTTAGGGCATTAGGTGTAGAAACACCCCAGCGGACTTAATTACTCAAGTTACCTAGGTCCAAAAACAAAAGACAGTTTGGCGTGAAAATCAGATGATTTAATACGAACGGAGATATAACTGGCAGTTCAAATATTTTTTGGATAAAAGACGTGTTTGGTGTGTTTGGTGTGTAATCATTCCAATCAAGTTTTAGATGGGTTATTTTTCAGACTTAGCTCCAATTACGGCATCAATAACATTCCTTCATATTTGCTTTACTTCATAAACTATTCTTGACATTACTTATTTCAGAACAAACCTATTTGATCCTCAGAAAATCATTTATCTGTTTAAAAGTTTAAACATGAAAGACTTGTCATCTAATTCCCAAAATCTTACGACACGTGTAGTGTGATGTAAAGACGTATATCAGCTATAGTTAACTTCAAATGAGAGTTATCTTTCAGGTTTTCAAAATCCAAACATAAGATCTAGTTATTCCTATTTTTTTCAAACAAAAACCGTCGAATGTTGAATCAGAGTTCTTCCACAAGCTAACTTGACAAAAAAGTTTTTATATTTTTTTAGAAAATTTTCAAATTTTTAAGGATTTTATGGATTTAAATATGCAGATGCAAAATATACATATGAATGCGAAGGTAAGAAATGTGTACCGAGCGTACCCCCCAAACTTAAACTGGACAGTGTCCTCACTGTCGTTGCATGAAGAGAGTAGTTGGAAGGTTCAAAATTCTCGGTTAGCAATATACAAATTTTTATTTGTTTTTTTTTAAAGAAAAGAAAAAGAATATACACAAATATATACAAAATGGTTTGTACATACCCCCAAACTTATTTGGAACAGTGTCCACTGTTCTTGGCTGGATAACCGAAGTTTGGAGGTAGGCAGAGAAAGATCATTCAGGGTAAACCGGTTCCTGTAAGAACAGGAGCTCCTCTGTCGGTTCGGCGCTAAGGTACGGTTTGCATCGGTGTCCGTTCACTTTGAAGAGTGAACCGTCCTTTGGATTTTCCAAATCCACAGCGCCCTGCGGATACACATTCCGCACAAAATACGGCCCTTTCCAACGAGATCAGAGCTTTCCAGGATGGAAGTGAAGTCGGGTGTCGTAAAGCAGTACCTGCTGACCAGGTACGAAGGTTTTGCGCAAAAGGTGTTTATCGTGAAACACCTTCGTTCGATTCTTAACGACAACCGCGTTGTCGTAAGCCTCATCCCTAAGCTCGCATAGTTCGTTCAGCTGCAGCTTCCGATGGCTGCCCGCATCCTCGAGAGACAGATTCAGCTCCTTTATCGCCCAAAATGCGCGATGCTCAATTTCGACAGGAAGGTGGCAGGCTTTAACGTACACAAGCCGATAGGGAGACATGCCAAGGTCGGTCTTATAAGCGGTTCTAAATGCCCAAAGGGCATCAGTGAGTTTCAGAGACCAATCCTTACGGTTCTTGGAAACCGTCTTCTCCAGTATCTGCTTGATTTGCCGATTTGAAACTTCGGCCTGCCCGCAGGTTTGGGGGTGGTAGGGCATAGAAAGCTTATGATTAATGGAGTATTTCCGCATCAAGGCCTCGAAAGTCCTATTGCAGAAATGACTTCCATTGTCGCTAGTGATCGCTCGGGGGTGCCCAAACCGGGAGAAAATGTTTTCTTTAAGGAACCTAACGACAACCTTGTTGTCGTTAGTTCGGCTGGGCACAGCCTCGACCCATTTAGAGACGTAATCAACAGCTAGAAGGATGTACAAGTTCCCGAAAGAGTTGGGAAACGGCCCCATGAAATCTATCCCCCAAACATCGAAAATCTCCACAACCAAGATCGGTTGGAGCGGCATCTCGTTCCTCCGGGATATCCGGCCCATGTGTTGGCACCGGGAGCAAGTCTTGCAATAGTCGTAAGCGTCTTTGAAAAGTTGTGGCCAGTAGAAACCACATTGCAAGATCTTCTCAGCTGTCTTTCTGGGCCCAAAATGCCCGCCACACGCTTGATCGTGGCAAAATGACAGCACACTCTTGAATTCCTCGTTAGGGACACACCGACGGATAATCTGGTCGGGACAGTACTTGAACAAGTAGGGTTCGTCCCAGTAAAAGTGTTTTACTTGGGATAAGAAGCGAAGTCTGTCCTGACTCGACCATTCGGTCGGTAGTAATCCCGTGGCCAGATAGTTCACAATATCTGCGAACCAGGGTTCGCACGATACTGTCAAGAGTTGTTCATCCGGGAAAACGTCATTAATCGGAATTGGAAGCGAAGGCGAAGAAGGAAGTCGTGAGAGATGGTCGGCAACTACGTTTTCACATCCTCGTTTGTCCTTAATGACAAGGTCAAACTCTTGAAGCAAGAGGATCCAACGTATTAACCGAGACTTGGCATCTTTCTTCGCAAAAAGATGGCGCAGAGCTGAATGGTCCGTGTAGACAATGACTGGAGAGCCAATGAGGTAGGGCCTGAACTTTTCTAAGGCAAATACAACAGCCAAGAATTCCTTCTCAATTGTTGTATAATTGAGTTGGGCGTCGTTCAGGGTCCGGCTCGCGTAATAGATTACGTGCGGCATCTTGTTGATGTGCTGTCCAAGGACAGCACCGATGGCAAAGTCGGATGCATCGCACATAATCTCGAATGGGTGCGTCCAGTCAGGGGAAGAAAGAACGGGAGCAGAAGTGAGTGAGCGTTTCAGTGACTCGAATGCAGTCACACAGCTCGAGTTGAAGTCAAAAGGCGTGTCCTTGGCCAGCAAAAGCGTCAAGGGCCTAGCAATCTTGCTAAAGTCCTTGATAAACCGTCTATAGAAACCGGCATGGCCAAGGAAGGCTCGTATCTCTGACGCATCGGGGAGGAGGCAGATTGGAAATGACCTCAATCTTTGCTTTGTCAACCTCTATGCCATTTTGCGAGATGATATGTCCTAAGACAATACCTTCGCGCACCATGAAGTGGCATTTCTCCCAGTTCAAAGTGAGATTCTTGTCCTTACATCGGGTAAGGACAGCGTCAAGATGCAGCAAACACTCGTCAAAGGAGTCGCCGAAGATGTAGAAGTCATCCATGAAAACCTCCAGAAATTTTTCCACCATTTCTGAGAAAATACCCATCATACACCGCTGGAAGGTAGCAGGCGCATTGCATAACCCAAAGGGCATGCGTCGATATGCAA
Organism: Agapanthus africanus; assembly: GCA_030015575.1. Taxonomy (NCBI): domain Eukaryota; kingdom Viridiplantae; phylum Streptophyta; class Magnoliopsida; order Asparagales; family Amaryllidaceae; genus Agapanthus; species Agapanthus africanus. The sequence continues at coordinate 372,903 of JASDDO010000284.1, read as the reverse complement.
ACGTGCCGAAAGGACAAGTGAAAGTGGTCTTGTCCTGGTCTTTTTTGGCGATGGGAATTTGATTATAGCAAGAGTAGCCATCAAGAAAACAATAGTACTCATGTTCGGCCAATCGTTCAAGCATCTGGTCAATGAAAGGTAGCGGAAAGTGGTCTTTCCGCGTTGCGGCGTTGAGTTTTCTGTAATCAATGCAAACTCGCCACCCAGTCTGGGTGCGAGTAGGGATTAACTCATTCGCCTCGTTGGTGATGACCGTGATGCCCGACTTCTTGGGGACAACGTAAATGGGGCTAACCCACTGGCTATCAGAGATAGGGTAAATGATACCACTATCTAGACATTTGACGATCTCCTTCTTCATGACTGGATTAAGACGTTTTTGTGGATCCCGGGCTGGTTTGGCATCATCCATCAGATGAATGTGATGCTCAACGATCAGGGGACTAATCCCCTTGATGTCCGCCATAGACCAGCCAAAAGCTTGCCTGTTGCTATGCAAGACCGCGAGAAGGGCTTTCTCTTGCTCGGGAGCTAGAGAAGCCGAAATGATGACAGGGAGGGTCTTGTTCTCACCTAAGTAAGCATACTTAAGGTGAGACGGCAACGGCTTGAGTTCGAGTGTTGGAGGTGAAATGATGGAAGGCAAGACTGGTGCAAAGGTCTCGAACTCGAAGGACTCCAGCAAAGGTTCAAAACGAGTGTAGGCAACCGAGTCGGATGGTTCAGGTAACTCATCCGGAAAGTCGAAGGATTCAAACTCGGGTTATGCGCGGCTAAGATCGTTCGAGAACGTGAAACACTCGTATTCGTTATCGGGCGCAGAAACAGCAGCAGGTTCGAAGAGAAACGCACTAGTGGCGTCAAGATTATCGTGATCAAACAGAAACTCCTCGAATTCACACTCTTCTGGTGTGATCTCCTGGATCGAGCAGACGTCCAGTATATGAGCATTAGGTTCGGCGGGCTGATTCCCCAACCTAAAAATGTTGAGTTCAATCGTCATATTTCCAAAAGAGAGGTTCATCGAACCGTTGCGACAATTGATCACAGCATTTGAGGTTGCGAGAAATGGGCGGCCGAGTATCACCGGAATTTGATTCCGGGGGTTAGCTACAGGCTGTGTGTCTAATACAATGAAGTCGACGGGGAATATGAAGTCCCCGACTTTGATTAACACATCCTCTAGCTCACCCCTAGGATGGGTGATCGATCGGTCGGCCATTTGGAGAGTGCAGTGTGTGGGTTTCAACTCTCCGACGCCTAATTGCTCGTATACTGAATACGGAAGTAGGTTAACACTGGCACCAAGATCTAATAGTGCGCGGTTGATGTTCTTATCCCCAATGGTAATTGAAATCGTAGGACAGCCAGGGTCCTTCCGTTTTTGTGGTAAAGATTGGGTAAGGGCATCACTCACAGCACTAGCCAAGAAAACTTTCTTGGGTACCTAAGACTTCCTCTTTTTCTTGCACAAGTCCTATAAGATTTTCGCGTAGGACGGGACTTGTTGGACAGCATCTAAAAGAGGAATATTAATGTTAACCTGCTTGAATAACTCCAGAATCTTCTCCATTTGAGGATTTTGTTTAATAGACCTCAACCGGTTTGGAAATGGAACATTTTGAAAATTGGTTGAGTCTAATGCTGGAGGAGGAGATTTTGGAGTTGGAACGGATCCCAGAATAGGTGTTTTCGTGGAGTGAGAAGTGGGTTCGTTCAGAGCAGAAGAATAGGAAGGAGAGCCTGTTGAAGAACGGAGAATAGGCTCGGAAGACGAAGAAGAAGAAGAAGAAGAAGAAGAAGAAGAAGAAGCGGCGGCCGGGGTGTCATCGTTGATTCGTTTGCCGGTGTTGTTTTGCAGCATCCTTCCCGATCTCAGTGTGGTCATGGCACTCACATTATGGTTTTGTTGTTCAAGAGCAACATGTGCATTATGTGGGTGACCGGGATTTGGAAGTGGCTGGGACGGGAGCTTCCCCTTCTCTCGCTCGCTTAAGGCCGCGTTCAGCTGTGCAATCTGGGCCTCGATGGTCTTGATGCTTTGCCCGTGTGCGGCGGTGTGTTGCACTAAAGATTGAATCGAAGACTGGATGTTGGCGGTGGATTGAGTCGATTGTTTAACAAACGCCTCCAGACTTCGCTCGAGCGAGGAAACCTTATCGTTGTTCGACGGAACAAAGTTGTTTGGTGGAAAAGAATTGTTCGGTGCAAAGTTGTTCGTCTGGTTTTGGAAGGGTTGGGGTTGGAAGGGCTGCTAATACTGAGTTTGTTGTTGCGCTTGTTGTTGCGGCGGAGGGGCCCTTTGGAAATTGTTGCCTTGGAATTGATTCTGATTCTGATTCCGATTCCAGGCGAAATTGGGGTGGTTCCTCCAACCGGGATTGTAGGTGGAAGAGTATGGATCATTCCTCGGTCTTTGCTGGAAGGCAGCATTAACCTGATCCTGTCCTTGCGAGGGTGGATTGTAAGGACACTCTTCGGTCAAGTTGGAAGGATCGGAACAACAAGCGCAGATGGTACGAAGGGGGAGAACAGGGGCAGGAGCAGGAGCAGAAAATTTGCTCTCTATCGCTTCAAGCTTTCGTGTTATTGCAGCCATTTCAGCTTTCATCGCGATAGAGACATCGAGTTGGTGGATTCCTACCGTAGACTGACCGGTAGAAGTGGAGGTAGAAGAAGAAGAAGTCGGTCTTGTGCTCTCCCACTGTAGCGTTTGCTCCGCAAGATCGTCAAAGAACTGCCACGCTTCCTCGTCAGATTTCGATAGGAAGTGGCCCTGACAGATGGTTTCCAGCAACTGCTTCGTTGCTGGGTTCAGTCCCTCGTATAAGGTTTGGCAGAGTTGCCATTTCTCTATACCGTGGTGAGGACACTGAACAAGAAGGTCTTTGTACCGGTCAAAGCACTTCCAGAAGGGTTCAGAAGGAAGCTGGGAGAATTGGTTGATTTCATTTCGAATTCTTGCGGTCTTATGATTTGGATAGAATTTTTTCAGAAACGCTTTAACAAACTCGTCCCAGCTGGTGATTGAGTGGAAAGCGGTGCTATACAGCCATTTTTCAGCGAGATCGCATAAAGTGAACGGAATGACCCGTAGACGTATAGCATCGTCCGACAGCTGGGTTGTTTTCATCATGGCACAGACATTTTGAAATTTATTGATGAAGATATAGGCATCTTCAGATTCAAGCCCATGATAAATGTGGAAGCATGTTGATGAAATGGGGCTTAATTTCAAAGTTGTCCCCATTGGCCGGAGGAAGAGAAAGGCAGGTGGGAAGTGCAGAACGGGTGGGGTAGAAACGATCCTGGAGCGCGATTCGCTGCGGCGCTACAACAGGCGGAGGTGGTGGGAGATTGGTCTCCGTAGGAGGTGGAGCCAATCCAGCGGTGGTTAAAGAGATGTTCGGATTAAATCCTGACATCGCGGAAGAAGAGGTTGGTGAAGGTGATGGTGAAGGTGAAGATGTATGAACAGAATTCCGGTCAACGTCGGAGTTGGCCGGCAAAGGAAGGGGTGAAAGAGGAGTGGACGGAGTATCGACTTCGGAGTCGATCGCGTAGTCGGTCGCGACTATCGTAACGCTGATTAGACGGGTGCTAGTGTCCTGAGTCCAAGCGGACATACACTAAACGAGTTTAGTATAGTCAAAGCGGAGAAGGTGAGGGTAAGAAAACGTCAATGGAGAAAGGCGATGGGTGGTGGGTGAAAATGGATTTGGCGACAAAAGGGCAAGTTTTTATAAAAGTTTTAGATTTTTTTCTTTTTTTTTTAGAAAGTGATTTACAGAAGTATGTACGGAAATACGGCTTAAGCAATCACAAACAAGATATGCACAATCACACCTAGATCTAGGGTAACCTAGGTCTACTAGACCTGCTCCTGAACTTGATTGTCGAAGCTAAACAGTGTCGAGAAACGGGCTTAACAATACACTGATCACGAGGCCAGGTAAGTGCAGAGATAAGGGGAGGTTGTCCAACGCTTTCGCGAAGTTCCTTAATTAAATAACCCTTTCTCTTTCGGCGGTTGCGCCTTTAACACTTTCCTAGACACCCCGTAAACAATATACGGTTAAGCGAGGTTCTAAACACGGTTTACCTTCTCCTAATGAGCGCGAAGTCTTTAGGGCTGAAGTCTAGTATTTTTTTAATTTACAATGGACAATGCATATGCTTTAGTGATTTTTGGGGTCCTGGGAAGGGTGATGAAATCCCCACCCAATCTGGATTGGTTTCAAGCCCCTTAAGTCCGTATTAAAGAATGCAAAACAGTAACAAATCAACTGCAAACAATTTTTATTTTGCAGCGCAAAGAATCCTGCACAAGAACAGTTTATTGGAAGGGGGAGAAGAATTTGCGCAAAGAAGCCTGCAGAAAACACAATTTATTGGTGTTCAGAGGGATAGGGAGAAGCAGAGAATATACAGAGAAATTTGGGGCCCTGAAGGCACCAACAGGCCGCGGATCCGCGGCCAAACACCTGCTTAGGCCGCGGTTCCGCGGTGGAACAGAGAGTTTGGGCTTCCCATTTTTTTCTGTGTGCTGGTCTTGGAGTCTTCTGCTTGTCTGGATGTTTTGAATCTTGGTTTGCTCACTAGAACAGCTCCAGATTTATTCAGTAGACCGTTAACTTCGTTTTGTCCGTCGCGGTGTAGCCGCGAAATGTGGGTCTATCTTCCCACGTCTTTGGCACTGTACTTGAACTCCGTATTTTCAACGTCCTTGGCGTCGATCTTGAACTTCGTATTTTCCTGCACACTTGCACAAAAACTAATCAAGAATAATAAGATGGTTTCTTTTACAAAGAATATATTTTTTTCGTTTTTTTTATATACTTACAAATTAACCCGAAATTACACAAGGAAATAAACTACCGTCTCCCCGGCAACGGCGCTATTTGATTGATAGAGTACGTGCGTGTTCAAGTTCTAGTTTAAAATACCGCAATCAAGAAGGTTTCGCTTGTAGCTAGCCGGTTGAGTACGGGTCGTCCGCAGGGAGATGGGAGTCTTTTTCAAAGTGTTTTAACGAGTTAAGTCCTGTTTTCAGATTTTGTTGGATTATCTAAGTGTTGAATTGATATTTAAAGAGAGCTTGTTAGGGTTAGGATTAGGTTAGTTTGAGTTAGGAGTCTCCACATCTTTCGTTGCCCCACTTAATATCGGTGTTACGGTAATCGGCAACAATGGGGATTAGCACGACTAGGAAGGAACTTTCAAGTATAAGCTAGGCTTTCCAACGCATAGTCCTTCCTTTTGGTGCTTGTCCGTCCGTTCTTGGCTCTTATCCATAACTCCGTTTAATTCAACCACAACCGGTCTCACTACTGAATCACCGCTATCATGTAGGATAGGGTGCCGTAAGGAGCAGATTGTGGTTCAATTAACTGGAGTCGATTTAAGTTGTTGGGCAAGGAAAGAGTGAGAGAGATTTCCTTCTCTCAAACTTCCCTTATCCTACCCTAACAAGTATAAAACTACTCACACTTCATGATAAGGAAAAATAAAACAAAACAAAGAGGAAGATAGAAAGAAGGAGATGAGAAGAATACGACTAACTATTTGCGACCTCACCTTGGCGAGGATCGAGCGTAAGTATCATTGTCGTATGAATGATAAAGAAAAAGAGAGAAGAAGGAAATAGCAAGAAAATAACAACAACTACTTAACAATTAAAATTACAACAAGTAAAGAAAGATAAGGAGACAAGCATGATAATAAAAATGGTCTTCTTTATTCATCACTCTTCACTCAAAAGCTCACTACAAGTTTAATGGAGAAGAGGTGAGAAGAGGAAGAAGAACAACACTAAAACTAGGCAAAATGAAAATACAAGAATTGACCCTTCCTTCACAAAATTCTGGGCTATTTATAGGCCAAGAAATGAAACCCTAGGGCAACCACCAGAACCCTGACGAAATGACCAAACTGCCCCTGGAAGCTCGTGCTCTGACCTGCCTGTACGGCCGCGGATCCGCCGCCTATGCCCCCCTATGGCCGCGGATCCGCGCCCCTCTTGTCGACTTAGGGTGTGGGCTTCTGAGTACTTTCCTGTTCTCCTGTCCCCTCTTGTCTGCTGTGTGTATTTTCTGAAAAATCTCTCCCATTTCTTCCAGAATTTCTATTGAGGAAAGGTGGACTTTTTTGTGGATGATTGCCTCGTGCTCCGCGTAGATCTCTTGGATTTTGTGCTACCATTGAGCCATGTGCATGAGAATGACATTGATTTGACACTTTGTCTTCCTAAACTGGTATCTGGCAACATACGGATGAAGAGCGGAGACCGTGTTTTATCTGTGGTTGGCAGGAACCGGATTTTGTCGTGTTTTCCATGAATTTCTCCGTTTGAGAACCGGGAACCTGTATCCTGCAATTGACTAGCAAACACGGCTCAAGAGTATCTACCGATATGCAATGTGATAAAAATTGGGCGGTATGAAAATGCAAAAATCTGATATGAACAACTAGTCAAAGCCTTAAAAACACTCCTTTTCAAAATCACTTGTTTCTACAACGATACCAAGTTTATTACGCTCATGTTTTTCTGAAAAACCTGCATAGCCCTCCATCATTTCAGATAAGTATTATTTTGTAATGCCTTAGATTTCGGTTAGTGCTCGTTTAGACGTTAGTGCGGGTCTACTGTAAAAAGTTTACCAATTCGGTTTCCTTGCATTTTATAAAATTTAATTAATAATTTATTGTTATTTGTTATATGCATGCATGCACGTGTGCACGTAAATGCGAGGATTTGTTTGTGTAAATTTTGATCTTAGCAACCTTGACTCTGAACCTAATCCTTATTTAACCCAATCCTTAACCCTAATTCCTAGATCTTTTGTGAGAAGGGGAGATATTTGTTTGGTTGAGTGAGGAGGTGGCAAGGTGTGTATGAATGCATTAATGGAGGAATTAATGCATAAGATACACTCACCCTCACTTCACCCAACACTCACCTCTCTCTCTCTCTCTCTCTCTCTCTCTCTTTATGATTCCCTCCCTCTCTCATTTTTCTATCTCTTTTCTTTTTCTCTCTTCCTCTCTCAACAACTGAACACTCCCTCATTTTCATCTCAAAATCCATCACAAAACCTCAAATTCTTCACAAAATCACACTTTTTCTTGGATTTTGCCTCATGGATGCCTTGGATCATACAAAGCTTGGATCTTTGTGCTCTTTTGATTAGGTAATGTTTCTTTTCTGTTCTTTAAGTTAGTTTTGTGTAGCATAGCTTGTTAGTTGCTATTTTTATCGCGAATCATATCGTTTCGGGTAAATATCGTATTTTTAGTGTTGCTTTGGGGTCTTGGATGATCTGCTGTTAAACCAGGTAATTGTTCCTAAAATTGACTTGATAGTAACCTAGAACCTACCCACAAAATACGAGCCAAGTCCACCATGTTCGGGCCGCAGATTTAATGGTTCTGGCCGCAATTTGCGGCCAGACTGGGGACTTGGGTGTTGGGTTTTTGGGTAGGGGTCTCTAGGGTTATTTGTAGTCTCATGGTACTTGCAACTTTTACAAATTACTGGTACAGAAAAATCTGGGACCGCTTGTGTGTTTCTAGTGTTTCGTTTCGTGCGATACGTTATCCGATACGGTGCGTGATACGTGTTGTTGTTGCGCTAAGTTAGTTTCGTAGTGTCGCTACACGCGTTAGCTATGATACGAACCCTTTAGAGTACGTAGGTGTGTCGTGTTGGTCCGTGTAGATTGTATGTATTTTGGGTCTATTATTAATATATACTTGTTTTATCGTATTATGTTGCAGGTTCGCAGGCGGGGAATTCGGACACTGCTACAAGGGAAAACAGGTGGTGAGATTCACCTAGCCAGGAGCGTTGGTGAGTTGATTTAACATCTACATGGGAATCTCCCGCATGGTGTTATGCGTTGGGGCTAGAGATGTTATTTCTGTCGCATATTCTATGTCATATTTAGAATTGCGCATTTACCCTATTACTTAGATATTGTTGTGCTTGGACTAGTATCCTTAGGACACTGCACATATTTTTGACGATTCATGTTGCACGAGCACTGATTGTATACACACCGTCAATAATTGCCATGTCACGCACAACCCACTTATAGATATTATATTACTTGGTTAGGGACATTGTGACATTGATTCATATTTCTTATCGTATATGACATTTAGCATACCTGTATACTTACATGCTTACACATATGCCTTCATATTCTTATATGTTAGATAGATGTATACCTATAGAGTATTGTACCATTAGTGACACTTTATGACATAGCTACAGGTGTACCACGCACACTTATTTCACTTATACCCAGGGGGTATATTACATCATTTACTTATAGGTAGATATATATACCTTGCTATACCTTTATGCTCACACATATATCTAGTTATAGCTACATGTTTACCCTTACTTGATGTTATTTTAGAATTGGAGAAATTTGGAACCACATGATATTTATATTATCTTGTTGCAGTTAATTAGCGGCTTTTTCTTTATATGCTTACATTCCAGTTTATGTTGCATATATTATATTCATAGATTTTCGCATTGTTATATGGTTTTTTCATGATGTTTTCTGGATTTGGGGACCGTGGGAGTTCATGAAATTATGCACTATTTGAAAAACCCGGTTTCCTTTGAATTGATATTTCAGCAGCCACCATGAGATTTATCAGTTCTGATTATATACCCGATGCGAGGAAAGGAGGGGTCCGTATGCTGGTACATGGTGGGGCCCGGAGGTACCCCGGGGCAAGAATCTCAGTGAGGAGATAAGTTAGTGGGGGGAACCATACTTTCCGGTGACATTACTAATGACTCGGCGGTAATCATGGGGATACCGTTGGGAGTTATGTACGTATAGATACGTGGAAAGACGAGGGTCAGAGCTAGGCACTCGTGCTTTCCGGATAGCGTGTGATATGTACCTATCAGGGGGCCAGTCATGGTGACAGCACCTGATAGATCAACGTTTCTGTGTTGATGCTTGACACATTGGTTTCATGATATTTCTTTTTACTCCTTGTATATATAACAGGGGATTAGGCTGCTATTATATATGCCCTTACACCAATATTAGCGGAATGGGACGCTAATATATGTGTATTGACATTTTTACTTCTTTGTATATATAACAGGGGATTAGGCCGCTGTTATATATGCCCTTACACCAATATTTGTGGAATGGGCCGCTAATATATGTGTATTGACATTAAGTTATATACATCATCATTTTTATTCTTACAAACATATTTAACGTGTTAGAATTTTACTTGATATTGGATTTTGGATATAGGTGATTTATTTGAGACTTGATACAGGATATATGAGATTCACTTGATTTTGTACATTCAGGATATAGGAGATTTATTCGATATTTTACATACAGGATTTGTGAGACTTATGTGATATGAGAGCCAATTTGGGGGCTGAATTGAGGAATTGGGATTTGGATTTGTTTTGATGGATTGTGATCCTACCACGATGTCAGGATTCCGTGGAAATGACATACTTCTTTCCATTCTCCACATTTATTGTTTATGCACTACTTCATGTATTAGTAGTACATGTTAGAGTACCTTTCATGACAGTTGCATTTACATACCTTTATTATATGCATTGCTTCATATATTAGTTTTACCTGCTAGTGTACCTTTCATGATTATTGCATTCATATGACTTTTATTTGCTATTAATTGCACATGTTAGATTCACGTTGTACGTGCATGCTTGCGATTACCTTCATATGTTATTTACTTTTCACGAGTTGGCAACTCCCCCCTCGTTGTGCCACAGTTGTTTTGCAGGCTGTTCCCCAGAGTAGTCAAGGCAGGCTATTCATCTATCATCTTTTACTATGGATACCGCATCCGCTCACAGTGTGATGTTTTGCTTAGGTGGGTTTTGTGGTTATTCGTGTTGTATTGTATATTCGTAGTATCCTTGTACTCCCCATCTACTATATTTTCTTGTTTTACTTAGAGACTTGTGTGAGGACGATGTTGTATATTATTTTGTGACTTGTTGCCTTTTATATAGTTTCCTTTTTATCGTCTTTTATTTCTTCGATACGGCGTCGTATATTTTTTGTGGCGGTTATTTTCCGCCTTTGGGCGTGTATTTTCTCCCGTTTGGGGATGGTTTACTTTTATTTATGTTGTACCCATTTTTGGGGCTAGTTTTTACAAAGGAGGTGCTGCCAAAATTTTAAAGGAAATAAGTTGGGCTTTTAAAGAATTTGGGTTGTGATTTCAAATGTTTCAAAACTTCTATTATCTTTCCTTGTCTTTTTAATGGTTTAGATTTCTGGGTTTTGGATTTCTTTTGTTGCGTTACGTATATAGGCGTTGCGTAGTATTAGGGCCGTCACGTGCGAATTTCGGGTCGTGAAAAAGTTGGTATCAGAGCGCTTGGTTTTACCTTTCGGAGTATAGGATGACCTTGGTATGTTGGAGTAGGTAGCTAAAGCAGAGTAACGTAGTGTGTGTATGTCTGCAACATACTCACGATGCGGTACTTCGCCTAATGTGACCTAAGTAAAAATTGCTTGAAATTCCTTCCTTGATGATTCATATCCTTGTGATTCGATTTCCGTGTTCTTATTGAATCCTTTTTCCATTTATAGCCTTGCCGCCGATGACTATGGGGACTCAGAGTGATGCAGCGAGGGCCGAGGTCAGAGTTGATTCGGGTGAGACGGGCACTGACCAGGATGGCACGCTCGTTGCATAGGAGCAGACGGATTCGCCTTCGACAGATCAGCTCACTAGGCTTGTGGCAGAGATGCAGGACTTGCGCCAGACGATGAGTTCATTTGTTGAGGTCATTCGAGAGAAGCGACAGGAGGTTGTCACCCCTGTTAACCAGTTGTTCCTTGCGATCAGCATGCAGCAGTCCGTCACCTACATAGCACCAATGGATGCAGCCCTAGTTTACGAGACACGTATTCCAAAGACTTTGAGAGTTCCGGAACAGTGGAGGACTCGTACCGGTGTACCAACCCAGAGACAGAGGCCTAGTCGTCGAGATAGATTTCGTGACCGTCGTGGGAGTAGCAGAGGCTTAGGATGAGGACAGTCGTTCAACTCTCATCCCCAGGAGGGCCAGCAACCGTCGTATGGATGTTTTCGATGCGGGAGCCTTCATCACCACATCAGGGACTGTTCCTTAGAACTGCGACAGGGTCGTTGTCAGAGAGGTCATGGACGTGGAAGGTTCTCTCAGAGGGGACAGTCTGGCAGAGGAAGAGTTCTGACATTTCCGGGTAGAAGGCAGACACGAGAGTCTTTTTCTACTCATCGGGACGCGCGGACGTCCAATGCAGAGTTTTCAGGTATCCTTAATTCACATGTTCTTTGATGTACTTGTTGGTTTTTCACACTTGTGACGTGGTTGGGACGAAAGTCGTGTTAGGTAGATCAGCCGTTTGTTGTGTTAATTTCTGTCCGCGATTCTTTTGTTGCGCAACACGTATTTCAGTCGTGTGCCAATAGAGTAGGAGATTCATCAGTCACTTGATCCTTCTAGAGATGTTGGTTTTGACGTTCTCCTGGGCACGGACTGGTTAGCTACGTGCTAGGCATCTGTAGACTACCTTGAGAAAACAGTCAGGTGTTGTTTTCCTCGGCGAGTCAGTTCTTGTTGTGCAGATGGATAGTTGTGCCGCCTCTCACAGCTTGAATTCAGCCTTTTTCTCTAGTCGGCTTTTGAGGAGAGGATGTCGTGGATTCTTGGCGTTCATTCGTGGTACCGGAGCCACAGTTGGTTTGTTGGACCGGGTTCCTTTCGTGCGAGAGTTATCCGAGGTTGTTCCAAATGAGTCGGCGAAACTTAGGGAGCTTAAGGATCTGCTGCAGAGTTGTTTGTTGGGAGGCTGGTGTGTCTGAGTGTTTCGTATTAGGGAGCTCCTATTTCTGTTCGTCAAGGAGGAAAATGGCAGTTTAGGTTGTGTATTGATTGATCGTCAATTGAACCGGCTTACGGTGCGGATAGGTATCCTTTACCTCGCTTTGACGATTTCTTCGATCAGCTCCAGAGTGTGAGACATTTTCTAAGTTTGTTCGGGATCAGGTCATCATTGTTGCGGGTTCGGAGTGATGACATTCCGAAGACTGCCTTGTGTGTGCTACGGGCTTTGTGTATTTTGGTGGTGTCATTGGACTTACCAATGCCCTAGCAACATTCGTAGGTATGATGGACCAGATTTCTTCAGGCCGTTCCTCGACCAGTTATTGTTGTGTTATTGACGACATTCTGGTATATTCTTTGTGTCTTGAGGAACAGGAGCAACACTTGAGGATTCGTTTTGGAGATAATGGGAGAGCACCAGCGATTTGCTAGATTCTCGGAGTGTTCCTTCAGGCTTATTTGTGTTGACTCCTAGGTCTTGTAATTACGGGAGACGGTTTTGTATGGTTTCGAGGAAGATCGTAGCCGTACAGCTTTGGCCCAGACTTGTGTACGGACGGAGGTCCGCAGATTTTTGGGCTTAGCAGGTTTTTACCGCCGTTTCGTGCAGGATTACTAGTGTAGTGCTGCACCGTTGACTGGATGACCGGAAATGAGGTTTCTTTCTTTGGACTGAGGCATGTGTGCAGAGTTTTTCAGCAGTTGAAGACTCGGTTAACAACTGCATCAGTCTTTGCTTTCTGGTTCGGGCGACTTTGTTGTTTAACTCTGATGTTTCGTGAGTGGGGCTCGATTTTGTGCTGATGCGGCATTATAGAGTTATCGCTTTTGCTTCCCTACACTTGGAGGAAGTACTAGCAGGATGTCCCACTCATGATCTGGAGATAGCCGCGGTGGTCTTGCGTTGGAGATTTTGAGACACTACTCGTTCGAGAGTCGTGTCTGATTTTCACGGACCACCAAAGCTTAATGTACATCTTCCTGCAGCGGGTTTTGATTGTTGAGACAGTCTTCTGCAGATTTACAGTTCTTGTGCGATCGTTGAGTACAGCTTAAGTTCGCCTCTACCGAGGGGACAACTTGCTCATGTCCACGCCCGACCACTTTTTCTTAATCGCTTTCGTGAGGCACTGCCCGCCGATTCTCGTTCGTCGATGATACTTGACCATACTCGGCTAGGTAATGATTCGGAGTCCTTGATTTGTGACAAGGGTGTGCTAAGTTTAAGGGCGCGTTTGTGTACCTGATACTATTGGGTAGAGATGCGAAATCCTAGAGCAGGCACATCTGTCAACTCTCTGTACTCATTCAAGTTCCACCAACATTGACGTGAATGGTGAGATAGTTACAGGTGGGCAAGGATGTAAAGAGAAGTTTCGGGTTTCGTTTCAAGGTGTCTGTCTTGTGGTGTGCTTTGGTTGTGCATCTGAGACCGGCTGGAGAGTTGCAACCTTTAACCGTTCTGAAGTGGGAGTGGAAGCAGATCTCCACGAATTCCTTTATGGTATCTACCCAAGTTTAGTCAGGGTGTGACCCCATTCGGATGCTTGTCGTCCGGTTATGCTCAGTTTGCTCAGTTGTTCCTAGTTAAGTTTGTGCGTTACACGGAGTTCCTTCATGGGTCGTATCCAATGAAGGCACCCTGTTCTCTTGCCGTCTTGGGCAGGAACTTCAGGAAGCCTTGGGTACTGGTTGAGCTTTAGCTTCACTTTTCCATCCGCAGGATGATGGTTTTGTGAGAGCGGGCTATACCGACTCTGGAGGATATGCTTGTGCGTACGTTTTAGTTGTTTTCGGCAGTTGGGATCGTCACTTGCCATCGTTAGGATACTTCTTCAATAGCTGTTATCGGGAGTTATTCCAATTGGCAACCTTTAGGTTTAGAGGTTAGGTCGTGTCGATCACCAGTCTGTTTTTCTGACTCTACGTAGTAGGATTTTTGGACCCCAGCTAGTCTAGAGACATAGGAGATGATCCAGTTGGGTCAGGTCAGGATGATGGCAGCCCAGTGCAGACAGAGGTCTTATGCCGACCGTGATGGTCGCAGACTTGAGTTCGCAGTGGGAGATCATGTATTCCTACGGATTTTTCCGATAAATGACGTGTTGAGTTTTGGGAAGCCTATCCCAGAATTGTAGGTCCTTTTAAGATCCTATAGGCGAGTTAGTTTCGTTGCCTTTAATTTGGCACTTTCGCCCAGATTATTGAGTATTCACCCCGTATTCCTTGTGTCGATATTTTGCAATTTCGTTCATCACCTTTCTCACATGATTCAGCACCAGACCATTTAGCTTGGACGCGATGTTTTCGTTCACCAGCGGCCAATTGTGTTAATGGCTCGGCAGGTGGAGAAACTTCGGTCAAGGGTCTTTCCATCTGTGGAGGGTTTTCTTGAACGTAGCCGTATAGTGAGGTGATCACTTGGGAGGCTGCGAGCGAGATTTGAGAGTTTGTAATCTTCTCTTTGAAGGTACGCTTAGTAAGAATTTTAAATTCGGGGATGAATTTTTATAAGGGGGGAGATTGTAACGCCTTAGATTTCGGTTAGTTTTCGTTTAGACGTTAGTGCGGGTCTACTGTAAAAAGTTTACCAATTCGGGTTCCTCGCATTTTATAACATTTAATTAAAATTTTATTGTTATTTGTTATATGCATGCACGCACGTGTGCACGTAAATGCGAGGATTTTTTGGTGCTAATTTTGATCTTAGCAACCTTGACACTTAACCTAATCCTTATTTAACCCAATCCTTAACCGTAATTCCTAGATCTTTTCTGAGAAGTGGAGATATTTGTTTGGTTGAGTGAGCAGGTGGTAAGGTGCGTATGAATGCATTAATGGAGGAATTAATGCATATGATACACTCACCCTCACCTCACCCTACACTCACCTCTCTCTCTCTCTCTCTCTCTCTTTATCATTCCATCTCTCTCTTATTTATCTATCTCTTTTCTTTTTCTCTCTTCCTCTCTCAACAACTAAACACTCTCTCATTTTCATCTCAAAATCCATCACAAAACCTCAAATTCTTCACAAAATCACACCTTTTCTTGGATTTTGCCTCATGGATGCCTTGGATCATGCTTGGATCTTTGTGTTCTTTTGATTAGGTAATGTTTCTTTTCTGTTCTTTAAGTTAGTTTTGTGTAGCTTAGCTTATTAGTTGCTGTTTTTATCGCGTATCGTATCGTTTTGGGTAAATATCGTATTTTTAGTGTTGTTTTGGGGTTTCGGATGATCTGCTGTTAAACCAGGTAATTGTTGCAAAAATTGACTTGACAGTAACCTAGTGTAGTAACCTAGAACCTACCTAGAAAATACGATCCAAGTCCACCATATTCGGGCCGCAGATTTAATGGTTCTCGCCGCAATTTGTGGCCAGACTGGGGACTTGGGTGTTGGGTTTTTGGGTAGGGGTCTCTAGGGTTATTTATAGTCTCATGGTACTTGCAATTTTTACAAATTACTGGTACAGAAAAATCTGGGACCGCTTGTGTGTTTCTAATGTTTCGTTTCGTGCGATACGGTGCGTGATACATGTTGCTGTTGCGCTAAGTTAGTTTCGTAGTGTCGCTATACGCGTTAGCTACGATACGAACCCTTTAGAGTACGTAGGTGTGTCTGTTGGGGTAAAAATTTACACCCCGGTTGACCAAGTCAAAATCAAAGTCAACCCCAAGCCAAGTGGGCCCAAGCCCAGATCCAGTGGGCCCATGCCCGGGTCGAGCCCGAACATGAAGCGGCCGGCCTCCCCCCACGCCAAGATAAAAATTTTTGTAATAAACAATTTTGTTGTATTTCTCTTATTTTATTTTATGGATAAATGTAAGAAAAATAGGCATAAAGCCAAATTTTTGTAAAGCCCATGGCTTATGTGCAAAAAAAATGGCGCATGAGCCATGGGATAGGCAAAATGCCATTTTGTGAAGCCCAAGGGTCTATGTGTAAAGTGTATAGCCTATAAAGGCAAGGATAATGAAATATCCCAACAACTTTTTTCTCTCTCTAAGAATTTTCCAGATCTGAGATCTTTCTCCTTCTTCAAGGTTCCAAAACCTTCTTCTTTCTCTTGAATTAAATCAAGAATTTTACTCTTCTTTTTATAAAACAAAATAGTTTTTCACCACAAAACCCATAAAGGGGAACTCAGATCTTCCATTAGATCTCAAAAAGAAGAGATTTTTAAAGATCCCACATCTCTTGATCTTCAAGATCCAGCTAACAGAGGAGGAAAAAGAAGAACATCTTTTACTAAACCCCCTCTTTCAAAACACAACACACGTACACTGCACATTGAGTTCGAATGACCAGTTTAACCCGTCAATCGGAGGTTCGCTCGCTCCAAAGGCGAGGGGTAATTAACGGCAGCTTAGTTCGCGGCTGCCGGAGATTCGGATCCCCACAATCATTAAACCCCGGCCTACCCCAGGCAGGGGGAATCTGTAGTACGCCTGACAAGCGCGCGCGTATTCCCATCTCAATGGGGTGACGAAAAACACCCTACAGATTTTGGCACGCCCGGTGGGACCAATCTCTCCTCCCATATTTTGGGTTAAGCGTTCATGCGAACTCAATCAATATACATATCGATTGCCTATACTGAAATGATGTTTTCTTTTCGTGCAGCAATCAACTTTCAACGACAATGTCTCTCAAGAAGAATTCAACTTCCAAAGCGACCCCGATTCCGTACGTGGTCAAGATCAACGCTCGTGTGGTTCTCCCCGCAAGCCTCAGTCGACAGTGGGAGGAACCGCCCCGCCAGTTTGGCTCCGTCATCTTCTAACCTGCCGGGAGCGCTTATCTGGCGGAGATCCCGGCGGAACAGGTGGCCAAGCCGGTCTCAAGGGGTAAGAGGCCGATTGTCGTGATCTCCAAGGCACCACAACCCAAACTTAAGATGGTGTCTGAACGACTCCCTGGCGCTCTAGCTGGGGGCAAGACTTCTGATGCGAAGGGCAACATTAAATATTGCGGACGAGCTCAGGCGATGACTCCAACAAAAGCACAATCGGGCATATCTCCAAGGCCCTCCATCAACCGGTCTGCGGCGTCTTCCCAAAGAGCCGAAGTCTGCCAGGTGCTTAGAACAGAAAAGTTAAGGCAGAAGCGGCTCAGGTATCGAGCCAACAAAAGGGCCAAGGCTTCGGCCAAATGGAATCGAATGAAGTTCTAAGTGCAGGGTTGCCCCGCGATGACGGCTGAGTCGGATGTAAGAATCAGCAATTCCTTTGAGCCTCTGAAGTGGGTTCAGAAAAATGCCATGACCGCCAGAATCAAGAAGACAGCGGTCCGAACAGTGCCACAAAAAGACGTGTCCCGGCCCCAACAGAAAAAGTATGACACTGTCTCTTCAAGGGTCTATCAGGCGCTCTGTGCCGCACGAAAGCAGCGGGGCAAATCTAGAAAAGAAGCGCCAGCACCATTCAAGAACCTGGTTAGGCCAGTCGCCTTCAATCGACTACCAGCTACCGAAGCAAGGGGGTCAAGACAGCGATCCGTGAAATCAGGCGCCAATGATAGAAAGACGGCCGGATATATCTTCCATACGGTCTATATGGCGGGCGGGCACCCCAGCGACAACCTTCGCAGCAAATGCAAGGATGGGGCCACCACATCCCAAGCCCAATCTAGCCTGAATGTGGTTACCGCCGCCCAAGAACAGCCGCCCCCGCTGGATGAAGAAAACCCTCTCGATGAGGATGATAGGCAGATAGACCCCTCGGTTCATGTAGAGTCAAGCTCGGACAGCGAGGAAGAGCCGACTTTCCGCCCCAGGACTGCGGAGCAAGAGCTGCTTCAAGAGCTTCGAAAAAAGCTCAGGAGCAAAGATAAAGAGATGGCTAAGCTCTATTCGAAGATTAACGACTTAACGAACGTGGTGATGCAGCATACGGCTCAAATTGCTCGAGCGCCTCCCAATCAAGCACAAGCCGCTACTAATCAGCCGGGTGATGACAATCCGAGGCAGCCAATGCCTGTTCCTTCGGGTCCAAGACTGGTCGAGCCACATGAAAGCCGGCCACACTCCGCTTCTGGGGACGCCTTGGCCCCAGATAGCGCTATCCCGCTAACACAGGATCGGATAATGGATTTGGTCACCAGCAAGGTTAAAACATTGGTGGCCGAAGCTGAAGCTCAGAAAGAAATCGACAGTAGTGGCCGGCCATATCCCGCACAGTACGATCTGATTGAGTTCCCAAGCGGCTACGTCATTCCTAAGTTCGGAAGATTTGATGGAATGGGGAATGCAAATCAGCACGTCGCCCACTTCAAAGCATCGTGCAGAAATACAGGGGGCAATGACGCGCTCCTTCTTCGTCAGTTTGTCAACAGCCTGACCGGCGTCGCCTTCGACTGGTATGCGATTATACCGGACGGGTCCGCCATTACCTTTTCCCAAATGGAGTCCCTATTTCGGCAAAGGTTCATGAGTGTCAGTGATAAAATCTCCATTGCCGACCTTGTGAGGACCAAGCCGGGGAAGAATGAAAGCAACACCGACTTTATCGCCCGATGGCGTAATCTCACAGTCAAGTGCGAACCGCCGCTGGAGCAGGACCAGTCCGTCAGCCTTCTCATTGGGAACCTCAGCAATTGGATGGTCCCATTCTTGTGTACAGCGGGCCTCAAGACATTTCAGGAGCTAACCAAGAAAGTCCAAATGCTGGAACGCTCGAAACAAGAGTCCCCGCCGGACTCTCAGAGAGACAAAACCTGGAAAAGCAAGCGGGACGACAACCGTAGAAGCGGGAGTTCCAGCAGTACCAATGTCTTCAATGCCTCCAACAACGAAGAAAAGCGAAGGGCGGGCGAATCCAAAACCAACCGGTCTCGATAGCCATTGCTGGGAGGAGATGGGCCTTCCCTAGAGGAGAAAAAGAACAAGGTTTACTCTTTCAGAAGGGACAAGGTCCGTAAGATATTTAAAGATGCCTTGAACAATGGCCTACAATTGCCGGAGTCGAAAAGACCCCAAGAAGCAAAAATGAGCGACAATCCTCTGTATTGCCCGTACCACCGAGTAGTGAGCCATGCGATCGAGGATTGCTATATCTTCAAAGACTGGGTCGAGAAGCAGTACAAGGCTGGAGAGTTCGAGCTGTCCAAAAGTGTGTTGGTGAACAATCAAGTTGCAACCACCAACTTTATACAGACAGAAGTTGAAGCCTTCTGGGAGCAGACAGCCGAACCCGCTGCCCCAAGAAATGAAACGGAATCATCGCGGCCTCCGTGGAGTACACACATATCTAATAAGACGAAGAAGATGATAAAGCTAGTTCGGAAAGAACCCAGGACGGAATAGGAAGGGCAGAAGAAGCCTACCAGTCCAGCTGCCAATGAGGCTCCATCAGGCTCAAAATCCAAGAAGCTCAAGAAGAAGAAAAGTGCAGCTCGGCGCGAAAAAGTGTCTGCAGGGAGATCGACCATTAAAAAATATATCGATTCCCTCGAAGAATATGAACAAAAGGAAAGAACATTGATTCAATTGAAGGAGTTCTTCCCTGTACAAGCGGCTGAAATTCTGGAGGAGTTAGAAGAAGACTCCAATGAAGAGATCCCAGTAGTGACCTGCTACGCCATCCATCTTGGCAGCGACTCGGAAGAGGAGCTATGTTTTCCCGAAGAGGACGAAGAGCTCGCCACAACGGCCAATCAAATCCAGCTCAGAAGCGGCAGGGCTCTACCGCCAAATCAGGGCAACGCCCCAAAAGGGAAGGAAAAACAAGTCGCTAATAAAGAAGATGGCAGAGAACCGGCTGATGAAAACATAAGTCTTTCCTCGGTGGACTATAATGTCTTGGCACATCTCCGGAAGCTTCCGTCCCTCCTGAGCATCTACGACGCCTTGGTCCTATCTAAGGAGCTTAGAGATGTTCTCATACACGCTCTACAGAACCCCGAGCGGTATCAGGCTCACTTTGCGGAAATTAATATGAAAGAAGCCCAGCACGCTTTGCATGCCGCCGCAGTCACATTTAAGGATGAAGACTTGCTACTGGGAACGGCTGAGCATAATCGGCCGCTTTACGTGACCGGGTACAGCAACGGAGATCGAATTAATCGCATATTGATTGATCCGGGGTCCTCAGTGAACATCATGAACTTACGAACTCTGAAGAGTTTGTCAATGGACGTCCGACGCCTATCAAGGGAAAGGATTGTCATTCAAGGCTTCAACCAAAATTGCCAGCAAGCTCTGGGGTCTATAGCTTTGCCAATCAAATTTGGGGATCTGCAAACTGAAGCTAAGATATACGTGATCGACGCTGACACATCTTATAAGATTCTCTTGGGGTGGCCGTGGCTCCACGATTACGGCATCATTCCGTCAACTCTCCATCAATGCATGAAGTATACTAAAAATGGCAAAGAAAGACGTATTGACGGAGACATCCAGCCGTTCGGTGTGCATGAAGTCCGATATGAAGATTCTCGGTACTTTATGAACCACCAAAATGCTAAGCCACAACTGACTGAGCATAGACCGCCCCAAGACTCAAAAGAAAATCTGCGTCGGCTGTCACTTTCAAAAGCAAAAATACCCAAGTGCGCCCGCATTTCGGCAGCGACACTGATGAGTCCGACGTTGGAAGCCCGTCCTTCCGTAAAACTCTCCCTCATTTCGGCAGCGATACGGACGAATCTGTTACTGAAGGCCCATCTAGCAGCAAAGTCCGCCCTCATCTTGGCAGTGACACTGAAGAGTCAGAAGAAGAGGACCTGCCGTGCAACAGCTGTGCAGATTGGCCTCCCATGCAGCAAGCAAAACTACGAGAGACTTTCGAAGTCGCAGAAGGGTCCCTGGTCATCATAAGGGTGGGGGAACGGATGTGCAAAGAGCTCGACGCATTGTCAGTCTCTACCGTGGACCAGCTGAAAACTTTCTACGTGCCCGGGAGGAAAAATGAACAGAAGGGCATCCTGTTTTACAGGTCAAACCCCGTTGTGCACCCAGACGACCTTTCTGTCGCATGCCTTCCCTATGAGAGAGGCATAAGAGTCGTCCTCAATCCCAGATACTATGCGCCTGAGATGCGGGAATACTTTAAGAAGTGTGGATGCCGGTTATATCAAACGGAGTCCGAAGCAAAGTTTTACAAAGGGCTATGGTATCCGCCCCAGGTCCGAGCACTCATCGATGGACGAATTCCAGATAGACGGGGCATAGGCTACATTCAACCTGATTCCAATGCGTGCTACATGATCCATGTTGGTGAGGCCAGCGAAGGATCGAATAATGATGACGAGATAGCCGAGCCAGAAGAAGCTCCTCAAGAGCTCGAAGATGGCGGACAAGCAACCTTTGATAAGCTAACCGAGATCGACTTAGAAACGCCCGATAATCCAAGGCCGACCTACATCAGCTCACTCTTGTCGGAGGAAATGAAAGAGCAGATAATTGCCCTGCTGCGTGAGTTCATCGACTGCTTCGCGTGGACGTACAAAGAAATGCCTGGCCTTTCCCCTGAGGTAGCCGTGCATAAGCTGGCTATATCTCCTGATGCTAAGCCAGTCAAACAAGCTCCTCGAAGAATGAGAAGGGAGTTGGAAGAAAAGGTCATCGAGGAAACCAAGAAACTCATCGATGCCAGCTTCATCAGGGAAGAGAAATATGCAGACTGGATCGCATGCATAGTCCCAGTGAAGAAGAAAAATGGGCAGATCCGAGTTTGTATCGATTTCAGGGACCTCAACAAGGCATGTCCTAAAGACGACTTCCCGCTACCGGTCATGGAAATGATGGTCGATGACACCTCAAATTACGAACTGTTCACCTTTATGGATGGCTCGTCTGGATATAATCAGATCAAGATGTCGCCTGAGGATGAGAAGCACACAGCATTTCGAACACCGATCGGAATATATTGCTACAAGGTAATGCCATTCGGACTGAAGAACGCAGGTGCTACATATCAAAGGGCGATGACTAATATCTTTGATGTCCTAATCCATAAAGTCGTCGAATGCTATGTTGATGATCTGGTCGTCAAGACTAAAGCCAAGGCCGATCATATCCAAGATCTCAGGACCGTTCTCACCAGACTGAGGGAATACGATCTGAAGATGAATCCTCTGAAGTGCGCTTTTGGCGTGTCATCGGGAAAATTCCTGGGCTCCATAGTCCAACATCGAGGGATCGAAGTTGACCCATCAAAGATAAAGGCCATCATGGAGATGCCCCCTCCGAAGAGTCTGACGCCGCTAAGATCTTTTCAAGGCAAGCTTGCTTATATACGAAGGTTTATCTCAAATTTATCGGGGAGATGTAGGCCCTTCTCAAAGCTCATGAAGAAAGGAGCTCCTTTTATCTGGGATGCCGAATGTCAAGCAGCGTTCGAAAGCATCAAACAATACTTGTTGCACCCTCCAGTGCTGGCCGCTCCCATTCCAAATAAACCGCTGATTCTCTACACTGCCGCGCTGGACGAGTCACTCGGTGCGCTCCTTGCCCAGAATAACGAGGAGGGAAAAGAAAATGCCCTCTACTACCTCAGTCGAACTCTAGTCGGGGCGGAACACGACTACTCCCCAATCGAAAAGAAATGCCTGGATCTAATATTTGCTGTGAAGAAGCTGAGGCACTATTTGCTCGCTCATCGGGTTATGCTGATCTCCAAGGTCGACCCGCTCAAACACTTGATGACCAAAGCAAGCCTATCCGGCAAAATGGCAAGATGGGCTGTCATGCTACTTGAGTTTGACATAGTTTATACCCCTCGGAAAGCAGTAAAAGGGCAAGCTCTTGCAGACTTTCTCGCTGCTCATCCCATACAAGAAGGGTCGCCGCTAAATTGTGAGTTACCCGACGAACAAGTGCTGCACCTCGAGGAAGATGAGCCATGTTGGGAGCTCTACTTCGATGGGGCCTCATCAATAAGGAGCTCCGGCAGATCAAGCGTCCGGGAGGTAAAAGCGGGGATAGGATTGGTGTTCATTACGCCATCAATGGGAACCCTACGGCATTCTTTTGCTCTCACCGAGCCTCGGACAAACAATGAACCTGAGTATGAAGCTCTGATAGCTGGGTTGGAACTCGCCATAGAAATGGAAATCCTTCGGCTACGGGTTTACGGTGACTCCCAGCTTGTCGTCAACCAAGTAAGTGGCGACTATAAGATATACAAACTCGAGTTAGCTCGGTACAGAAGCTGGGTGGTGGAACTCATGAAACGGTTCACTCATATTGAACTAATGAGAGTCCCTAGAGCGTTGAACGGAAAGGCTGACGTACTTGCTCGCTTAGCCAAGGAGCTGGCTGAGCCTGACATGGACGAAATTCTGATCACAGTTAGGAGCCAACAAATTCTACCCCCAGTCTCTCAACGACAAGAGGAAAGCGCGGAACAGAAGAGCAGTCCTGCCGAAGAAGCTTCGATCATCCAAGACGAGCCCGATTGGAGAGAACCCTTCGTAGAGTACTTCCGATACGACAAGCTGCCCGAAGAAAAATCTGCGAGGATTCAGCTGAAGAAAAGAGCTCTCCGATACGTGTTTGTAAATGACACGCTATACCGCAGGTCATATGACCAACTCTGGCTCAGGTGTCTGTCATTGGCCGAAGCCCAAAAGGTCATGAAAGATGTTCACTCGGGCGTTTGCGGTGCTCACCAATCTGGCCCCAAGATGGGACTTCAAATCAAACGGCTTGGGTATTATTGGCCCACTATGATACGAGATTGCGGAGAACATGCAAAGAAATGTCGGATCTGCCAAATCCATGGTGATTTCATTCACAAGCATCCCAACCCGTTTCATCCTATGGTGGCGTCGTGGCCCTTCGAAGTCTGGGGCACCGACATTGTTGGCCCAATTGATCCTCCGTCATCCAAAGGCCACCGGTTTATACTGGCTGCGACAGACTACTTCTCCAGATGGGCTGAAGCTATCCCGCTAAAAGAAGTCAAGACAAAAGATATTCTGACATTCTTCCAGCATAATATTCTATACCGCTTCGGTACACCAAGAAGAATCATTTCTGACAACGGGCCTTCTTTCAAGAGCTTCAATGTCTCAAGGTTCGCTGCTCAGCACAAGATAGACTGGAGATATTCCTCCATCTATAATCCAAGAGCCAATGGGCTAGCCAAAGCCTTCAATAAGACTCTATGCAAGCTCCTGAGGAAAAATACTTCAGCCAACAAGAGAGACTGGAATCTCAAGCTTCACGAGGCGTTGTGGGCATATCGTACCACGTACCGTACTCCAACACAGTCCACTCCATACTCATTGCTCTTCGGAGTGGAGGCGATCCTCCCCCTCAAAATCGACCTTCCAAGTTTAAGAATGGCCATCCAACACGAGTTGACAGAAGAGGAAAACGTGCTCCTTCGGCTTGAAGAGCTCGACGCGCTCGAAGAAAAGAGGCTCGCGGTGCATCAAAACCTGGAGCTATACCGAGCCCAAATGTCACGGGCTTATAACAAGATAACACGTCTCCGCGCTTTCAAGAAAGGTGAATTGGTATTGGTCCTCAAAAGACCGATTATCCCCAATCGACATGCCAAAGGAAAATTCGATCCAAACTGGGAAGGACCATACGTCATCGAGAAAGTGTTTGACGGAGCATCCTACCAACTAATAAGTGCCGAGGGAGAAAGGCCCATGCCACCCATCAATAGCCGATATCTCAAGAAATACTACACGTGAATGCTCCAAGTCGCAGGCGAATTGAGCACATCTACCCTACGGTCTGGATCATACATCCTGCAAAACCGTATACAATCCACGGGCATAAATGACTCCTATCTCTCCCAAATCTTACCGGTGAGACTACTTTTAAAGTCCCACCAGCGGCAAAAAAAAAGGAGAGAGAAAAAAAAGAAGAAATAAAAAATAAACGGTATGTCCACAAGAAAAACGGGCACGGATGAAAACCCGAAAGGGCTCCGTGAGTAAAAACAGCAGGACTACCGGCGAGTCTGTGAAAACCCGAAAGGGCGCAAACTCATGAAAAGAGATGAAATACACTCGCAAAGTCCTCTCGACCTTGTGAGAAGAAAACCCCTGCGTGAGATCCTTACGACTCACAAAGGAGCGACACACTTAGGGATCCTCACGATTCCTAAGGAGAAAATACACCTGCGGGATCCTTACGACTCGTAGGGAGAAAATGCTTTTATAGGACCCTCACGGCCCATAAAATTGAAAAGCCTTAGGTGATAGGGACCCAAACCTGTCTCCTAAGCCATCGTTCCCCAACGGGCAACGGCAAATGATGATTCGCTCCTGGCATTTCGCTTCAGTATTAGCGGTGCTGATGCCGACCAAAAACCCAAATCCCAAGTCCTCCCAAGGCAAATGATGAGTTGCTCCTGGCATTATTCCAGTGCAGAAATGCTGATGCCGGACAAGATCCAAATTCCAAGTCCCCAAACGACGAATGATGAGTCGCTCCTGGTGCCACATTCCAGTGCAGCGATGCAGACGCCAACCAAAATCCAATTTCTCAAAATTCTCCCAGCCCTACGGTTGGTCCCCAAGTTGACTACCGTATACAATCCACGGGCTCAAATAATTCTCATCATACCCATGCCCCACCACAATTACCAGTTACGCGGCTGGTCTCCGCCTTTGGAATTATGCTCCATTGAGAAGACCCACTCATGTGTCCTCATGATACATGAGGAGAACAAACCTTTGTGGGATCCTTACAACTCATAAAGGAAAAAAACACTTAGGAGTACTCACGACTCTTAAGGAGAAAATACACCTGCGGGATCCTTACGACTCGTAGGGAGAAAATGCTTTTATGGGACCCTCACGGCCCATAAAATTGAAAAGCCTTAGGCGATAGGGATCTAAACCTGTCTCCTAAGCCATCGCTCCCCAATCCCCAAATGGCAAATGATGAGTCACTCCTGGTACCATATTCCAGTGCAGCGATGCAGACGCCAACCAAATTCCAAATCCCATACCCCAACGGCGAATGATGAGTCGCTCCTGGTACAATATTCCAGTGCAGCGATGCAGACGCAGACAAAGTCCCGAAATTTTTCCGGCCCTACGGTCTGGATCGTACATCCTGCAAAACCGTATACAATCCACGGGCGTAAAACAATCCCAATCTCTCCCAAATCCTCTCGGGGCAAATGATGAGTTTCTCCTGGCATTATTCCAGTGCAGCGATGCAGATGCCAAATAAAAAAAAACCAATTCCCAAATCCTCCCGGGGCAAATGATGAGTTGCTCCTGGCATTATTCCAGTGCAGCAATGCAGATGCCAAACAAAAACCAAAATCCCAAAATCCTATCCATGACAGATGATGATTCGCTCCTGGTACCATATACAAGTATAGCGATGCTGATGTCAACCCAAATCAAAATCAACAAGTCAACTTCCACTCCGACGCCACAGAAAGCGGAGCAAGTCAGAATCCAATCTCGACACCACAAGAAGCGGAGCAAGTCAAGTCTACCCCTGACACTGCAGGAAGCAGAGCAAGTCAAATCAAGCACCGACCGTCCACGTCGCTAAAAGGGCAGCATCGACCGTCCAAGTCGCAAAAAGGGTAGAACCGACCGTTCACGTCGCTAAAAGGGCAGCACCGACCGTCCAAGTCGCTAAAAGGGCAGCATCGACCGTCCACGTCGCAAAAAGGGCAGAACCGACCGTCCAAGTCGCTAAAATGGCAGCACCGACCGTCCAAGTCGCAAAAAGGGCAGTACCGACCGGCCAAGTCGCAAAAAGGGCAGCATCGACCGTCCACGTCGCTAAAATGGCAGCACCGACCGCACAAGTCGCAAAAAGGGCAGAACCGACCGTCCAAGTCGCTAAAATGGCAGCACCGACCGTCCAAGTCTCAAAAAGGGCAGTACCGACCGGCTAAGTCGCAAAAAAGGCAGCATCGACCATCCATGTCGCTAAAATGGCAGCACCGACCGCCCAAGTCGCAAAAAGGGCAGAACCGACCGTCCACGTCGCAAAAAGGGCAGCATCGACCGTCCAAGTCGCAAAAAGGGCAGCATCGACCGTCCACGTCGCTAAAAGGGCAGCACCGACCGCCCAAGTCGCAAAAAGGGCAGAACCGACCGTCCACGTCGCAAAAAGGGCAGAACCGACCGTCCACGTCGCAAAAAGGGCAGCATCGACCGTCCACGTCGCTAAAAGGGCAGCACCGACCGTCCAAGTCGCAAAAAGGGCAGAACCGACCGTCCAAGTCGCAAAAAGGGCTGCATCGACCGTCCATGTCGTAAAAAAGGCTGTGCCCGCTTCCCAAAAGGTGGGAACCGATTCAAGTCGCCTCCACGTGAAAGAAGATCCATCAATTTCATGCACACGACCTACATATGTGGTGTGCATTTATTGATGGGGGGCAATTTGTTGGGGTAAAAATTTACACCCTGGTTGACCAAGTCAAAATCAAAGTCAACCCCAAGCCAAGTAGGCCCAAGCCCAGATCGAGTGGGCCCATGCCCGGGTCGAGCCCGAACATGAAGCGGCCGGCCTCCCCCCACGCCAAGATAAAAATTTTTGTAATAAACAATTTTGTTGTATTTCTCTTATTTTATTTCATGGATAAATGTAAGAAAAATAGGCATAAAGCCAAATTTTTGTAAAGCCCATGGCTTATGTGCAAAAAAAAATGGCACATGAGCCATGGGATAGGCAAAATGCCATTTTGTGAAGCCCAAGGGGCTATGTGTAAAGTGTATAGCCTATAAAGGCAAGGATAATGAAATATCCCAACAACTTTTTTCTCTCTCTAAGAATTTTCCAGATCTGAGATCTTTCTCCTTCTTCAAGGTTCCAAAACCTTCTTTTTTCTCTTGAATTAAATCAAGAGTTTTACTCTTCTTTTTATAAAACAAAATAGTTTTTCACCACAAAACCCATAAAGGGGAACTCAGATCTTCCATTAGATCTCAAAAAGAAGAGATTTTTAAAGATCCCACATCTCTTGATCTTCAAGATCTAGCTAACAGAGGAGGAAGAAGAAGAACATCTTTTACTAAACCCCCTCTTTCAAAACACAACACACGTACACTGCACATTGAGTTCGCATGACAAGTTTAACCCGTCAATCGGAGGTTCCCTCGCTCCAAAGGCGAGGGGTAATTAACGGCAGCTTAGTTCGCGGCTGCCGGAGATTCGGATCCCCACAATCATTACACCCCGGCCTACCCCAGGCAGGGGGAATCTGTAGTACGCTTGACAAGCGCGCGCGTATTCCCATCTCAATGGGGTGACGAAAAACACCGTACAGTGTCGTGTTGGTCCGTGTAGATTGTATGTATTTTGGGTCTATTATTAATATATACTTGTTTTATCGTATTATGTTGCAGGTTCCCAGGCGGGGACTTCAGACACTGCTACAAGGGAAAACAAGTGGTAGGATTCACCTAGCCAGGAGCGTTGGTGAGAAGATTTAACATCTACAGGGGAATCGCCCGCATGGCGTTATGCGTCTGGGCTAGAGATGTTATTTATGTCGTATATTCTATGTCATATTTAGAATTGCACATTTACCCTATTACTTAGATATTGTTGTGCTTGGACTAGTATCCATAGGACACTGCACATATTATTGACGATTCATGTTGCATAAGCACTGATTGTATGCTACACACACCGTCAATAATTGTCATGTCATGCACAACCCACTTATAGATATGATATTGCTTGGTTAGGGACATTATGACATTGATTCACGTTTCTTATCGTATATGACATTTAGCATACCTGTATACTTACATGCTTACATATATGCCTTCATATACTTATATGTTAGATACGTGTATACCTATAGAGTATTGTACCATTAGTGATAGGTACATACATACTTTATGACATAGCTACAGGTATACCTTGCACACATATTTCACTTATACCTAGGGGGTATATTACATCATTTACTTATAGGTAGATACATATACCTTGCTATACCTTTATGTTCACATATATATCTAGTTATAGCTACCTGTTTACCCTTACTTGATGTTATTTTAGAATTGGAGAAATTAGGAACCGCGTGATATTTATATTAACTTGTTGCTGTTAATTAGCGGCTTTTTCTTTTTATGCTTACATTTCAGTTTATGTTGCAAATATTATATTCATAGATTTTCGCATTGTTATATGGATTTTTTCATGATGTTTTCTTGATTTGGGGACCGTGGGATTTCGTGAAATTATGCATTATTTGAAAAACCCGGTTTCCCTTGAATTGATATTTCAGCAGCTACCATGAGATTTATCAGTTCTGATTATATACCCGATGCGAGAAAAGGAGGGGTGCGTATGCGGGTACATGGTAGGGCACGGAGGTACCCGGGGCAAGAATCTCAGTGAGGAGATGAGTTAGTGGGGGAACCATACTTTCCGGTGACATTACCAATGACTCGGCGGTAATCATGGGGATACCGTTGGGAGTCATGTACGTATAGATATGTGGAAAGACGAGGGTCAGAGTTAGGCACTCGTGCTTTTCGGATAGCGTGTGATACGTACCTATCAGGGGGCCAGTCATGGTTACATCTCCTGATAGATCAACATTTTTGTGTCGATGCTTGACACATTGGTTTCATGATATTTCTTTTTACTCCCTGTATATAGAACAGGAGATTAGGCCGCCGTTATATATGCCCTTATACCAATATTGGTGGAATGGGACGCTAATATATGTGTATTGACATTTTTACTTTTTTGTATATATAACAGGGGATTAGGCCGATGTTATATATGACCTTACACCAATATAAATGGAATGGGACGCTAATATATGTGTATTGATATTAAGTTATATACATCATCATATTTATTCGTACAAACATATTTAGGGTGTTAGAATTTTACTTGATATTGGATTTGGGATATAGGTGATTTATTTGAGACTTGATACAGGATATATGAGATTCACTGGATTTTGTACATTCAAGATATTAGAGATTTATTCGATATTGTACATACAGGATTTGTGAGACTTATGTGATATGAGAGCCAAATTCGGCGCTGATATGAGGAATTGGGATTTGGATTTTTCTTGATAGATTGTGATCCTACCACGAGGTCAGGATTCCGTGGAAATGACATACTTCTTTCAATACTCCACATTTATTGTTTATGCCTTGCTTCATGTATTAGTAGTACCTGTTAGAGTACCTTTCATGACTGTTGCATTTACATAACTTTATTTATATGCATTGCTTCATGTATTAGTTGTACTTACTAGCGTTCCTTTCATGATTATTGCATTCATATGACTTTTATTTGCTATTAATTGCATATGTTAGATTCACGCTGTACGTGCATACTTGCGATTACCTGCATATGTTATTAACTATTCACGAGTTGGAAACTCAACCCCCGTTGTGCCACAGTTGTTTTGCAGGGTGTTCCCCAGAGTAGTCGAGGCAGGTTATTCATCTATCATCTTTTGCTACGGATACCGCATCGTCTCACAGTGTGCTGTTTTGCTTAGATGGGTTTTGTGGTTATTCGTGTTGTATTGTATATTCGTTGTATCCTTGTACTCTCCATCTACTATATTTTCATGTTTGACTTAGAGACTTGAGTGAGGACGATTTTGTATATTATTTAGTGACTTGTTGTCTTTTATACAGTTTCCTTTCTATCGTCTTTTATTTCTTCGCTACGGCGTCGTATATTTGTTGTGGTGGTTGTTTTCCATCTTTGGGCGTGTATTTGCTCCCGTTTGGGATGCTTTACTTTTATTTATGTTGTACCCATTTTTTAGGGCTAGTTTTTACAAAGGAGGTGCTGCCAAAATTTTAAAGGAAATAAGTTGGGCTTTTAAAGAATTTGGGTTGTGATTTCAAATGTTTCAAAACTTCTATTATCTTTCCTTGTCTTTTTAATGGTATAGATTTCTGTGTTTTGGATTTCTTTTGCAGCGTTACGTCTGTAGGCGTTGCGTAGTTTTAGGGCCGTCAAGTGCCAATTTCGGGTCGTGACATATTTAGTATTCGTGCTACGGTAGTTTGGCCTCCGTCAAGGCGTAGTGTATGGTAGCTGATTAGTACTTATCTGTAGCATGAGATGCGATTGGATTAGGTTATTCGTACGGCGTAGTTTGGTCTCCGTCAAGGGTCGTGCGGGTGGGTCTAATTCAATCAAGAAATGAACGGGTTGAACTTGACTAGCGCCCTATGGGTAGTTTAGCCTCCGTCAAGGTCATAGGACGCTAGGGTTAAAAGCATTATCGGGAATTTCAAGTGTTGAAATTGGTAATGAGATTTCATACCTTCTATGGGATAGTTGGATCCTGATACCCACTGCGAGTAAGAGTTACTCCTGGGAGTGTTTTACACATGACGATTAGCCGATCAAGTAGGTGTCTAGAAAGGTGTTAACGGGGTTATTCCTCTGGAAAAAAGAGGTTTATTTTAATTTGGTCCGTGCGAAAGCACGGGGAACCTCCCTCAAAGTACCAACACTGACCTGGCTGATAGATTGGCGAACTTGTAAGGTGTAATTAATCCCGGCTAGTCTTACCTTTTAGGGTTTTAAGAAAGATTTGATAAAAACCAGTGGGAGCCATCCTGATTAGATAAGATAATAACCAATCTAATCTTGCAAGAGCATACGCTAAAGTGTTTCCTTCTCTCTCTCTCCAGGTAGCGACCCTGTCAGGCCTTAATCAAGATAATAATATAGATGTATTGACCGAACCCGCTTGTTATACCGAGAAGGGGAACGTTGGTCCCACTTCAACTTATAATTGTATAAGTCCGAGAAGAAAATAATAGAATATCCAGATTCTCACGCCACCCAAACGAAGAACAAGAATGTTGATGCATCATCTTCGGGTGTGTTAGTTATCGAGAACTGTTTCTCAGTTCACTCGACGTCTTGGGTATTAGATACCGGATCGGGATCCCATATATGTAACATGTTAATGGGCTACGTAAAGGTAGAGAACTGAGAGAGGGTGATCATTCCATAAGAGTAAGGAATGGTGCAAATATTGCAGCCAAAGCAATTGGCGAATATCCCCTTATGTTGCCAAATGGTAATACATTGATTCTGAACGAATGTTATTACATTCCGACCCTGATATGCAATATTATATCAGTTTCTTTATTGAGTAAAGAAGGATTCAATTTTGTAGTACATGATAATGTTATGAACATATTCCTAAATCAAAAGTTGATTGGATCAGGCTCGTTAAATAATGATATATACGTTCTGAATCAAACTACAGTCCTTAATGTATAAAACACACACAAGAGGAAGAGTTCAGAAATGAACGAATCCTTCTGGTGGCATTGTAGACTTGATCATATCAATGCGACACGACTAGCTAAGTTGCTTAAGGATAGATATTTGAATCCGTTCGAATTTTCTTCTTATGACACTTGCCAGTCATGTCTCAAAGGCAAAATGACTAAAACTCTGTTTAGTGGACATGGAGAAAGAGTTACGAAACTCTTGGGACAGATACATAGTGATGTATGTGGTCCCATGTCTACACATGCCAGGAATGGTTCCTTATACTTCATTACATTCACTGACGATCTCTCAA
This sequence comes from Agapanthus africanus, assembly GCA_030015575.1. Taxonomy (NCBI): domain Eukaryota; kingdom Viridiplantae; phylum Streptophyta; class Magnoliopsida; order Asparagales; family Amaryllidaceae; genus Agapanthus; species Agapanthus africanus. The sequence goes on along the minus strand of JASDDO010000284.1, from coordinate 340,512 downwards.
GATACGGACATGTGTTCCTGTTGAAACACAAGTCTGAAGCTTTTGAGATATTTAGAGAATATAAGCACGAAGTCGAGAACCAAACGGGTAAAAGTATTAAGATCCTTCGATCTGATCGAGGAGGAGAATAATTGAGCAATGAGTTCCTGGACTATCTAAAAGAGAATAGGATTCTCTCTCAGCTTACTCCTCCTTATACACCACAACACAACGGTGTATCGGAACGGAGGAATCGCACCCTATTAGATATGGTGCGCTCTATGATGAGCACTGCCGAGTTGCCTATTTCCTTTTAGGGCTATGCGCTTGAGACAACAACATATCTATTGAATAGAGTTCCCACCAAATCAGTGCCTACCACTCTATATGAGATATGGAATGGGAAGAGGCCATGTCTTAATTTTATTCAGATATGGTGTTGTCCGGCCTATGTAAAAACACAAAATCCGGACAAGCTCGAGACAAGGTCTGTTCTGTGCAAGTTTATTTGATATCCCAAACATTCGCGAGGGTATATCTTCTACCACTCCGAGGAACAAAAGGTGTTTGTTTCTCGACATGCCACCTTTTTAGAAAAGGGTTTTCTTTTGAAAGAAATTTGTGGCAATGAGGTAGAACTGGAAGAAATTCCAGGTGCACAAACTGCAATAGAAGATTTGGTGGAACCAGTGAATTCAGTTGTTCCCGACGAACCCCAGCCTCTCCGCCAATCTAGTAGTGTTCCTCATCCACCTGAGAAATACTATGGTTTTCTCATAGACGGCGTGAGCGAGGATTGCATCATGGAAGATGATGACCCGACACGCTTCTAGCAGGCCATCACGAGTGGAGACTCTGTGAAGTGGCTGGATGCAATGCGATCTGAGATGGAATCCATGTACACCAACAAAGTATAGACTTTGGATGTTGCTCCTGAAGGGGTAAAATCCATTGGGAGCAAATGGATCTTTAAAAAGAAACTTGGTGTAGATGGAAAAGTTGAGACTTTCAAATATAGACTTGTTGCAAAGGGTTTTCGTCAACGACCAGGGGTGGATTATGACGAAACCTTTTCTCCAGTGGCTATGCTTAAGTCCATCCGGATCCTACTTGCTATTGCTGCATACCATGATTACAAAATCTGGCAGATGGATGTTAAGACAGCCTTTTTAAATGGTGATTTAGAGGAGTGCGTGTACATGACTGGCCAGAAGGCTTCGTAGACAGTGGGAGCAGAGGAAAGGTGTGCAAGATGCTTAAATCCATCTACGGGTTAAAGCAGGAATCGCGGATTTGGAACATCTGTTCTGATGTGGTAGTCAAAAAGTTTGACTTCATCAAGAACGTAGATGAACCTTGTATTTACAAGAAGGTTGCAGAGAGTAAGGTTGTCTTCCTCGTATTGTACGTGGATGGCATACTTATAAGGTTATTAGGCACTAGTAAAAGGTTCTACAAGGCATCAACCATGCTAAAATCAAAATTTTCAAGTGCCGAACAACCCAAGCAAGATCTTAGACTAGAGATTAGGCAAAACAATGAGCAAGTAAACAACTTTACTTCTAAGAGAAAGGGATTACAACCTTTGTAGTCCGTTCCTTCGCTTCATAAGCTCCGAGTAGTAGTCCTTTCGCCGCGATCCATGAACTCCCGGACTCTAGAGAGGCTCCACAAGTCGAATGATCCATGCTTGCTAGAAGTCTTCCTTTTCGAAGATGATCTACCTTGAAGAAACTCAAACCTAAGCTCTTGCTTCACTAATCAAGTATTAGCAAAGCAAACACCCTAATCTAAGTGGATAGAATAGATGAGGATGATGAAGTAGGAATTTAGCTCTCTTTTTTTCAATTTCTCATTCATTATCATCACTTATGAAAATGCTAGTAAAGCTTTTCATCAAAAAGAAGAAGAAGAAGAAGCAAAATCCATTTGTGATGAATAATGAAATCATTGTTGTGGTTACAAATCAACCATGGGTTAAGAATCAAGAGTTAACCCTTGTAGAGAATTAACTAGGGTAAAGGGTTTGGGTTGGGTTAAAGAAATATCTACACAAAATATCAAAGTCAAAGCTTCATCCAAGCTTAACCCTAATCCAATCCCTAACCATATTTAAGCTCCACAAAACATGTTGCATTTGTAACCCTAACTTGTTACAATATTATATATCACATATACAATATTTATTGTACCAAAATAAAATAATGCAATTAACATAGATCATTGTATTATCCAAGTGAGAAAAAGAATCTTTAAGTGAGCTAATATTAGTTAATGTAATATAATATATCAAATATATAATTATTCATTAAATTATCGAATCAACACTTGATCAGATAATCCGGCTATTTCATGAATAACCGACTAATATAATCTGTATCAGTTCATCGAATCAACACTTGATCCGATGACCCAGCTATATCACATATACCCAGCCGATATCACATATCACGAGAATCTAATACGGTATCACATACACGTATTATTCTTGGTCCCGCACATATCACATATGTGCTCCTACTCCGTTTTGCCTGAGCCAGGAAAGCTCTGTGTAGGACTCTAAAGAATCATTAATACGTCGGTAGTAGGTGATGATCATATCAGACACCCACAAGCTGCAAGCGGTCAGCTAAACGTAACATCTACCCAGGTATTGAGCAATCAGAAGATCAACAAGCAAGCCTATACATTCTCCTGCGAATCCAATCAGTAACACTCCCGTACAGTCCGGTCTCTTCGTCTGATATGTCGCATATCTAGTCTAAGGGTGGTAAACGTCAGACCCCAGTAACCGATAAGTCGTGTCTATATGAGGTCCATAACAGTTCGAGAAACTACTGATAACACTTATCAGTAAATCTCAGCAGCCCTGGCCAGGGATTTCCAGTTATAGCCAATCGAACACAACAACATCAACTCCCTATACCGGGAGAGACGAAACCACTCCTATCGCTCATTTCCTCCATGTTATTCCGGACTGTACCCAAAAGCCACCGTTTTGCACGCCTTCTTGGACATGGTATGATGGAAATCAAAGCACAGTGGGAATCACACAAAACTCTATGACGATCTCGGGTCTACAGACTAACCTGTACCAAGGTCACCAGAGAACTGCCATCTGACGTGAGGTATAATACCATCTGGGAGTTCTCGGCGAGTCCGTCCAGTGTACCCAGTCTCCACTGAGCACCCGTATACTATCTCTGATGTCAAACATCAATGGATATGGGATCATCCATTGCCCATCTACATGGGTCAAGAAGCATATGCTAGTCTCTGGTTTATCGATGCCCTGTCTCGATACACCTGCGACTAGGAACATTTGAAGGATGTACATAGCGACTACACTGTCCCCACTAGTATGATCTGCATCATAGTCCTGGTAGTCAAGTACTTATCCTAAGGGCTTTATCAACATGTAACATAGAGACTATCAGAGTACATGTTAAGATAAAGAGCAACCAGATAGTATACTATCATGTCGAGCAAGAATGTCCTCCATATATATGTCCAAGCATCCACTACAATATACATCGCTTGTACAGTAATGGCCTCTAGGGCATACATATAACTAACAATCTCCCACTTGCACTAGGTCCATCTGTTGTAGTATCTTATACCCAACAATCAGTTGTGGTTGAAGTATCTCATACTCAACCATCCCATAAAAGTCTCTACTGGGAAATAGGCATTTATGAGTGGATCCGCGTTGTTGTCCTCTGTGTCTACTCTCCATACCTCGATCTCCCTGGAGATCAACCATCTCCATGATCAGGTGATACTACCTTAGAATATGTCTGGATCACAGATGGGACGGGGGTTCCCAAGCAAAAAGCCAAAACTCCATTGTCACACATTGGTAGGAACGAAGTTCAACTCATGAACTAGTGTACATCCAGAATATTTCATTGGTAGCATCCTTGGTAGTGATTCATCCGGCCTTTATCGTCTAGTATGTCATGTTATCTAGCTTTGAACTCTTCCAACATACCGTCCCTCCACTAGGGAAAAGACAATGCCTGTGACAGACATTCAGTCGTCTTTATCACCCTAGAACCTTTCCAGTGATTCTCCCCAGGATCGATTGATACCATCTCACTACACCTAGTGAGAATCCTAACATCCATTTAGATCTATCTCATAGATCCAAAACCCTGGATTTAGGAGGCATCATCTTGATCCTATCTGGAGAATCTTTGTGATAAGAGGAGATTGACCGAGCGTAGCATAGGAAACACTTTTCCTATCAAGAGTATGTCATCTACGTACAATACGAGGATCACTGCCATACTCCCTACTACATTTTGTATATACAAGGTTCATCTACCATTTTGATGAAGTCAAACTCTTTGACAACCACATCAAAAAAGATTTTCCAACTCCGCGATGCCTGCTTTAACTCATAAGGCAACTTGCTCACGTTTCCGCTTCTCCTACTGTCTATGAAGCCCTCTGGTTGTGTACTTATAGACGCTCTCTTCTAAATCATTATTTAGAAAAACAGTAATGACACCCAACCGACAGATATCGTAGCCATTGTGTGTAGCAGTGACAAGTAGGATCTAGATGGACTTAAGCATAGCTTTGAAATTCTCAACTTTTCCATGTATACCTAGTAATCTTCTCAAGATATACTTGCTCCTGATGGGAATTTAACCCTTCAGATAAAGCAACCAAATTCCATACTTTGTTGGTGTATATGGATTCCATCTCAGATCGCAAAGCATCCAGCCATTCTTACAGAGTCCCCACTCCTGATGGCCTACTCGAAACTAGTTGGGTCATCATCTCATGATGCAATCCTCGCTCCCACTGTCACCGAGAATACCGCAGTATCTCTCAAGTGGATGAAGAACCCTACCAGATCGGCAGAGTGGCTGAGGTTCGTTAGGAACTATTGAATCCTCCGGTTCTACCAAATCATCAGCTATAGTTTTTATAGCTGGAACTCCTTCCAGTTCTACAGAACTGACCTTGCCTAGAGCTTGTCCGGATTTTGCTTTTATACATAGGCCCGACAACCCCAAATCTTAATATCTTTAAGAGATGGGCTCTTTCCATACCATATCACATATGGAGTGGTAGGCACCTGATTTGATTAGAACCCTATTCAATAGGTATGCAGCTTCACAAGTGCATAACACCCAAAAGGAAATAGGCAACTCAGTAGTACTCATCATAGAGCACACCATATCACATAGGGTGTGATTGCTCCGTCCCGATACACCGACGTGCTGTGCTGTATACGGAGGAGTAATGCTGAGAAAGAATCTTATTCTCCTTTAGAATAGTCCAGGATCTCCGTACTCAAGTGTTCTCCTCCCTGATATAATCAAAAGACATAATACTTATACCCATTATGGTTCTCTACTTCTAACTTATATTCATTGAATTTCTCAAAAGGTTCAGACTTGTGTTTCAGCTGGAACACATGTCCGAATCTTGAGAGATCATCAGTGAATATAATGACGTACAAAGAACCGGTACTGGCATGTGTAGACAGGGGACCTTACATACATCATCATGTATCAATCCCAAAAGTTCACTAACTCTTTCTCTGTTTCCAATAAACAGAGCTGTGGTCATTTTATCTTTGTGACATGACTGGCAAGTTTCACTAGATGTAAATTCAAACAGATTTAAATATGCATCTTTATGTAATTTAGCTAGTCGGGTCACATTGATATGACCTAGTCTACAACACCTCAAGAAGGATTTGTTCATTTCTGGACTCTTCCTCTTGTGTGTGTTTTGTACGTTAAGAACTGTAGTTTGATTTAGAATGTCTATGCTTTTAGATAACGTGCCTGAACCGATCAACTCTTGATATAGGAAATGTTCAAAAGATTATCCAACAATACAAAATTATATCCTTCTTTAATAAATAAAGAGACTGATATGATGTTGTATATCAGGTTCGATATCTAATAACATTCGTTCAGAATCAATGTATTTGGCAATACAGGGTGATAACTGCCAACATTCTTGGCTGCAACACTTGCACCATTTTTAACTCTTAAAACATATCGCCCTTTCTCAGTTCTCTACCTTTCAGTAGCCCATGTAATCATACTACATATATGGGATCCTGATCCGGTATCTCATACCCAGGACGTAAAGGATACTGGGAAATAGTTCTCTGTAATGAACACACCCGAAGATGTTGCATCAGCATGCACTTTCTTCGTTTGGGTGGCACGGGAATTCTGGTAATCCCCTATTTCCTTCTTGATCTTATAACAATTATAAGTTGGAGCGGGGCCAACATTCCCTAGCGCAGTATAACAATCCGGTTTGGTCAATACATCCGTATTATTATCTTGATTAAAGTGTGACATGGTCACTACCTGGAGAGAGAGAGAAGAAAACACTCAGCTTATGCTCTTGTAAGATTAGATTGGTTATTAATATATCTAATCAGGATGGCTCCCACTGTTTTAGTCAAATCTTCCTTCAAACCCCAAAACGAAAGATTAGCCGGGATTAGTTACATCCTACAAGTTCGCCAATCATTCAGCCAGGCCAGTGCCGGTACTTTGAGGGAGGTTCCCCGTGCTTTCGCTCGGACCTAATTAAAATAAACCTCATTTTCCCAAGGGCTTAACCCCGTTAACACCTTTCTAGACACCTACTTGATCGGCTAATTGTAATGTGTAAAACTCTCCCAGGAGTAACTCTAGCTCGCAGTGGGTTTCAGGATCCAACTATCTCATAGGAGGTATGCAATCTCATTGCAAATTTCAACACTTGATATTCCCGATAATCTTTTACCTGTTAGTTATATGTATGCCTTAGAGGCCATTACTGTACATGAGATGTATATTGTAGTGGATGCTGGGATATATATAGGCAGGACTTTCTTGCTCGACATGATAGTACGCTATCTGGTTGCTCTTTATCTTAACATGTATACTTATTGCCTCTCTGTTACATGTTGATAAAGCCCTTAGGATGTGTACTCGACTTCCAGGACTATGATGCAGATCATACTAGTAGGGCCTGGGTAGTCCAAGAGTACATCCTTCAATGTTCCTAGTCGTGGGAATATCGAGATGGGGCATCGATATTCTAGAGTAGACTAGCATATATCTTCTCGACCCATGTGATGGGCGATGGATGATCCCATATCCATTGGTGTTTGACATCAGAGATAGTATGCGGGTGCTCAGTGGAGACTGGGTACACTGAACGGACTCGCCGAGAAATCCCAGATGGTATTATATCTCACGTCAGATGGCAGTTCTCTGGTGACACTGGTACAGCTTAGTCTGTTGACCCGAGATCGTCATTGAGTCTTGTGTGTCTCCCACTGTGCTTTGATTTCCACCCTACCATGGCTCTACTGAGTCGTGCAAATAGGTGGTTTTTGGGTACAGTCCCGAGTCACATAGAGGTAATGAGCGATAGGAGGGGATTCGTCTCTCCCGGTATTGGGGGTTGATATTGCGCTATGTTCGATTGGCCATAACTAGAAATCCCTGGCCAGGGTTGCTGTGATTTACTGATAAGTGTTATCAGTAGTTTCACGAACGTTATGGACCTTAAATCGGCATGACTTATCAAGATACTGGGGTCTGACGTTTACCACCCCTAGGAGAGATAAGCGACATATCAGACGAACAGACCGAACTGTGCGGTAAGTGTTACTGATTAGATTCGCAGAAGTGTAAGCAGTCTTGCTCGTTGACCTTCTGATCACTCAATACCCGGGTGGCCGTTACGTTTAGCAGACCGCTTGCGGTTTGTGGGTGATTGATATGATCACCACCTACTGCCGGCGTATTGACGAGTCTTTAGAGTCCTACATATAGGTTTCCTGGCTCAAGCAAAACGAAATAGGAGCGCATATGAGATATGTGCGGGACCGAGAATAATACCAGTATGTGATACTGTATTCTATTCTCGTGATTTGTATCATCGGTCGGTTATATGAGATATAGCCGGGTTACCGAATCAAGTGTTGATTCGATATATTGATACACTCGATATTAGTCAGTTATATTTAATATGATAGGATCATTAAATCAAGTGTTGATTTAATGATTTAATGTATAATTATATATTTGATATATTACTTTACATTAACTAGTATTGGTTCACTTAAGATTGATTTTCTCACTTGCTGTGCACAAGTTGTATATGTGATATATGTTTGTGCACTAGTTTGTATCCTAGTTAATGATACATGCAAACTTGGGTGTGTGTATGACTTACACCATATTTAGGTTAGTGGATATGGTTTATATTTATTTTGTAATTCAAAATTAGTGTGCACTTTGTCATGCTTAAAGCTTCATGAAGCTTTTAGCATTGTTTGACCAAGTCCACTAACTTTGTCTCTCTAAAGATATTTATTAACCAACCGACTAACTTAAACTATAGTTTAGTCTCTACAAAGGTTAACTCACCCATGGTTGCATTATGATAGACTTCACTTGATTATTTTTTTTAGATAATTCATTTTATTAATATTCCTTCTTCTTCTTCTTCATTCAAGAAGAAAAGCTTGCTAGAAATTTTCAAGTGAAGAAATAAAGTGAGAAATCAAAATCCAAAGTGAACCGACTTCCTATTTCATCATCCTCTACTACTTGACATTTAGTTTAGGGTGTTCTCTTCACAAAGTTCATGACCTAGTGAAGATGGAGCTTGAGTTTGAGTCTCCTCAACGTAGATCATCTTCGGCCTCGAAGTCAACGAGCTAGCCCGTTCATTTCTCCGAGGAAACCATCAAAAGAGTCAGGGATCTCGATGATCGCAGCGAAGGGACATCAACACAGAGCTTTAGAAGTGAAGGGATGGACTACAAAGATTGTAATCCCAAACTCTAAGAAGTAAAGTAGTTTACTTGCTATTTGTTTCACCTAATCTCTAGTCTAAGATCTTGGTTAGGGTTGTTCAGCACATCTAAATTTTTAATCAGGCATTGTGGATGCCTTATAGAACCTTGTGAGAGTGCCTAGTAACCCTACAGTGGTATCAGAGCCAAGCTAGAGCTTTAGGCGATGTCTAGACGAAGTTAGAAGTCCGATCGAACCCCGAAACCCCATATTTTTCCCTTCTCTAGAAATTTTTCAAAACTTCTTAAAAACACAGCAGGGAATTCTATGGACAACTGTGAAAAACGACACCCTAAGGGCACTATAGCGCCGCGGAACCGCGGCCAAACTGGGTTATTGGCGGCGGTTCCGCGGCAATAATTAAGAAGTAGGGTATCGTTTTCCAACAGTAACATCCGTATGTGTTACCTACTGTTTCTGGGTATTTTTAATTATACTCAAGTGTTGAGTTTTCTGGGTTGTATTGGGAGCTCGTTGATTCGATCGGAAAGTTTAACTTCGTTTATGTTATTCCGGGTAATTTTAGAACGTGTTAAAAAGTTCGAACGGATATCAATAACTCACTTTTTCCCCTGCCGGAAAATTTCCAAGTGTTGGATTTTTCCGTAGTTTAAGAACGTTCTAATTCTTGCAAGTAACGCGGTGGACCCTCTAGAAGACAACAAACCTTAACTCGATTATGTGACCGTCTTGAACTGCCTCTAAACCTTAGGGTTTGGGGCAGTACGGCGTTGCCACATGTAAGGCGTTGGCTTGACCCTTCTACGGCTGGACCATTGGTACTGTGGCATGTGATGGATGTTTTTAAACTAATTTCAAGTGTTGAGAACTATTTGGGAAAACTTCGGTGTTTGATTATTCGATCGGAAAGTTTAACATTGTTTATTTATCTCGAATGTGATACAATATTTGGAATCCACAAGTAGTTATGAGATAACTAATTTGAATGTTATAAATCTAGCAGTTCAATCTCAGATGATCGGTTGCCACGGAATTTTGATGTTATCAAAAACCCGTTGCAATCACGTAGAGTACGCGGATACTCTCCGGGTAAACTCAATAGATAGCCACGCCCCATAGCCCCGACCAAGTGACTGTAGGAGAACCCCGTCGCCAAAAGCATCCGTTTGGGTGCTCGTGGCAGCGGTGTTCCGCCTTAGTGCACTTCGTCGGGGGTGCGGCCGTCTACTAAAGTTTCCGACGAGCGTTCGATCAGGATGTCGGGAATCTTGTTGAATTGCCCGACTTGATATTGAAAAGAATTTTCGATATTGAGACTAAAATGCAGGGTTTATAATTATTAGGCATGAGATGTCTGAGGAATTCATTTGGTTATGCATGCGATGTCTAAGGAGGTTGCGGATTCCAACTGTTGTAGTTTAACGCTTTCTTTTCTGCGACCGTATGTGTAATATGTGGTGTATCGCCGGTTTCGTTGATATACATCAACGACAATTGGGATACGCATATTTACTTACGTTTATGACATGTGATGTTATGTGTTGCTAGATATGTTATATTGGATCGTCGTGTTTGAATAGCCGGGGTTTTTTATGTGAGATGAGTGTTTTTCATTTTTCATTCATGTAAAAACTTGTATGTAATATTCTTTTATTGGGGCACTTCCGGGATGAGGATGATATCACCATTGTATATTATTTACTTTTCCGCATTAGGATAGACCCAAGGCGGGGAGCACAAGTAACCGGGTTCTAGGGTCCAGTGGGAGACCATCTCGAGGAGTCGAGTCTGGGTTTCCTAACTCTAGAATTGGTAGGGTTGCTTGCCGCTCTCGTAGGGGTCTAGGGGTGTGGGATTGGCTATTCATCACGACCGTGGAATCCGTGTTTTATACAGGCTCAAAATAAAATATGGACGTCCTAATATATCCAATATTTCATATGTTGTTTTTCTGCTGCGTTATCTGTGATGTGATCATGTGATATCTTCAGATAGATACTGTATATAGTATATATGATATATTATATAGACGTTGCTTATGTTTTACACCGGCGCTAGCCCTGCCCCGCTCTGCCGTTAGTTACCTAACCTAACGGTGCAGACGGGACATCGAGGCGAATGCGGATGGCATAAGCGTACGTTGTATTTATCTGTGATGTTTAGGTGACTTAAATGATGGGACATTCATTAATGAGATTAATGAAAGAAAATAAACCTAAAAGATGTTGTGGAATCGAATTCCAAAAATCAAGTAGCTCTAGCTCTTGCTTTGCATAGCGGTGTTCCTTGTAGAACATCCAGCACCTTATTCGATAAGGAAAGAGCCGAGATCCCTTCACCGGGAGTAACCTCTTTAGCGAAAATTAGCAGATGCTACAACCTTCGTTTTGTCTTTTGACTGCTTTTCTAGTTCTTGCTTTGCATAGTGGTATTGTGAATATCCTGCACCTCATTCAACGAGGAAAGAGCCGAGATCCCTTCACCGGGAGTGACCTCTTTAGCGAAACTAGCAAAAGCCTCAGAAACACTCCATTTTAAACCATTTGATTCCGCAACGAGATCATGTTCAAAGCGTTAAAGGTTTTCTTAAAAACCATCCGCAACCCTCCGTCATTTTAGGAAGTAGAGTACTTATTATTCGTGTTGCGGTTGTCGACCATAGCCGAGGCGTAGTGTGCGGTAGCTAAGTGATGTCTTCCTATACAGCATATGATGCGATTAGTTAGGACAGTCATGTGACGTTGTTGACCTTAGCTAAGGGTCATGTGGGTGGGTCTAATTAATCATGAAATGACGGGTAGAACTTGACTAGTGCTTATGATTTGTTGACCATAGCCATGGTCATAGGTGCTAGGGGTAAAAACCATTATCGGGAGTTTCAAGTGTTGAAATTTGCAATGAGATTGCATACCTTCTATATGATAGTTGGATCCTGATACCCACTGCCAGTAATTGTTACTCCTGGGAGAGTTTTGCACTTTACAATTAGCCGATCAAGTAGGTGTCTAGAAAGCTGTCAACGGGGTTACGCCCCTGGGAAAACGAGGTTTATTTTAATTAGGTCCGTGCGAAAGTACGGGGAACCTCCCTTAAAGTACCTGCACTGGCCTGGCTGAAAAATTGGCGAAATTGTATAGTGTAATTAATCCCGGTTAGTCTTTCCTTTTAGGGTTTGAAGGAGGTTTTGATAAAAATAGTGGGAGTCGTCTTGATTAGATAAAATATATAACCAATCTAATCTTGTAAGAGCACACGCAGAGTGTTTTCTTCTCTCTCTCTCTCAAGGTAGCGACCATGTCACGCCTTAATCAAGATAATAATATGGATGTATTGACCGAACCCGCTTGTTATACTGAGCCGGGGAACGTTGGTCCCTCTCCAACTTATAATTGTTATAAGACCGAGCAGGAAATAGAGGAATACTAGGATTCCCATGCCGCCCAAACGAAGAAAGTGCATGATTATGCATCTTCTTCGGGTATGTTTATTACAAAGAACTGTTTCTCAGTATCCTTTACGTTCTGGGTATGAGATACCGGATCAGGATTCCACATATGTAATCTGTTACATGGGCTAAAGGTAGGTAGAGAAGTGAGAACGGGTGATAAATTTCAAGAATTAGAAACAATGCAATTGTTGCAGCCAAGGTGTTGGAAATTATCACCCTGTATTACTAAATACATTGATTCTGAACGAATGTTATTAGATACCGAACCTGACATACAACATAATATCAGTCTCTTTATTTATTAAAGAAGGATATAATTTTGTATTGTTGGATAATGTTTTGAAAATTTCCTATATCAAGAGTTGATCGGTTTCAGGCACGTTATCTATAAGCATATACGTTTTAAATCAGACCACAGTTCTTAACGTACAGAACACTCACAAGAAGAAGAGTTTAGAAATAAACGAATCCTTCTTGAGGCATTGTAGACTAGGTTATATCAATGCAACCCGACTAGCTAAGTTACATTTAGATGCATATTTAAATCAGTTTGAATTTACATCTTGTGAAACTTGCCAGTCATGTCACAAAGATAAGATGACCATAGCTCCGTTTATTGGAAACAGAGAAAGTGTTTGTGAACTCTTGGGACTGATACATAGTAATGTATGTAGGTCCCCAATCTACAAATGCCAGGACTGGTTCTTTGTACTTCCTTACATTCACTAATGATCTCTCAAGATTCGGACACATGTTCCTGTTGAAACACATGTCTGAAGCTTTTGAGAAATTCAAAGAATATAAGTCAGAAGTAGAGAACCAAAACCGGGTAGAAGTATTATGTCTTATGATGAGATCAGGGAGGAGAATACTTGTTCACGGAATTCTTAGACTATTCTAAAGGAGAATGAGATTCACTCTTAATATTACTCCTCTGAATACACCACAACACGTACGTGTATCGGGGCGGAGCAATCGCACCATATTAGATATGGTGAGCTCTATGATGAGTATTACTGAGTTACCTTTTTCCTTTTAGGGGTTATGCACTTCAGAAGATGCATACTACCTAATGAGTTGGGTTCGAATCAAATCAGTACCTACCACTCCATATGAGATATGGTATGGGAAGAGCCCATCTCTTAAGCAAGTTAAGATTTGGGGTTGTGCGGCCTATGTCAAAAGAAAAATCCGGACAAAATCGAGGCAAGGTCAGTTCTGTAAAACTGGAAGGATTTCCAGCTATAAAAACTACAGCTGATGATTTGACAGAACCAAAGGATTGAATAGTCCCCGACGAACCTCAGCCTCTCCGCCGATCTGGCAGGGTTCCTCATCCGCCTGATAGATACTTCGGTTTCTCGATGACAGTGGGAGCGAGGAATGCATCATAAGATGATGACCCAACTAGTTTAGAGCAGGCCATCAAGAGTAGGTGTTAGTTATGTATATGCCCTAGAGGCCATTGTTGTACATATGATGTATATTATAATGGATGCTTGGATATATATAGAGAGGACTTTCTTGCTCGACATTATAGTATACTATTTGGTTTCACTTTATCTTAACATGTTGACTTATATATTGTTTACTGTCTTACTCTCACATGTTGATAAAGCCCTTAAGATCTGTACTCGACTACAGGGACTATGAAGAGATCATACTAGAGGGGCCATGGTAGTCGATGAGTACATCTTATAACTGTTCCTAGTCGAGGGTATATCAAGACTGGGCATCGATACACCAGAGTAGACTACCGTATATGCATCCTGACCCATATGATGGGTGATGGATTATCCCATATCCATCGGTGTTTTGACATCAGAGATGGTGTATGGGTGCTCAGTGGGGACTGGGTACACTGGACGGACTCGCCGAGAACTCCCAGATGGTGATATACCACACGTCAGATGGAAGTTCTCCGGTGACACTGGTACAGGGTAGTCTGTAGACCCGAGAACGTCATAGAGTCTTGTGTGATTCTCGCTGTTCTTTTATTTCCACTTTACCACGTCTAAGAGGGCGTGCAAAACGGTGGCTTTTGGGTGCAGTCCCGAATCACATGGAGGCAATGAGCGATAGGAGGGGATTCGTCTCTCCCGGTATAGGGAGTTGATGTTGTGCTGTGTTCGATTGGCTACAACTGGAAGTCCCTGGCCATGGATGATATAGAGTTATACTGGTAAGTGATACCAGTAGTTTCTCGACCCGTTATGAGCCTCACATCGACACGACTTATCGGTTACTGGGGTCTGACGTATCCACTCATAGACTAGATATGAAACATATCAGACGAAGAGACCGGACTGTACGGGAGTGTTACTGATTGGATTCACAGGAGAATGTACAGGCTAGCTTGTTGATATTCTGATCGCTCAATACCTGGGTGGATGTTACGTTTAGCTGACCGCTTGCAGCTTGTGGGTGTTTGATATGATCATCACCTGCTACCAGCGTGTTGACGATTCTTTAGAGTCCTACACAGAGGTTTCTTGACTCAGGCAAAACGGAGTAGGGGCACATATGTGATATGTGCACGACCGAGGATAATGCGATATGAGATACCGTATTATATTCTCGCGATATTTAGATATGAGCCGGGTCATCGGATCAAGTGTTGATTCGATGAATCGGTACATGATATATTAGTCGGTTATATTCGATATAGCCGGATTGTCGGATCAAGTGTTGATTCGATAATTTAATGTATAATAATATATATGATATATTGTATTACATTATCTAATATTGGCTCGCTTTATTATTTCATTTTCTCACCAGCTAATACATTGATATATATGTGATATATATTAAATGTATTATTTTCTTTTGTTATAAATATATAATATATATGTGATATATATTATTGTAACATGATATGATTAATACTGAAACATGTTTAGTGGAGATTAAACTAGATTAGGGTTTGATTTGGGTTAGTTCCTTCTTGATACTTCTAGAAGGATTTTCTTTTGTCATGGTTAAGATATTATTGTTGATATTTTAAAGTGACTCATTGTTTAACCCACCCAAACCCTAGCCCTAGTTAATTCTCTACAACGGTTATCCTTTTCATCCTTAATCATGGTTCCATGATTAATCATATATTCTTTTCCTTATTCATCACAAAAGGATTATGGATTCATTTTTTGATCTTCTTCTTCAACCTTAAGCTTTGAGAAAGCTTACTAGGTTTTCCTTTTGTGATGTTTTTCATGTGAGAATTTGATATAAAAAGAAAGCATAAATACTACTCCATCATCCTCATCTAATTTAGCCCATTAGATTAGGGTGTTCACCTCATTAGAGTGAGAGAGCTTGAGTTATAGCAACTTCGACGTAGATCATCGGAGAAAAGGAACACTACAAGCTAGCATGGATCGTTCGAGTCGTGGAGCCTCTCTTGAGTCCGGGAGATCGTGGATCGCGGTGATGGGACTTCTACTCGGATCTTATGAAGCGAAGGAGCGGACTACAAAGGTTGTAATCCCTCACACTTAGTTGTAAAGATGATTACTTGCATGTTAAACCCTAATAATCTAGCAAAGATCCCGGCTTTGGGTTCTTCGTCATGTCTAAACTTTTATTCGGGCATGGTTGATGCCTTATGAACCCTCACAAGAGTGCCTAGGAACCATACAGTGGTATCAGAGCCTAGTTAGAGCATTAGACGACGTGTATACGAAGTTAAAACTCCGATCGAAGCTCGAAACGTCGAAATAGACCCCTCTCTGGAAATTTTGTAAAAATGTGTTTTTTCTGCATTAAAAATACTCAAAAAAATCAGCAGGGAATTCTAAGAGTTACTGTAAAATACGACATCCCAATTCCACTGTAACGCCACGGAACCGCGTAAATACCTTGCTTGAGCGGCGGTTCCGCGGCGGAACAATAGAATTAGGGTTAGTGTTTTGTACAGTAATATCCATACCTGTAAGTGTATATTTTTGGGTATTTTTAATCTGACTCAAGTGTTGAGTGTTCTGGGGATTATTTTTTATTCGTTGATTCGATCAGAAAATTTAATTTCGTTATATTTTCCGGATATTTAGAAACTGTTATAATGTTCGAACGGATATCATTAACTCATTTTTTCACGGCACGAAAAACTTTCAAGTGTTGAATTTTTCTTGGGTTTAAATCTTTCGGAAAAACGTGCAAGTAAAGCGGCGGTCCCTCTAGAAGAACACAAACCTTAACTCGATTATGTGACCGTCTAAACCGCCTCTAAACCTTAGGGTTTGGGGAAGTACGGCGTGCCACATGTGAGGCGTTGGCTTGACCCTTCTACGGCTGGACCATCGGTACTGTGACATATTCTGGGATTATTTGAACTCCGCTCAAGTGTTGAGCTATTTAGGAAATCTTGGGTATTTGATTATTCGATCGGAAAGTTTAATACTGTCTATTTATCTAGAATGCGATACAATATGTGGAATTCATATAGTTAGGCATGAAATGCAAAGTATGTGATATTTCGGATTTACGATGTCTAAAGAGATTGTGGATTCCAAATGTTGTAGTTTTACAATTTCTTTTCTGTGACCGTAAGCGTAATATGTGGGGTATCGCCGGCTTCGTTGCTATACATCAACGACAATCGGGATACGCATACTTGCTTACGTTGATGATATGAGATATTATGTGTTGCTGTGATATGTTATATTGGATTGTCGTGTTCTGAATAGCCGGGGGTTTTATGTGAGATGGGTGTTTTTATTTTCATTCATGTAAAATTCATTTGTATGTAATATTCTTTTATTGGGGCACTTCCGGGATGAGGTTGATGTCACTAGTGTATATTATTTACTTTTCCGCATTAGGTAGACCCAAGGAGGGGAGCACAAGTAACCGGGTTCTAGGGTCCAGTTGGAGGCCATCTCGAGGAGTCGAGACCGGGTCTCCTAACCCTAGAATTGGCAGTGTTACTTGCCGCTCTCGTTGGGGTCTGGGGATGTGGGTTTGGCTATTCACCGCGACCGTGGAATCCGTGTTTTATACAGGCTCGTATTAAAAACACGGACATTCTAGTATATCCAATATTTCATATATGTTCTTCTGCTGCAATGTTCTGTGATGAGATCATATTACTGCCTGAGACGAATGCTTATACTATATATATGTGCTGATATATTAATATTACTGCTTTCGTTTCTTCTGTGATGCTTAGGAAGCATAAGCTGATGGGATTTATTAATGAGATTAATAGAAAGAAAAGAAACCTAAAGGATGTTGTAGAATCAAAACATTATAAAAAGGGTAGCTACAGTTTTGCTTTGCATAGCGGTATATATGATATACCGTGCACCTTATTCGAGGAGGAAAGTGCCGAGATCCCTTCACCGGGAGTGACCTCTTTAGCGAAACTAGCAGATGCTACAAACTCACGGTTTAGTTTTTGACAGCTTATATAGTCTTGCTTTGCACAGCGGTATATATGATATATCCTGCACCTTATTCGATGGGGAAAGAGCTGAGATCCCTTCACCGGGAGTGACCTCTTTAGCGAAACTAGAAGATTCAAAAACACTCCTTTTCAAAATCACTTGTTTCTACAACGATATCAAGTTCATTACGCAATAGGTTTTCTGAAAAAACTGTCCTAGCCCTCCGTCATTTCAGGTAAATCTTACTTAATATTCGTGCTGCGTTTGTTGACCTTTTTAAGGCGCAGTGTACGGTAGCTAATTAATGTTTATCTGCTAAATCATGAGATGTGATCGGATTAGGGTATTCATACGGCCTTGTTGACCTTATCAAGGGTCATGTGGGTAGGTTTAATTCAATCGGGAAACGTCGGGTTGAACTTGACTTGCGATTTATGGTTTGTTGACCTTGTCAAGGTCACAGATCGCTAGGGGCAAAATATTATCGGGAATTTCAAGTGTTGAAATTTGCAATGAGAATGCATACCTTCTATATGATAGATGGATCCTGATACCCACTACGAGTAAGAGTTACTCCAAGGAGAGTTTTACACAGGACAATTAGCCGATCATGTAGGTGTCTAGAAGGTGTTAACGGGGTTATTCCTCTGGGATGACGAGCTTTATTTTAATTAGGTCCGTGCGAAAGTACGGGGAACCTCCCTCAAGTACCGACACTGATCTGGCTGAAAGATTGACGAAATTGTAGGGTGTAATTAATCCCGGCTAATCTTACCTTTTAGGGTTTGAAGGAAGATTTGATAAAAACAGTGGGAGATATCCTGATTAGATTAGATAATAACCAATCTAATCTTGCAAGAGCATACGCTAAAGTGTTTCATTCTCTCTCTCTCTCCAGGTAGCGACCGTGTCAGGACTTAATCAAGATAATAATATGGATGTACTGACTGAACCCGCTTATTATACTAAGCAGGGGATCGTTGGTCCCGTTCTTTCTTATAAGAGTTATAAGACTGAACATGAAACAGGAGAATATTTGGATTCTCATGCCGCCCAAACAAAGAACATGCATGATGATGCATCTTCTTCGGGTGTGTTAGTTATTGAGAACTTTTTTCAGTTCACCCTACGTCCTGGGTATTAGATACCGGATCAGGATCCCACATATGTAAATTGTTACGTGGGCTACGTAAAGGTAGAGAACTGGGAAAGGGTGATCATTCCGTACAAGTAGGGAATGGTGCAAGTATTGCAGCCAAAGCAGTTGGCGAATATCACCTAGTATTACCAAGTCGTAATACACTGATTCTGAATGAGTGCTATTATATACCGAACATGATGTGCAACATTATATCAGTTTCTTTATTAAGTAAAAAAGGATATAATTTTATAGTAAAGGATAATATTATGAACATATTCCTAGATCAAAAGTTGATTGCATCAGGCTCGTTACATAATGGCATATTCATTCTCAATCAAAATACAGTCCTCAATATACAAAACACACACAAGAGGAAGAGTTCAGAAATGAACGAATCCTTCTTATGGCATTGTAGACTTAGTCATCTCAATGCGACACGACTAGCTAAGTTACATCAGGATGGATATTTGAATCCGTTCGAATTATCATCTTATGATACTTGCCATTCATGTCTCAAAGGCAAGATGACCAAAGCTCCGTTTAGTGGACACGGAGAAAGAGTTACGGAACTCTTAGGACTGGTACATAGTGATGTATGTGGTCCTATGTCTGCGCATGCCAGGAACGTTTCTTCTTACTTCATTGCATTCACTGAAGATCTCTCTAGATACGGACATGTGTTTCTGATGAAACACAAGTCTGAAGCTTTTGAGAAATTCAGAGAATATAAGCACGAAGTAGAGAACCAAACGGGCAAAAGTATTAAAATCCTTCGATCTAATCGAGGAGGAGAATACTTAAGCAATGAGTTCCTAGATTATCTAAAAGAGAATGGGATTCTTTCTCAGCGTACACCCCCTATACACCACAGCACAACGGTGTATCGGAGCGGAGAAATCGCACCCTATTAGATATTCTGCGCTCTATGATGAGCAATGCTGAGTTACCTATTTCTTTCTGGGGGTATGCACTGGAGACAGCAGCATACCTGTTGAATCAAGTTCCAACTAAATCAGTACCTACCACATCATATAAGATATGGAGTGGGAAGAGACCGTATCTTAAACGAGTTAAGATATGGGGTTGTCCGGCCTATGTCAAAAGGCAAAAATCGGACAAACTCGAGGCACGATCAGTTCTTTGTAAGTTTGTAGGATATCTAAGCAATTCGTATGGATATCTATTCTACCACAGTGAACAACAAAAGGTGTTTTTTGCTCAACATGCCACCTTTTTGGAAAAGAAATTTCTTGCAAAAGAAATTAGCGGCGAAGAGGTAGAGCTGGAAGAGGTTCCAGCAACACAAACTACAACTGATGATTTATTGGAGCCAGAGGATTCAGTAGTACCCGACGAACCCCAGCCTCTCCGCCGATCTAGCAGGGTTTCTCATCCACCTGGGAGATACTACGGTTTTCTCATTGATGGTGGGAGCGAGGATTGCATCATGGAAGATGATGACCCAACTAGTTTCGAGCGGGCCATCACCAGTGGTGACTCTGTGAAATGGCTGGATGCAATGCGATCTGAGATGGAATCCATGTACACCAACAAAGTATGGACTGTGGAAAATGCTCCTGAAGGGGTAAAACCCATTGGGAGCAAGTGGATCTTTAAAAAGAAAATTGGTGTAGACGGAAAAGTTGAGACTTTCAAAGCTAGACTTGTTGCAAAGGGTTTTCGTCAACGACCAGGTGTGGATTATGACGAAACCTTTTCTCCAGTGGCTATGCTTAAGTCCATCCAGATCTTACTTGCCATTGCTGCATACCATGACTATGAAATCTGGCAAATGGATGTTAAGACCGCCTTTCTAAACGGAGATTTAGAAGAGAGCGTGTACATGACTCAGCCAGAGGGCTTCGTAGACAGTGGGAGTAGCGGAAAGGTGTGCAAACTGCTTAAATCCATTTATGGGTTAAAGCAAAAATCGCGGAGTTGGAACATCTGCTTTGATGTTGTAGTCAAAGAGTTTGACTTCATCAAAAACATTGATGAACCTTGTATCTATAAGAAGGTTGCAGAGAGTAATGTAGTCTTCCTCGTATTGTACGACGATGACATACTCTTGATTGGAAATGATGTTCCTATGCTGCAGTCAGTCAAGCTCTTCTTATCACAAAGATTCTCAATGAAGATCTAGGTGATGCCTCCTGTATATTGGGAATTATGATCTATAGAGATAGACCTAAACGAATACTGGGATTGTCCCAATCCAGGTACATTGACACCATACTAAAGAGGTTTTGTATGGAAGAATCCAAGCGAAGGAACCTACCGATCTCTGGACTCACTCTCTCCAAAGAGATGTCTCCCAAGACTGATTTGGAGAGAGCTCGCATGCAAGGGATACCCTATGCTTCGGCAGTAGGCTCTATCATGTATGCGATGCTATATACCAAACCTGATGTAGCATACTCACTGAGTGTAGTGAGTCGGTATCAAGCAGATCGTGGAGAGAATCACTGGACAGCTGTGAAGAACATTCTCACGTACTTGAGAATAACTAAGGAGATGTTCTTGGTGTATGGTAACAGGGAGCTCCAGGTGGAGTCCCTTACCGATTCGAGCTTCCAAAGTGATAAGGAAGACTCTAAGTCGCACTCGGGATTTGTCTTTACCCTCAATGGAGGGGCAGTATGTTGGAAGAGTTCCAAACAGGATACCGTTGCAGACTCGACGATGGAGGCTGAATACATCGCTGCCAACGATGCTGCCAAAGAGGCTTTCTGGATAATGAAGTTCATTAGTGAAATTGGTGTGGTTCCATCTATTGAACATCCAATACCTCTGTATTGCGATAACAATGGAGCAGTGGCTTTGGCCAAGGAACCCAGGTCCCATCAAAAGTCCAGACATATTTTAAGGCGGTATCACCTGATCAGAGAGATAGTTGATCACCGGGAGATCGAGGTCAGGAGAGTAGATACGAAGGACAACACTGCGGATCCATTCATGAAGGCCATTCCCCAGATACAGTTTGAGAGATTATTCGGGATGCTAGGTATGAGATACTACAGCAGCTGGCCTTAGTGCAACTGGGAGATTGTTAGTTATGTATATGCCCTAGAGGCCGTTGTTGTACATATGATGTATATTATAATGGATGCTTGTGTAAGTCCACGTTACCTCTCTCGGTACTTACGGGCTTGCGGAAATGATGAAAAACGATTTTTCAAGAGGTGGTAACATGGACTCAAAATACGGATGTTTGTTAAACAACTACCTAACAACCTAACTTGTGTTTTACCTACTCGGTTAAGGGGCTATACCTTTCTTGAACTCCTTCATCTTCAACTCTTTCCGGTGTATGGATCGGCCTCACCTCGTCGTCTCCTTGCGCCGAAGATGGATCCACCTGAAAGCTTCTACCTTTGGCTTCTTCTTCGGACTTGAAGAAACTAGAACACTCGGTTTGCTAAACCTTCTGAACTATGATGAGTAGAGAAGTGATTTGGGTTTTCTTTTATCTCTAAGGCAATGTTTCTCAACTCATGAGAGGGTGTTGCCTTGAGCTAAAGAGAGAGCAAGAGGAAGAGCAAGAGGGAGAGCTCAAGCAAGAGAGAGAAATGAAATGAGAGAATGAGAAAGTCTTTTGCCATCCAAGCTCTCATAATCCAAAACCATGATTACTCATAATAGTAATTGAGTATTATGTGTTTGTTCAAGTCAAAATGGCCATATCATTTCTTGCACTCATTTTGCAAAAACAAACAAGCAAGCAAAAGTCTTTGCCATGAAATGATAGCCGTTGCAATGATGATGGTCAACTAGTCCAACCTAGTCAACCGGTCAACAAAGTCAACAAGTCAACAAAGTCAACCCCTCATCTCAACCATGACACAATAATACTTAATTAATATTATCATTAATCATATTTCTTATTCTCATTAGGGTTTAGCAAAAGTCAATGGTCAACAGTGAATAGTCAACAGTCAATAACCCCAATGAGAATCCTCTGCCTCTGTCTCTCTGTCAACTGTGCATACACACCCGCATCCGCGTTCCGAGAAACATGAATACAAACGAGATAAAACTAATCCCAAAACGTACACTAGGATCTAGCTTAAACCAAAGCCCGCTAGTGTTAACTGTCCGGACACCAAACGTGCACAAGTGCACGGATGTGACCGAACCCTGTCGCAAAACCATGCGACATGTCGCAAAACCATGCGACCTCTACTCTTTTGCCTAAAGGCGAATAACTTTCTGTGTGGGACTTTAAAGACTCGACACTACGCTGGCAGTGGGTTTAACCACAGACCGCAAGCGGCACTAGCTGTGCGTAACGGTCCCCAGGTAGATGCCGACAAGTAGACTGACGAGGTGAAACCCATCTGAACTCCTACTGAGCCTGAATGTGACATTCTCCGTACAGTCCGGTCTGTTCGTCTGATACATCGCATGGCGGGCCTAGGGAGCGGTAAACGTTAGTCCCCCAATAGCGGTACAAGTCGTGCCGGAGCGAAGCCCAAAACACCCTGAGATAACACTGGAAGCCTACCAGTATATCTCGTTTGCCCTGGCCAGGGACTACTCGTGTAATGGCTCTCCTAGACACAGCGCGATGTCAACCCCCAATACCGGGAGAGACGAATCTTGTCTAACCGTCACTGCCTCCAAGTGCCTCAGGACTGCACCCAACTACTACCTGTTTGCACGACTCCTTTGAGCCGTGGTAGGGTAGTAATCAAAGTGCAGTGGGAACACACTCGAGGCGAAGTGACAGTGTCAAGTCAGCGGACTACGCTGTACTCATGTCACCTGGGAACTTATAACTGACGATAGGTATAGTACCAACCAACAGTCCCCGACGAGTCCTGTCCAGTGTACTCGTAACCTAACGAGCACACGCATACTATCTCAAGTACGACGTACTGACGGCTGTGAGACAGACCGTCTCCCATACTGGGATGAGAATCGCATACACTAGTCTACTCCGGAGTATCGATGCCCTGTCTCGATAGTCCTACGACTAGGGACCTGCATAAGGATGTGCTTATGGATTACCGTGCCCCCACTAGTGTGACTGCCATCACAACACTGGTAATTAAGCAAAGATCCTAAGGGCTCCACTAATGTGTATAGGTGATATACTAAAATAAACACATGTACACATTAAAGTAGAAACAAACCAAGTAGCATACTACTATATTGAGCAAGATTGCCTATACAAGGTGAATATCCCAAGCTTCCATTAAGTAATATACAAACTAGTATGATACAGTAATGGCCTCTAGGGCATATACAATAACAATCTCCCACTTGCACTAAGGCCATGTACTGGCGTATCGAAGACCTATCATCTCGATCAGCCGCTCGAACTAAGTCTGGGGTAAGGCCTTTGTGAGTGGATCAGCAGTGTTATCTTCCTTAGTTACTTTCTTCACCTCGATCTCCCGGTGATCTACGATCTCCCTGATCAGGTGGTACCGCCTTAAAATGTTCCTGGACTTCTGATGGGACCTGGGTTCCTTCGCTTAAGCTATAGCGCCGTTGTTGTCACAATACAGCGGTATTGGATCAACACTGGTAGGAACCACCTGAAGCTCCGTGAGGAACATCTTCATCCAGACAACTTCCTTTGCGGCATCGCAAGCAGCTATGCACTCCGCTTCCATAGTTGAGTCAGCAACGGTCTCCTGCTTGGAACTCTTCCAGCAAACCGCCCCTCCATTGAGGGTAAAGACATAACCCGACATGGACTTGGAGTCATCCTTTTCACTCTGGAAGCTGGAGTCAGCAAAGGCCTCGATCTGGAGGTCTTTTCCGCCATACACCAAGAACATCTCCTTAGTCCTTCTTAGGTACATGATAATGTTCTTTACCGCTATCCAGTGTTTCTCCCCTAGGTCCGACTGATACCGGCTTACAACGCTCAATGCGTATGCTATATCTGGTATGGTACACAACATCGCATACATAATAGAGCCTACCGCAGATGCGTAGGGTATTGATGACATGCGAGCCCTTTCCAAATCAATCTTGGGAGACATCTCTTTGGAGTGGGTGATTCCGTGACAAGCTGGTAGATTATGATTGTTAGGATACGTGCGTGTTCAAGTTTAGTTTAAATACCGCAATCAAGACGGTTTCGCTTGTAGCTAGCCGGTTGAGTACGGGTCGTCCGCAGGGAGATGGAAGTCTTTTTCAAAATGTTTTAACAAGTTAAGTCCTGTTTTCAGATTTTGTTGTGGTTATCTAAGTGTAAGTTGATATTTAAAGAGAGCTTGTTAGGGTGAGGATTAGGTTAGTTTGAGTTAGGAGTCTCCACATCTTTCGTTTCCCCACTTAATATCGGTGTTACGGTAATCGGCAACAACGGGGATTAGCACGACTAGGAACGAACTTGCGAGTATAAGCTAGGCTTTCCAACGCATAGTCCTTCCTTTTGGTGCTTGTCTGTCCGTTCTTGGCTCTTATCCATAACCTCCGGTTAATTCAACCACAACCGGTCTCACTACGGAATCGCCGCTATCATGTAGGATAGGGTGCCGTAAGGAGCGGATTGTGGTTCAATTAACGGGAGTCGATTTAAGTTGTTGGGCAAGGAAAGAGTGAGAGAGATTTCCTTCTCTCAAACTTCCCTTATCCTACCCTAACAAGTATAAAACTACTCACACTTCATAATACGGAAAAATAAAACAAACAAAAGAGGAAGATAGAAAGAATGAGACTAGAAGAATACGACTAACTATTTGCGACCTCACCTTGGCGAGGATCAAGCGTAAGTGTCATTGTCATATGAATGATAAAGAAAAAGAGAGAAGAAAGAAACAATCAAGCAAATAACAACAAGTACTTAACAATTAAAATTACAACAAATTAGGACAAGTAAAGAAAGAGACAAGCATGATAAAAATTGGTCTTCTTTATTCATCACTCTTCACTCAAAAGCTCACTACAAGTTTAATGGAGAAGAGGTGAGAAGAGGAAGAAGAACAAGACTAAAACTAGGCAAAAAATGAGAATACAAAAATTGACCCTTTCTTCACAAAATTCTGGGCTATTTATAGGCCAAGAAATGAAACCCTAGGGCAACCAACAGAACCCTGACGAAATGACCAAACTGCCCCTGAAATCTCGTGCTCTGAACTGTCTGTACGGCCGCGGATCCGCCGCCTGTAGCCCACTATAGCTGCGGATCCGCGCCCCTACTGTTGGTTTAGGGTGTGGGCTTCTGAGTGTTTTCCTGGTCTCCTGTCCCCTCTTGTCTGGTGTGTATATTTTCTGAAAAATCTATCCCATTTCTTCCAGAATTTCTATTGAGCAAAGGTGGACTTTTTTTGTGGATGATTGCCTCGAGCTCCGCGTAGATCTCTTGAATTTTGTGCTACCTTTGAGCCTTGTGTATGAGAATAACGTTGATTTGACACTTTGTCTTCCTAAACTGGTAACTGGCAACATATGGATGAAGAGCGGAGACCGTGTTTTTATCTGTGGTTGGCAGGAACCGGATTTTGTCGTGTTTTCCATGAATTTCTCCGTTTGAGAACCGGGAACCTGTATCCTGCAATTGACTAGCAAACACGGCTCAAGAGTATCTACCGATATGCAATGTGATAAAAATTGGGCGGTATGAAAATGCAAAAATCTGATATGAACAAATACCCCCAAACTTATCATTTGCTCGTCCCGAGCAAAACCCATTTATTTACAAAAAATTTCCTAACCTCACTTTCGCAGGGAACGCGATTGCACTGAGCATGTGCAACAAGCCGTTAAACCTCTAGGTGTCCCTAGTAGGAGGAGTGTTGTCTCCTGAGGGTTTTCAGCGGATACTACCCACAAAATCTGGTCAAGTTGGTTTTGTAAAATAACTAAGCTTCAAACCCTAAAGTTTTGTTTTAGAAAATAACAATTTTTTAATCCTAAGTCTAGATCATCGAACCTTTATTTTTCACACCTCACTTCTTATTTAACTACAGATTTTATATGTCTTTACGTACAGTGCAAATAGTGTCGTTAAGTTCCAGAAGGATCGATTAAAGTCATCATGTCGCACAATAAAGCCCAGATAATAATTTTAAAAGGATCACATAAGTTTTATAACGAGTTAAGCATTTTTCAAGTTTCGTTTTCCAGTAAGGTTTCAACTTCAGAATTTCTATCTTCCTTAACAGGAAACTAAGTCGTATTTTTCACTCCACCTTTTTCTTGTTTTCATTTCATACACACCTCTGTGAACGTGCAATAGTCTTTATCAAAGAGTAAAACCTTCATATCTCCGTTAAATTTTTTTATAAAAGCCTGTCTTTTATCAAGATTATTCTCACACAAAGAACCGTTAGGAATTTTAACTCGGAGAGAACACTTGCTTGACTTTGTTTTAAACTGGACTTTCTAGGCTTCTTAGCGAGCTTTGGGCCAATGCTCCCAAACCAGTTGGTTTTAGGGCATTAGGTGTAGAAACACCCCAGCGGACTTAATTACTCAAGTTACCTAGGTCCAAAAACAAAAGACAGTTTGGCGTGAAAATCAGATGATTTAATACGAACGGAGATATAACTGGCAATTCAAATATTTTTTTTTTTGATAAAAGACGTGTTTAGTGAGTTTGGTGTGTAATCATTCCAATCAAGTTTCCGATGGGTTATTTTTCAGACTTAGCTCCAATTACGGCATCAATAATATTCATTCATATTCGCTTTACTTCATAAACTATTCTTGACATTACTTATTTCAGAACAAACCTATTTGATCCTCAGAAAATCATTTATCTGTTTAAAAGTTTAAACATGAAAGACTTGTCATCTAATTCCTAAAATCTTACGACACGTGTAGTGTGATGTAAAGACGTATATCAGCTATAGTTAACTTCAAAGGAGGGTTATCTTTCAGGTTTTCAAAATCCAAACATAAGATCTAGTTATTCCTATTTTTTCAAACAAAAACCGTCGAATGTTGAATCAGAGTTCTTCCACAAGCTAACTTGACAAAAAAGTTTTTATATTTTTTTAGAAAATTTTCAAATTTTTATGGATTTTATTGATTTAAATATGCAGATGCAAAATATACATATGAATGCGAAGGTAAGAAATGCGTACCGAGCGTACCCCCAAACTTAAACTGGACAGTGTCCCCACTGTCGTTGTATGAAGAGAGTAGTTGGAAGGTTCAAAATTGTCGGTTAGTGATACACAACTTTTATTGGTTTTTTTTTTGTTTTGTTTTTTTTTTAAAGAAAAGAAAAAGAATATACACAACTATAAACAAAATGATTTGTACATACCCCCAAACTTATTTGGAACAGTGTCCACTGTTCTTGGCTGGATAACCGAAGTTTGGAGGTAGGCAGAGGAAGATCATTCAGGGTAAACCGGCTCCTGTAAGAACAGGAGCTCCTCTGTTGGTTCGGCGCTAAGGTACGGTTTGCATCGGTGTCCATTTACCTTGAAAATAGAACCGTCCTTTGGATTTTCCAAATCCACAGCGCCCTGCGGATACACATTCCGCACAAAATACGGCCCTTTCCAGCGAGATCGGAGCTTTCCAGGATGGAAGTGAAGTCGGGTGTTGTAAAGCAGTACCTGCTGACCAGGTACGAAGGTTTTGCGCAAAAGGTGTTTATCGTGAAACACCTTCGTTCGATTCTTAACGACAACCGCGTTGTCATAAGCCTCATCCCTAAGCTCGCATAGTTCGTTCAGCTGCAGCTTCCGATGGCTACCCGCTTCCTCAAGAGAAAGATTCAGCTCCTTTATCGCCCAAAATGCGCGATGCTCGATTTCGACAGGAAGGTGGCAGGCTTTTCCGTACACAAGCCGATAGGGAGACATGCCAAGGTCGGTCTTATAAGCGGTTCTAAATGCCCAAAGGGCATCAGTCAGTTTCAGAGACCAATCCTTACGGTTCTTGGAAACCGTCTTCTCTAGTTTCTGCTTGATTTGCCGATTTGAAACTTCGGCCTGCCCGCAGGTTTGGGGGTGGTAGGGCGTAGAGAGCTTATGATTAATGGAGTATTTCCGCATCAAGGCCTCAAAAGTCCTATTGCAGAAATGACTTCCATTGTCGCTAATGATCGCTCGGGGGTGCCCAAACTGGGAGAAAATGTTTTCTTTAAGGAATCTAACGACAACCTTGTTGTCATTAGTCCGGCTGGGCACAGCCTCGACCCATTTAGAGACGTAATCAACAGCTAGAAGAATGTACAAGTTCCCAAAAGAGTTGGGGAACGGCCCCATGAAGTCTATCCCCCAAACATCGAAAATCTCCACAACCAAGATCGGTTGGAGCGGCATCTCGTTTCTCCGGGATATCCGGCCCATGTGTTGGCACCGGGAGCAAGTCTTGCAATATTCGTGAGCGTCTTTGAAAAGTTGTGGCCAGTAGAAACCACATTGCAAGATCTTCTCAGCTGTCTTTCTGGGCCCAAAATGCCCGCCACACGCTTGATCGTGGCAAAATGACAGCACACTCTTGAATTCCTCGTCAGGGACACACCGACGAATAATCTAGTCGGGACAGTACTTGAACAAGTAGGGTTAGTCCCAGTAAAAGTGTTTTACTTGGGATAAGAAGCGAAGTCTGTCCTGACTCGACCATTCGGTCGGTAGTAATCCCGTGGCCAAATAGTTCACAATATCTGCGAACCAGGGTTCGCAAGATACTGTCAAGAGTTGTTCATCGGGGAAAGCGTCGTTAATTGGAATTGGAAGCGAAGGAGAAGAAGGAAGTCGTGAGAGATGGTCGGCAACTACGTTTTCACATCCTCGTTTGTCCTTAATGACAAGGTCAAACTCTTGGAGAAAGAGGATCCAACGTATTAACCGAGATTTTGCATCTTTCTTCGCAAAAAGATGGCGCAGAGCTGAATGGTCCGTGTAGACAATGACTGGAGAGCCGATGAGGTAGGGCCTGAACTTGTCTAAAGCAAATACAACAGCCAAGAATTCCTTCTCAGTTGTTGTATAGTTGAGTTGGGCGTCGTTCAGGGTTCGGCTCGCGTAATAGATTACGTGCGGCATCTTGTTGATGTGCTGTCCAAGGACAGCACCGATGGCAAAGTCGGATGCATCGCACATAATCTCGAATGGGTGCGTCCAGTCAGGGGAAGAAAGAACGGGAGCAGAAGTGAGAGAGCGTTTCAGTGACTCGAATGCAGTCACACAGCTCGAGTTGAAGTCGAAAGGCGTGTCCTTGGCCAGCAAAAGCGTCAAGGGCCTAGCAATCTTGCTAAAGTCCTTGATAAACCGTCTATAGAAACCGGCATGGCCAAGGAAAGCTCGGATATCTCTGACGCATCGGGGAGGAGGCAGATTGGAAATGACCTCAATCTTTGCTTTGTCAACCTTTATGCCATTTTGCGAGATGATATGTTCTAAGACAATACCTTCGCGCACCATGAAGTGGCATTTCTCCCAGTTCAAATTGAGATTCTTGTCCTTACATCGGGTAAGGACAGCGTCAAGATGCAGCAAACACTCGTCAAAGGAGTCGCCGAAGATGGAGAAGTCATCCATGAAAATCTCCAGAAATTTTTCCACCATGTCTGAGAAAATTCCCATCATACACCGCTGGAAGGTAGCGGGCGCATTGCATAACCCAAAGGGCATGCGTCGATATGCAAACGTGCCGAAAGGACAAGTGAAAGTGGTGTTGTCCTGGTCTTTTTCGGCGATGGGAATTTGATTATAGCCAGAGTAGCCATCAAGAAAACAATAGTACTCATGTTCGGCCAATCGTTCAAGCATCTGGTCAATGAAGTGTAGCGGAAAGTGGTCTTTCCGCGTTGCGGCGTTGAGTTTTCTGTAATCAATGCAAACTCGCCACCCAGTTTGGGTGCGAGTAGGGATTAACTCATTCGCCTCGTTGGTGATGACCGTGATGCCCGACTTCTTGGGGACAACGTGAATGGGGCTAACACACTGGCTATCAGAGATAGGGTAAATGATACCACTATCTAGACATTTGACGATCTCCTTCTTCACAGCCTCCTTCATGACTGGATTAAGACGTCTTTGTGGATCCCGGGCTGGTTTGGCATCATCCATCAGATGAATGTGATGCTCAACGATGAGGGGACTAATCCCCTTGATGTCCGCCATGGACCAGCCAAAAGCTTGCCTGTTGCCGTGCAAGACCGCGGGAAGGGCTTTCTCTTGCTCGGGAGCTAGAGAAGCCGAGATGATGACAGGGAGGGTCTCGTTCTCACCTAAGTAAGCATACTTAAGGTGAGATGGCAACGGCTTGAGTTCGAGCGTTGGAGGTGAAATGATGGAAGGCAAGACTGGTGCAAAGGTCTCGAACTCAAAGGACTCCAGCAAAGGTTCAAAACGAGTGTAGGCAACCGAGTCGGATGGTTCAGCTAACTCATCCGAAAAGTCGAAAAATTCAAACTCGGGTTGTGCGCGGCTAAGATCGTTCAAGAATGTGAAACACTCGTATTCGTTGTCGGGCACAGAAACAGCAGCAGGTTCGAAGAGAAACGCACCAGTGGCGTCAAGATTATCGTGTTCAAACAGAAACTCCTCGAATTCACACTCTTCGGGGGTGATCTCCTGGATCGAGCAGACATCCAGTATATGAGCATTAGGTTCGGCGGGCTGATTCCCCAACCTAAAAATGTTGAGTTCAATCGTCATGTTTCCAAAAGAGAGGTTCATTGAACCGTTGCGACAATTGATCACAGCATTTGAGGTTGCGAGAAATGGGCGACCGAGTATCACCGGAATTTGATTCCGGGGGTTAGCTACAGGCTGTGTATCTAATACAATGAAGTCAACGGGGAATATGAAGTCCCCGACTTTTATCAACACATCCTCTAGCTCACCCCTAGGGTGGGTGATCGATCGGTCGGCCATTTGGAGAGTGCAGTGTGTGGGTTTCAACTCTCCGACGCCTAATTGCTCGTATACTGTATACGGAAGCAAGTTAACACTGGCACCAAGATCTAATAGTGCACGGTTGATGTTCTTATCCCCAATGGTAATTGAAATCGTAGGACAGCCAGGGTCTTTCCGTTTTTGTGGTAAAGATTGGGTAAGGGCATCACTCACAGCACTAGCTAAGAAAACTTTCTTGGGTACCTGACACTTCCTCTTTTTCGTGCACAAGTCCTTTAAGATTTTCGCGTAAGACGGGACTTGTTGGACAGCATCTAAAAGAGGAATGTTAATGTTAACTTGCTTGAATAACTCCAAAATCTTCTCCATTTGTGGATTTTGTTTGTTAGACCTCAACCGGTTTGGAAATGGAACATTTTGAAAATTGGTTGAGTCTAATACTGGAGGAGGAGATTTTGGAGTTGGAACGGATCCCAGAATAGGTGTTTTCGTGGAGTGAGAAGTGGGTCCATTCAGAGCAGAAGAAGAGGAAGGAGAGCCTGTTGAAGAACGGAGAATAGGCTCGGAAGACGAAGAAGAAGAAGAAGAAGAAGAAGAAGAAGAAGAAGCGGCGGCCGGGGTGTCATCGTTGATTCGTTTGCCGGTGTTGTTTTGCAGCATCCTTCCCGATCTCAGTGCGGTCACGGCACTCACATTATGGTTTTGTTGTTCAAAAGCAACATGTGAATTATGTGGGTGACCGGGATTTGGAAGTGGCTGGGACGGGAGCTTCCCCTTCTCTCGCTCGCTTAAGGCCGCGTTCAGCTGTGCAATCTGGGCCTCAATGGTCTTGATGCTCTGCCCGTGTGCGGCGGTGTGTTGCACTAAAGATTGAATCGAAGACTGGATGTTGGCGGTGGATTGAGTCGATTGTTTAACAAACGCCTCCAGACTTCGCTCGAGCGAGGAAACCTTATCAGTGTTTGACGGAACAAAGTTGTTGTTTGGTGGAAAAGAATTGTTTGGTGCAAAGTTGTTCGTCCGATTTTGGAAAGGTTGGGGTTGGAAGGGCTGCTGATATTGGTGTTGAGTTTGTTGCTGCGCTTGTTGTTGCGGCGGAGGGGCCCTTTGGAAATTGTTGCCCTGGAATTGATTCTGATTCTGATTCCAGACGAAATTGGGGTGGTTCCTCCAGCCGGGATTGTAGGTGGAAGAGTATGGATCATTCCTCGGTCTTTGCTGGAAGGCAGCATTAACCTGATCCTGTCCTTGCGAGGGTGGATTGTAAGGACACTCTTCGGTCAAGTGGGAAGGATCGGAACAACAAGCGCAGATGGTATGAAGGGGGAGAACAGGGGTAGGAGTAGGAGCAGAAAATTTGCTCTCTATCGCTTCAAGCTTTCGTGTAATTGCAGCCATTTCAGCTTTCATCGCAATAGAGACATCGAGTTGGTGGATTCCTACCCTAGATTGACCGGTAGAAGTGGAGGTAGAAGAAGAAGAAGTCGGTCTGGTGCTCTCCCACTGTAGCGTTTGCTCCGCAAGATCGTCAAAGAACTGCCACGCTTCTTCGTCAGATTTCGATAGGAAGTGGCCCTGACAGATGGTTTCCAGCAACTGCTTCGTTGCTGGGTTCAGTCCCTCATATAAGGTTTGGCAGAGTTGCCATTTCTCTATACCGTGGTGAGGACACTGAACAAGAAGGTCTTTGTACCGGTCAAAGCACTTCCAGAAGGGTTCAGAAGGAAGCTGGGAGAATTGGTTGATTTCATTTCGAATTCTTACGGTCTTATGATTTGGATAGAATTTTTTCAGAAACGCTTTAACAAACTCGTCCCAGCTGGTGATTGAGTGGGAAGCGGTACTATACAGCCATTTTTCTGCGAGATCACATAAAGTGAACGGAATGACCCGTAGACGTATAGCATCGTCCGACAGCTGGGTGGTTTTCATCATGGCACAGACATTTTGAAATTTGTTGATGAAGATATAGGCATCTTCAGATTCAAGCCCATGAAAACGTGGAAGCATGTTGATGAAATGGGGCTTAATTTCAAAGTTGTCCCCATTGGCCGGAGGAAGAGAAAGGCAGGTGGGAAGTGCAGAACGGGTGGGGTAGAAACGATCCTGGAGCGCAATTCGCTGCGGCGCTACAACAGGCGGAGGTGGTGGGATATTGGTCTCCGTAGGAGGTGGAGCCAATCCAGCGGTGGTCAAAGACATGTTCGGATTAAATCCCGACATCGCGGAAGAAGAGGTTGGTGAAAGTGAAGGTGAAGGTGAAGATGTATGAACAGAATTCCGGTCAACGTCGGAGTTGGCCGGCAAAGGAAGGGGTGAAAGAGGAGTGGACGGAGTATCGACTTCGGAGTCGATCGCGTAGTCGGTCGCGACAAACGTAACGCGGACTAGACGGGTGCTAGTGTCCCGAGTCCAAGCGGACATACACTAAACGAGTTTAGTATAGTCAAAGCGGAGAAGGTGAGGGTAAGAAAACGTCAATGAAGAAAGGCGATGGGTGGTGGGTGAAAATGGATTTGGCGACAAAGGGCAAGTTTTTATAAAAGTTTTTGATTTTTTTTTTAGAAAGAGATTTACAGAAATATGTATGGAAATACGGCTTAAGCAATCACAAACAAGATATGCACAATCACACCTAGATCTACGGTCGCCTAGGTCTACTAGACCTGCTCCTGAACTTGATTTTCGAAGTTAAACAGTGTCGAGAAACAGGCTTAAAAATACACCGATCACGGGGCCAGGTAAGTGCAGAGATAAGGGGAGGTTGTCCAACGCTTTCGCGAAGTTCCTTAATTAAATAACCCTTTCTCTTTCGGCGGTTGCGCCTTTAACACTTTCCTAGACACCCCGTAATCAATATACGGTTAAGCGAGGTTCTAAACACGGTTTATCTTCTCCTAATGAGCGCGAAGTCCTTAGGGCTGAAGTCTAGTATTTTTTAATTTACAATGGACAATGCATATGCTTTAGTGATTTTTGGGGTCCTGGGAAGGGTGATGAAATCCCCACCCAATTTGGATTGGTTTCAAGCCCCTTAAGTCCGTATTAAAGAATGCAAAACAGTAACAAATCAACAGCAAACAATTTTTATTTTGCGGCGCAAAGAATCCTGCACAAGAACAGTTTATTGGAAGGGGGAGAAGAGTTTGCGCAAAGAAGGCTGCAGAAAACACAGTTCAGTGGAGTTAAGAGGAGTGGGGAGAGAAAGAGAAACTTACAGAGAGATTTTGGAAGCCTGAGGCCACCAAGTGGCCGCGGTTTCGCGGCCTAAGCTTCCTTATGCCGCGGATCCGCGGCAGTAACAGAGGCTTGGGACTTCAGGTTTGGTGTAGGTGCTGCTCTGGGTCTTCTCTTCTTGTCTGGATGTACTGAATTTTTATCTACTCACTGCAACTGCTCCAGATTTTTCAGTAGACCGGATGCTTCGTTTTGTCCGTCGCGGTGTAGCCGCGAAATGTAGGTCTATCTTCCCACGTCTTTGGCACTGTACTTGAACTCCGTATTTTCAACGTCTTGGCCACTGAACTCGAACTTGTATTTTCCTTCACACTTGCACAAAAACTAATCAAAAATAACAAGATGGTTTTGTTTACAATGTATATATATATTTTTTTTTCGGTTAGAGTTATACTTACAAATTAACCCGAAATTTCACAAAGAAATAAACTACCGTCTCCCCGGCAACGGCGCCATTTGATTGTTAGGATACGTGCGTGTTCAAGTTTAGTTTAAATACCGCAATCAAGACGGTTTCGCTTGTAGCTAGCCGGTTGAGTACGGGTCGTCCGCAGGGAGATGGGAGTCTTTTTCAAAATGTTTTAATGAGTTAAGTCTTGTTTTCAGATTTTGTTGTGGTTATCTAAGTGTAAGTTGATATTTAAAGAGAGCTTGTTAGGGTGAGGATTAGGTTAGTTTGAGTTAGGAGTCTCCACATCTTTCGTTGCCCCACTTAATATCGGTGTTACGGTAATCGGCAACAACGGGGATTAGCACGACTAGGAACGAACTTGCGAGTATAAGCTAGGCTTTCCAACGCATAGTCCTTCCTTTTGGTGCTTGTCCGTCCGTTCTTGGCTCTTATCCATAACCTCCGGTTAATTCAACCACAACCGGTCTCACTACGGAATCACCGCTATCATGTAGGATATGGTGCCGTAAGAAGCGGATTGTGGTTCAATTAACGGGAGTCGATTTAAGTTGTTGGGCAAGGAAAGAGTGAGAGAGATTTCCTTCTCTCAAACTTCCCTTATCCTACCCTAACAAGTATAAAACTACTCACACTTCATAATACGGAAAAATAAAACAAACAAAAGAGGAAGATAGAAAGAATGAGACTAGAAGAATACGACTAACTATTTGCGACCTCACTTTGGCGAGGATCAAGCGTAAGTGTCATTGTCGTATGAATGATAAAGAAAAAGAGAGAAGAAAGAAACAATCAAGCAAATAACAACAACTACTTAACAATTAAAATTACAACAAATTAGGACAAGTAAAGAAAGAGACAAGCATGATAAAAATTGGTCTTCTTTATTCATCACTCTTCACTCAAAAGCTCACTACAAGTTTAATGGAGAAGAGGTGAGAAGAGGAAGAAGAACAAGACTAATACTAGGCAAAAAATGAGAATACAAAAATTGACCCTTTCTTCACAAAATTCTGGGCTATTTATAGGCCAAGAAATGAAACCCTAGGGCAACCAACAGAACCCTGACGAAATGACCAAACTGCCCCTGAAATCTCGTGCTCTGAACTGTCTGTACGGCCGCGGATCCACCGCCTGTAGCCCACTATGGCCGCGGATCCGCGCCCCTACTGTGGGTTTAGGGTGTGGGCTTCTGAGTGTTTTCCTGGTCTCCTGTCCCCTCTTGTCTGGTGTGTATATTTTCTGAAAAATCTATCCCATTTCTTCCAGAATTTCTATTGAGCAAAGGTGGAATTTTTTGTGGATGATTGCCTCGAGCTCCGCGTAGATCTCTTGGATTTTGTGCTACCTTTGAGCCTTGTGTATGAGAATGACGTTGATTTGACACTTTGTCTTCCTAAACTGGTAACTGGCAACATATGGATGAAGAGCGGAGACCGTGTTTTTATCTGTGGTTGGCAGGAACCGGATTTTGTCGTGTTTTCCATGAATTTCTCCGTTTGAGAACCGGGAACCTGTATCCTGCAATTGACTAGCAAACACGGTTCAAGAGTATCTACCGATATGCAATGTGATAAAAATTGGGCGGTATGAAAATGCAAAAATCTGATATGAACAGATTACCGTGCTTGGAATCTTCCATACTGAATCGTTTCAGTATGGTGTCGATGTACCTGGACTGTAAAAGTCCCAACATCCTTTTAGATCTATCACGGTAGATCTGGATCCCCACAATGTAGTTGGCATCTCCCAGGTCCTTCATGGAGAACCTCTGTGACAAGAATCCTTTGACTGACTGTAACATAGGAATATCATTTCCTATTAGGAGAATTTCATCGACGTACAAGACGAGGAATACCACATTTCTCCCTACAATCTTACTGTAAATGCATGGTTCATCTGGGTTTTTGATAAAGTCGAATTCCTTGACAGTATCATCAAAGCAGATGTTCCAACTCCGCGATGCCTGCTTCAGTCCATAGATGGACTTGAGCAACTTGCACACTTTACCGCTGCTCCCACTCTGAATGAATCCCTCTGGCTGATCCATAAAGACGCACTATTCCAAATATCCATTTAGGAAAGCCGTCTTTACGTCCATCTGCCAGATCTCATAATCGTGGAAGGCAGCAATGGCAAGGAGGATCCGAATGGATTTGATCATAGCCACTGGAGAAAAGGTCTCGTCATAGTACAAACCAGGTCTTTGACGAAAACCCTTTGCTACAAGTCTAGCTTTATAGGTTTCAACCTGCACATCTACAACAATCTTCTTTCTGAAGATCCATTTGCAGCATACGGGTTTTACCCCTTCTGGAGCAAAGTTCAAAGTCCAAACTTTGTTGGTGTACATGGACTCCATCTCGGTCTGCATTGCATCCAGCCATTTTACCGAGTCACTGCTCTTAATGGCTTGTTGGAAGCTAGTAGGCTCAACATAGTCAATGCTGCAATCCTCTCTATCCCCGTCTATGAGAAAACCGTTGTATCTCTCGGGCGGATGAGACTGCCTACTACTCCTGCGGAGTGGCGCTGGGATGTCCGATTCTCCTGAACCTTCTGGTTCTTCCAAGCTTTTAGTAATAGCTTGTGGTTCTGGAATTTCCTCCAGTTCTACTACGCTCCCACTTTCACCTCTCTAAAAACCGATCTTCCAGAAAGTGGGCATGACGAGAAACAAAAACCTTTTGTTCCTCTGCGTAATAGAAAAAATACCCCCTGGAGTTCTTTGGGTATCCCACAAACTTACACAGTACTGAGCGTGCCTCGAGCTTGTCCGAATGCTTCTTTTTTTTACAAAAGCTGGACATCCCCATATCTTCTGATATTGAAGTTGGGGTTTCTTCCCACACCACATCTGATATGGTGTGGTAGGCACAGTCTTGGAGGGAACCTTGTTCAAGAGATTTGCAGCTGATTCTAGTGCATAACCCCAGAAAGATCGCGACAACTCAGCCTTACTCATCATGGAACGAACCATATCCAATAGGGTTCGATTCCTCCTTTCTGATACACCGTTGTGTTGTGGTGTGTATGGAGGAGTAAGCTGAGAGAGAATTCCATTCTCTTTTAAGTAGCCCAGAAACTCGGCACTCAAGTATTCACCACCTCGATCAGATCTCAGTTTCTTGATACCTTTGCCTGTTTGTTTTTCAACTTCATTCTTATATTCCCGAAATTTCTCAAAGGCCTCGGATTTATGCTTCATCAAGAAGACATGCCCATACCTAGAGAAATCATCTGTGAAAGTAATGAAGTATGAATAACCACTTCGCGCATGTATAGACATTGGACCACACACATCACTGTGTATGAGTCCCAAGAGCTCACTTGCTCTTTCTCCGTGTCCAGTGAACGGAGTCTTTGTCATCTTTCCCATGAGACAAGATTCACAAGTGGCATAAGACTGGTACTCGAACGGATCCAAGTATCCTTCTTTATGTAACTTAGTCAACCGTATCTCATTAATGTGACCCAGTCTACAATGCCATAAGAAAGCCTGATTTAATTCCGGAGACTTTCTTTTAAGTGTGTTCTGGACACTGAAAATCTGAGCTTGATTTAATACGTATATACCGTTTTCTAATGTACCTGACCCAATCAGAACTTGATTTAGGTAGATGTTTACTACATCGCTTACAAAAGTAAAATCATATCCTTCCCTAGAAAGTAAGGATACAGATATGATATTACAAGTCGCACCTGGTACATAAAAACAGTTACGCAGAATCAATATCTGCCCAGTTGTTAGTCCAAGATGATATTCCCCTACGGATTCAGCGTACATGCTCATTCCGTTAGCAACCCTGAGAGTAATATCACCTTTCTTGATAACCCTACGGTTTCTCAGAGCTTGTAATGAATTACAGATGTGAGATCCTGATCCGGTATCCAATACCCAGGAAGTAGGATTAACTGACATACAGTTCTCTATTACAAACACACCCGAAGCCGAAGCCACAACATGCTTCAATTTCTGGCTACTGGTTTTGCTAGCCCTACAATCCTTCTGCCAATGTTCATTCCCGTTACAATAGGAACGCCCCTCTTTTACTACATCCAGTCCCGAAACTTTTGCCCTTGCTTTTCCTTCTTCCTCTCTGGTTTCCTTCCGGGTATAAGCAGAGGGCAGGGACTGTAGAATCAAGTCAGTATTTGACCCGTTCTCCAACGTGGTCTTCAGGTCCGTGAGCTCAAAATAGCTGGTCTCTGTAAGGACGTTGCCCCCTATAGATGACCCGACAGCCAACCTCGCTTGAAGCAATTCGTTTGAGGTCTCCTATCTTGCGATACGAGATTGCTCTCCATATAAATCTTTGTTATGGAGGAAGATAGAAACTGAGTCCATCTTATCGTGCTGCCTCTGGTTCGCACCATCAACTGAGGCTAACACGACGCACTTGGCTTTCGCACAGTCTTTTTCCGATGTCATACGGATGTCAATGTCCGTGACAGGGGAAACTGGTCCTGAGACGGCAGGGGTTTGATTAGTTAAGAGGTGTCCCAGCTTGTCATGGGTAATGGACATCTGGACAGACCTTTGCCAATCATAACAGTCAGGTTCAGTCATTTTATTATCTAAATGTAACCTATGTCTGGTCACTGGGTCGCTGCAATTAAGAGAGAGAGAAGAAAACACTCAGCATGATGCTCTTGCAAGTTTAGATTGGTTTTTAATTTATCTAAACAGGATGGCTCCCACTGTCTCTCGAATCACTCCTCAAACCATAAAGGAAGAATTAGTCAGGATCAATCTCACCGTACAATACTTGCTTAACCGTTCGGCCAGGCTGGTGTCGGTACTTCGAAGGAGGTTTTCCAACGCTTTTGCTAAGTTACTTAATTAAATAACCTCTTTTCCCTGTGGGCGTAGCCCCGCTAACACCTTTCTAGGCACCTACTTGGTTTATAGCATTGATCGTTAAGTGAGAAAGTTCCGGAGGAGTAGCATATACTCACAGTAGGATCGGGATCCAAATATCATCGTGTGAGAAAACTGAAGGAATCCTACCAGAATCATCACACTCCAAATGGTATGCAGCGCTAGCAATTTTCAGTTCTTTTGAAACTCCCGAAGTGGATTTTTGTCCCATGCTCTTATGACCTTGACGAAGGCCAACATATCATAAGTCACATGTCAAGTTCTACCCGTCATTGTCCAGGTTAATTTGAACACACCCGTACATACCCTTGACGAAGGCCAAAATAGTAGTACGACTGTCCCAAACCAACGCATCTATCTATGCTACAGATAAATATTCAGCAGCTACCAATCACTATGCCTTCGCGAAGGTCAAAATACATAGCTTGAATGCTACTGACTATTTAACTGAAATGACGGAGGGCTACGAATGGTTTTGGCGAAACCATGAACGTAGTGAACTTGATATAATCGAAGGAACCTGATAGCTTTTAAAAGGAGTGGTTCAAGCTCCGCGTTTAAAAGCTGGCTTTTGAAAAGAACCGAGTGGTTTTGAAAGTGTTCCAACGACTTATACTTGGTTTATTTTCTTGCATTAATTTTAATGCGTCCTACCATTGCAGAAAACAACGAATATATGACGTACGCTTATGCCATCCGCATTCGCCACGGGGCCCCGTCATTACCCGTTAGGTTACTTAACTAACGACAGAGCGGGGGCTGGACTAGCGCGAATGAAAAACATAAGCAACGCCTAAATAATATCATATATAGATATACTCATTCATCACATGCAATGATAGCCATTCCAGATCACAGATGAACACATTGGATATACTAGGAATCTGCAATTCGTACGAGCCTGTAATGAAAAGTAGATTACACGGTCGCGATGAATAGCTAATACCCCACCCTAGACCCCTACGGGTGCGGCAAACTACCCGCCAAATATCCGAAACGGAGCAACCTCCCTCAATAACGTGAGTAGGCCACACGGCACTTCGAGATACCCGGTAGTTTGTGCACCCCACCTTGGGTCTATCCTAGGAGCAAAAACAGTAAAAAGAAATTATACAATGACGGCTACAACCCCGACCCGGTTGTGCGGCCAAAAATAATATTACATCAATTTACATATTACATGAATTGAAAGATAAAAGGAAAAACTCTCATCTCACAACCCCCCGGCTATTCATCCGCGACAATCCAATGAATTCATATACACATACCATCATCATTACAGATCACAGATATATATAACCCCCACTAATCGACGTATAGCGATTAGCGGACGTTCAATACATATAACACATCACAGATATATACTCGTCAGCTTAAGTCTTTAGAAGTTCGATCAAAATACGGATTTTCAAGCCCCCAAAAACTAATTTTTCTTTCTGTAAAATCTGGGCAGAAAAAACATATCCCAAAACAGCCCAAGAAAAACACTGCAGGAAACCTTTTCCACGACCGAGTCAACTCGGCCGCGGAACTGCGGCGGGAGCATGCTCCCGCCGCGTTTCCGCGGCGCTTTGACCGATTCGATGGACCAAATTTCTTGTGTGAAGAAATTTGGTCCATCGAATCGGTCAAAGCGCCGCGGAACTGCGGCGGGAGCATGCTCCCGCCGCGTTTCCGCGGCGCTTTGACCGATTCGATGGACCAAATTTCTTGTGTGGGTTTTAAAAAGCCTGAGCCGATTTTTAGTGTCAGATTTATTAATTTTTGAACAGAAAACTGAATCGGCAGAAACTTGATTTTACGGGCGTGTTT
Organism: Agapanthus africanus; assembly: GCA_030015575.1. Lineage (NCBI taxonomy): Eukaryota > Viridiplantae > Streptophyta > Magnoliopsida > Asparagales > Amaryllidaceae > Agapanthus > Agapanthus africanus. Next base: position 298,631 of record JASDDO010000284.1, on the reverse strand, counting down.
CGCGACTTTTTCTTCGATCGAACTTCTAGTTACTTTTCTAACATGTTAGAGAGTGTTTAACAAGGCTATGATACCATTGTAAGTCCATGTTACCTCGCCAGGTACTTACGGGCTAGCGGAAATGATGAAAAACGATTTTTCAAGATGTGGTAACATGGACTCAAAATACAGATCTTTGTTAAACAACTACCTAACAACCTAACTTGAGTTTTACCTACTCGGTTAGGGGGATATACCTTTCTTGAACTCCTTCGTCTTCAACTCTTTCCAGTGTACGGATCGGCCTCACCTCGTCGTCTCCTTGCGCCGAAGATGGATCCACCTGAAAGCTTCTACCTTTGGCATCTTCTTAAAACTTGAAGAAACTAGAACACTTGGTTTGCTAAACCTTGTGAACTAGGATGAGTAGAGAAGTGATTTGGATTTTCTTTTATCTCTAAGGCAATGTTTCTCAACTCATGAGAGGGTGTTGCCTTGAGCTAGAGAGAGCAAGAGGAAGAGCAAGAGGGAGAGCTCAAGCAAGAGAGAGAAATGAAATGAGAGAATGAGAAAGTCTTTTGCCATCCAAGCTCTCATAATCCAAAACCACGATTACTCATAATAGTAATTGAGTATTATGTGTTGGTTCAAGTCAAAATGGCCATATCATTTCATGCACTCATTTTGCAAAAACAAACAAGCAAGCAAAAGTCATTGCCACGAAATGATAGCCATTGCAATGATGATGGTCAACTAGTCCAACCTAGTCAACCGGTCAACAAAGTCAACAAAGTCAACCCCTCATCTCAACTATGACACAATAATACTTAATTAATATTATCATTAATCATATTTCTTATTCTCATTAGGATTTAGCAAAATTCAATGGTCAATAGTGAACAGTAAACAGACAATAACCCCAATGAGAATCATCTGCCTCTGTTTCTCTATCAACTGTGCATACACACCCGCATCCGCGTTCCGAGGAACACGAATACAAATGAGATAAAACCAATCCCAAAACGTATACTAGGATCTGGCTTAAACCAAAGCCCGCTAGTGTTAACTGTCCGGACACCAAACGTGCACAAGTGCACGGATGTGACCGAACCCTGTCGCAAAACCATGCGACCTCTACTCTTTTGCCTAAAGGAAAATAGCTTTCTGTATGGGAATCTAAAGACTCGACACTACGCTGGCAGTAGGTTTAACCACAGACCGCAAGCGGCACTAGCTGTGCATAACGGTCCCCAGGTAGATGCCGACAAGAAGACTGACGAGGTGAAACCCATCTGATCTCCTACTGAGTCTGAATGTGACAATCTCCGTACAGTCCGGTCTGTTCGTATGATACATCGCATGGCGGGCCTAGGGGGCGATAAACGTCAGTCTCCTAAGATCGGTACAAGTCGTGTCGGAGTGTAGCCCAGAACACCCAGAGATAGCACTGGAAACCTACTAGTATATCTCGCTTTCCCTGGCCAGGGACTATTCGTGTAATGGCTCTCCTAGACACAGCGCGATGTCAACCCCCAATACCGGGAGAGACGAATCCTGTCTAACCGTCACTGCCTCCAAGTGCTTCGGGACTGCACCCAACTACTACCTGTTTGCACGACTCCTTTGAGCCGGGGTAGGTAGTAATCTAAGTACAGTGGGAACACACTCGAGGCGAAGTGACAGTGTCAAGTCAGCGGACTAAGCTGTACTCATGTCACCTGGGAACTGATAACTGACGATAGGTATAGTACCAACCAACAGTTCCCGATGAGTCCTGTCCAGTGTACTCGTAACCTAACGAGCACCCGCATACTATCTCAAGTACGACGTACTGACGGCTGTGGGACAGACCGTCTCCCATACTGGGATGAGAAGCACATATGCTAGTCTACTCCGGAGTATCGATGCCCTATCTCGATAGTCCTATGACTAGAGACCTACATAAGGATGTGCTTGTGGATTACCCAGCCCCCACTAGTGTGACTGCCATCACAACGCTGGTAATCAAGCAAAGATCCTAAGGACGCCACTAATGTGTATAGGTGATATACTAAAATAAACATATGTACACATTAAAGTAGAAACAACCCAAGTAGCATACTACTATATTGAGCAAGATTGTCTATACAAGGTGAATATCCCAAGCTTCCATTAAGTAATATACAAACTAGTATGATACAGTAATGGCCTCTAGGACATATACACTAACAGCTTGGATATATATAGAGAGGACTTTCTTTCTCGACATGATAGTATGCTATTTGGTTTCACTTTATCTTAACATGTTGACTTATATATTGTTTACTGTCTTACTCTCACATGTTGATAAAGCCCTTAGAATCTGTACTCGACTACTGGGACTATGATGAGATCATACTAGTGGGGCCATGTTAGTCGATGAGTACATCCTATAACTGTTCCTAGTCGAGGGTATATCGAGACAGGGTATCGATACACCAGAGTAGACTAGCGTATACGCATCTTGACCCATATGATGGGTGATGGATGATCCCATATCCATCTGTATTTTGACATCAGAGATTGTGTATGGGTGCTCAGTAGGGACTGGGTACACAGGACGGACTCGCCGAGAACTCCCAAATGGTGACATACCACACGTCATATGGCAGTTCTCCGGTGACACTGGTACAGGGTAGTCTGTAGACCCGAGATCGTCATAGAATCTTGTGTGATTCCCACTATGCTTTGATTTCCACCTTACCATGTCCAAGAGGGCATGAAAAACGGTGGCTTTTGGGTGCAGTCCCGAATCACATGGAGGCAATGAGCGATAGGAGGGGATTCGTCTTTCCCGGTATAGAGAGTTGATGTTGTGCTGTGTTCGATTGGCTATAACTGGAAGTCCCTGGCCAGGGCTGATATAGAGATTTACCGGTAAGTGTTACCAGTAGTTTCTCGACCCGTTATGAGCCTCACATCGACACGACTTATCGTTTACTGGGGGTCTGACGTATACCACCCCAAGACTAGATATGCAATATATCAGACGAAGAGACCGGATTGTACGAGAGTGTTACTGATTGGATTCACAGGAGAATGTACAGGCTAGCTTGTTGATCTTCTGATCGCCCAATACCTGGGTGGCTGTTACGTTTAGCTGACCGCTTGCTAGCTTGTCGAAAATACTGCATTTTTAACACGGCAATTTCCCTATCTATTGCACTCATCTAGAAGTGTTCGGTATTCATATTGCACATATTAGCAGAACAGTCCTGAAATACCAGATAGCATGTGTTATACTTTTAAACCGGCACTTTAAGGGATATTGACTGTATTTTTACGGCATCGCATCATCCCTATACTGCGCAACACTTTTCTTGAGAAATTGTGTAGGAAAATCCAGAAGAAAAGCCAAAATTGTCATTTTGCTGATCAAACATTACGCCAACTCAAAGACCTGAAAGCTGGTAGCAATCTAGAAGGAAATATTAAATTCAACATATCAGAAAAAGGCCCAAGTATTAGCCCAAACATGTACCAGAGAGCCCAAGCCCTAAAGCTTCAATAGAGCCGCGGATCCGCGGCAGGAGCCTGCTTGCGCCGCGGATCCGCCACGGTTGTGCCACGTCAGCACATATTTTTCAGTGCATAATCTCTCTCTCAAGTCCTACAGCTCAGCAAGACACGTCAAATTCCAGAATTCTCTCGAAGCTTCTTCCAGATCAGCAAAGATGATTAATTAAGTTAATCCTAATTAAGCTCCTAACAAACTATTTCTAGAAGCTTCCTCCTAACTAACCACTTCTAGAAGCCTCTCTCTCTAACTAACTTTTGGAGGGAAATTCAAATTTGAAATCCTAGATCTAGGGTTTTGGGAAGCCTATAAATTGAAGCCTAGACCTAGGGTTAAACTTGGTGGATCTCTACTTCCTTAATCTTTCTTCTTCAATCTCTAATCATTAGTTCAATCTTTAATCTCCATCTTCTTCCACAAGTCTAGTGACAAGACTTGTGCGAAACCCTAACCCTAATTCCAATCAAAATTTAAGATCCCGAGTACCAAATCAAGCGAGAAGCCTTCAACCTTTTAGGAGCGGAGCCGATCTTCAATTGAGCAAGTGATCCAAGCCGATCCGCGACTCATGGAGACGAGCGGAGCCAAATCGACGATCGAGTTCTTCCTCTTGTAGTTCTTGAGCGATTGTAATGAAATTGTTGATATAAATAAAAGGTGAAATTCTTTAATCTTTCTTTCTTTAAATTCTTGCATCATGATTCGATCTCAATTTGTAATTGTAGTTCTTGTTGTGATGTTGGAGTAAAACTCCGCTCGTCAAGGAGTCGAGACGATCAATAGAATGATGATGTAACAAATCTTAAAACGATTCTTAAGTCCTACGAGTTTTGTAAACCCTAGCAAGTTCAAGAATCGAAGACCTAGTTTCGTTGCGAGGCTTTCTTGATTGTGATCGCTCGAAATTAGGGATCTACGATCTTTTCTTGAATTTACTATAGGCTAGAATGTGAATGATATCGACGAAGGAACAAGGGATAAATGATGAAACCCTAGTTTCACTAGAAATACCTAATTTTCGTCGATCATCATCGATCTAGTATCAATTCATCGAAGGATAAGAATACGTCATCGCAAGATTACATCACATCTATAGATCCGATCGATTCCTACGAGCCTCATTTAGATTCTTGATATTTGGTTGGAAAAATCATCAAACTCTCAATTCTTGATTCTATCGTTTTCTTGTTATTAGATCTATATTTTCTAATTCTTGAACTTCAACTATAAATCATGAATTTTTTTCTTCTTTCTATTAAAGTTTCGATTCAAATAAAACAAGATACGAACGAATCGCACAATCCCTGTGGACGATCCGCACTCGCTAACGCGCTACATCCGACACCGTTATTGATTGCGGTCAAAAAATATTTTTGGTTGTGATTTCTATACAATTTTCTTAAACACACAACGAGAAATTCGTTTCAATCAAATGGCGTCGTTGCCGGGGATTACGCGCTAATTCATTCTATATTGAATTGAAAGATTTATTCCATTACAATTTTTAGATCAAAATTCGCGCAAACACTAATACGTGTTGTTGTGATTTGATTGCGAGGAATTCTGGAAGCTGAGGAGCAATATAAAAAAAATTCAGAATTTTCCAGAGGACTCAGGGAGTTAAGATAAGCTCTCTGTAAAATATTTGTTCAGTGAGCAGTACATACGGCCGCCCATCCGCGGTCTAAGCCATCAACTGCGGCGATTCCGCGGCTTTCTAAAGGCTTCTCTGTGCAATTTTTCACTCAAGTCCTCTAAAACATTATTATCTTCTCCTATGTCTGCTCCAATTAACAATTTATTGGAGACTTCTTTGTAAAAATCGCAGCGCCGCAAAAAGCAAAATAAATTGTGCTTGTTTTTTATTTTGTGGTTGTTTACATAATTAATACAGACATTAAGGGGCAAAGACCAAATCCAGATTAGGTGGGGAGTTCATTACCCTTCCTAAGCCCCGAAAATCGCAAAATTTGCATCCGCATTTACCCTAATTAACTAAAAAACATCTAGAGATGACTCTAAGGACCGTCGCGCTCACTTAGGACAAGAGAAGGCCGTGGATAATTCAATGCTTATCCGCGTTTCTTTTGTGGTGTCTAAGGCAAGTGTGTCGAAGGCTAGTGGTTACTTAATTAGGACCACTACTTACGTAGTGGAGAACCTCCCACTTACCTGGCACTTAGCTGGCCACAGGAGAGACAAAGTGGCAGTGGAGGATTTATCCTGCGACTTGTCTTTTGGCAGTTAGGAGCGGTCTAGAGTTGACCTAGGTGACCACTAGAATTAGGGTTTTATGTGTTGCATTTTCTGATTTGGATCAATTTTTTTCAAAAATCCGTATCAATTTTCAAAACAAACACCGCATTCATATCATTTTCCCTAATTATAAATGCACGCTTCCACTTGTACCAACCCTTTTTACTGCAAGATAGGCTGGACACGGGATTCTAGTGCCCGTTAAGTCGGCGTTTCCCTCATCGACCCAAAAGTCGGTATTTCTACATTTACCCTTTCTTTTACCCACCACCACACCCATATCGATGGATCCATCCCCATCGAACTTCTTTTCCACTAATCTGCCGCCGTCCGTTGGTGCGCAGAATCCACCTCGCATCTCTCTTCAAGAGAGATGCTATCCTACACAAGGTCCCCTTTCCACCCGTCTTTCCATTCCACCAGCCAACGGGGAAAATTTTCAAATAAAACCCCAATACATCAACCTTCTACCAAAATTTCACGGTCTCGAGTCTGAAGACGCATATGCATTTATCATCAAATTTGGAAATGTATGCGCAATGATGGGTACTTCACAGCTTCCTATGGATGCTATGCGTCTACGTCTTCTCCCATTCACCCTGTGCGATATAGCCGAGAAGTGGCTTTATAACACAACCGCACATTCCATTTCGAACTGGGAAGAATTCGTCAAAGCATTCCTTAAGAAATTCTACCCACATCATAAAACAGCTCGAGTCCGTAGCGAAATCAATCAATTCACCCAGCTTCCATATGAACCATTTTCAAAATGTCTTGAACGCTTCAAGGATCTGTTAGTCCAATGTCCTCATCACGGAATCCCCAGATAGGAACTGTGTAGAATCATTTATGAGGGCATTAATCCTAACACAAGACAGACCCTTGAATCCATGTGTCAAGGCAACTTCATGACTAAAGATGATGGGGAAGCCTGGAAATTTCTAGAAGATTTTGTTGAAAAATCTTTACGGTGGGAGGGTGTGAGTCAATCGTCTAGGGATGGCAATGATATTTCCATAGGAGTTAGAGCTGAGATTTCAGCTTTACACAAGAAATTTGATAATATGGAAAACAAATTTTTAGCCGCCGCCCTAAGTCAAATGTCACTCTCCAAAACTGTGTGTGGATGCTGTTCCGATCCTTCTCAGTTGACGGAAGAATGTCCGTTTCAAGGTCATGAGCATACCAATGCCGCATTTCAAAGACCTAGAAACGATCCATATTCTTCCACATATAATCAGGGTTGGAGGAATCACCCTAACTTTGCTTGGAACCAATCACAATCTCAAAACACGGTTCCAACCCAAAACAATTTCCAGAGGGTCCCTCCACTACAACAGTACCCACAACTTCAATTGAGTCAGCACCCCTTCCAATCACAAAACTTCCAAAATCCAGCCAACACTTTTGCACCACATGAAAACTCTTTGCAATTGACCGGCACTGATAATACCTCCGCACTAGCACAAACCTTGGATACTTTCATAAAACCATCCATCCAAGGGACGGCAAGTTTGCAATCTTCCGTTGAGAATGTGATGAAGATCATTGTCTCTCAAAATGAGAATATCAAATCGATGGAAGCACAAATTGCACAACTAAAAGCTGAAATGAGTGTAAGAGAGAAAGGGAAACTTCCAGCTCAACCCTTGCCCAATACTGGCTATTCACATCATGTGAGTGCAATCATGTTGAGATCTGGAAGAGTGCTTGAAACTCACGTTGGGGAAGACTTTGATGGTACTGAAAAATCTATCAATAACACCCCGGCTGAGACCTTTCCTTCCACTTCTACTTCTAATTCTGACCCTAGTTCTTCTACCCCACCACCTTCTTGCGAGCCTATTCTTCGTTTCCCAAAAGACCCGCCACCTCAGCCCATCTCTTCTAGTCTACCACCGATGATCCCCACTTCTATTCTGGGATCGGGTCCACACACACTTCCTTCTCCTATGATGGACCCAACGCTTATTGCTAAAGCACCTTATCCTAATCGGTTAAGGGCTAACACATCGAGTCCACATATGGAGAAGATTATGGACATTTTTAAGCAAGTTAACATCAACATCCCTCTCCGATATGCCATCCAACAAGTTCCGTCCTATGCGAAAACTCTTAAGAACTTGTGCAGTAGGAAGAGGAAGACTCATGTGCCCAAGAAGATATTCATGGTAAAGACTGTAGACACGGCTTTCCCCCAACAAGTACCGAGGAAACGTAAGGACCCTGGTTGTCCTACTATTTCCATTTCTATTGGGGGAAAACACATCAACCGTGCTCTACTAGACCTTGGCGCTAGTGTTAACTTGCTTCCATACTCTGTTTATGAGCAACTAGGGATCGGAGAGTTGAAACCAGCCCATTGCACTCTCCAGATGGCTGACCGATCAATCACCAAACCTAGGGGTGAACTGGAGGATGTGTTAATAAAAATCGGGGAATTCATCTTCCCTGTGGATTTTATTGTAATTGATACACAACCTGTAGCGAACCCACGGAACCAAATTCCGGTGATTTTAGGTCGCCCTTTTTTGGCCACTTCCAATGCTATTATCAACTGTCGGAACGGTTCTATGACCCTATCCTTCGGGAATAGGTCAATGAGCTTAACATTTACAAGTTGGGAAGTGTATCCTCCGAACCTACTGCTCATGTCTGTTCTGTCGACTTAATGGATGTCGACAGCAGCGAATTTGATGATCCTCCTGATACCGATCTTGACTCTTTTCATATGTTGTTTGACCAAATTATGTATCATACACATACGGACTCTTCCACCGAGATGTCCGGGTCAACAACCAATACTGATTATGAAATGTTCTTAGAGTCTGAAGATCACCCCGCACTTTGTGATCACATTATTCATCGGGGTATCGATGGAACTTTTGAGGAAATCTTCGCCGATGAACTCGCATTTTTAAATGACACGGGTGTTGAGATGAATCATCTCCCAATCAATGAAATTGAACCTCCACCACTTCTTCTGAACTGTAAAACGTGTGCGAGTAATCCATCACATACACTGCATCGTCTCTCCAAAATGAGATGCACCCACATTCTATTCCACCACTTAACCTTTCCCCACTTCTTCTTCCACCAACCAGAGCACTGCATTGATAAAATTTTTGAATGGTTGGTGTTAACTTTCGGTCTTTGCAAAGCTTGGCATCGATGTCACGACCCGAAAGAGCACGTGACTGGCCCTCGAACCATATGAAATCTATAGGACTCCATCTGATCCAAGTAAGCCAAAGCCCAGAAATCTAAAACCATTTTAAGAGTAAGTGAAGAAAACTGGTTTAAAGAAGTGAAGGAAAATATGTTTGAAGTCGAGGTTTTTAAATAACTAAGCCGAAGGTGCATTTTTAAAAGGTAAAGTCTTTTCTAAAAATTTCGGCAGAGTTTCTTTTGTAAATACTGGCCCCGAACGGGATACAACAAGCATAACATATATACAATGATAAAAGGCATCCCCAAGCGGGAGCTAGCTCTTCGTCAATTGACGGTCACAACCACACATGCAATATAATATACAACGCCGAAAGGCGAGGATCGATCCAAAAGAAACACAGTAAGCATGAAAACCGCAATACTACTGAGCGCGACTCTAAGGCCAAATAAAACATCACTAAAGTCTGAGTCTGAAACAATAAACAAATTTGGTTGATGGAAATTCTAGATACAAAGAATAATATAAGTACAATGGTGGTTTTGATGCAAAAGGAACCACCTACCAAATGCAATTCACCTGCAAGGAAGCAATGTGCCAGAAATGTCGCAAAGGAACCTGTACGGCAAAACCTGCAAGAACTGTGGCACAGCGGGGGTGAGTTGCCAACTCGTGAATAGAGAATAACTACAAGCAGAAACCGAACGCAAGACATAATCCTAGGTCAAAACGATCAGTACAAAATCCTCAATATAAAACATGCAGCCTATAACAAGGCTAGGGTAAATATCTAACCCGAGTGTAATCTCCTGTGCCTGTGTCAGTGCCTCAGGTAGCAATATAACATAAGAATGAGGTATGAATGCATGAGAACATAATACATGTAAATGAAGAAACTGTTTTCATACTTTAGTGAGATTTCCTTTGTATTTTTAAAATGAGGTATCATAATGAAATCAGCATAAAACAGTGCCTAACATCGGCACAAAACGTAATCCAAATATCCCGATATCTCTGTATCCCAATCACAAAATCTACGGCGCCGTCAGTCCAGACCGGCCCCTACCATCAATCTCAAGACCACGACGGTATCCTCCGGATATCCGACGCGTCAGGTCAAATCACCGGTCGGTAGTGCTCCCCTGCCAGGCTCAACGTCATCACCACATTCATCTTGCCCCGGGGTACCGCACCGGGTCCACCATGTACCCGAAACGGTTCATCCGTCTCCTCGAATCGGGTTTCCAAATCCATCAGCAAACTCATGGTGGACGACTCATACATCATGGGAAAACCGCACTTTTTATTTTAAAAGAGAGAAAATGTTTATCTGTGTTTTTGCAGTTTTCCTCCAAATCCAGAAAATCTCACGGAAATCCAAATCCAAAACCTCAGTAACACGTAAAATAGTGAATATATGCTTGAGAATCCATGAATGCGGCATAACAATGAATATCAGTATGCATGAAGTAGCAGGTAATAACTACAATGTCTAAACTATTAGCTAATAGGTTATGTCAAGCAATAGTATTTTCTAAGGTGTACGTGACATGGCAATTACCGATGAAGATGTGTGTGAGCCGGCAAGTAAGTGTACGTGGTACATACGCAACATCGGTAATGGTGCTGGTGTCCTAACAGCATGATATCAATAATGGAGTATGAAACATAATATAAGAATGCGATGCAAAGCGAACCACAAAAAAAGTGGGAGCTGAATCTAGACGCAACTATAACTAATCTGCATTAATCTAATATAAGTCCTACAAATGGTGCCTTTTGAAATATCACGAATCATGGGGTTTTGAAAATAGGGGCTACGGTGTTTTTATGAAAAGATACGCCTTTTGAAATGTCCGTAGATCCCTTGACCTGTCTTTTAAAATACCCGCGACCCGCTAGTTTTGAAATAGGTAGGAGTCTAATCTAATCTAACAACTACACTAAACTATACAGCTGAACTAACAAGCTGAGCTACAGGTAAGGAAACCGCCTAACATCTAAGTCGATATATATATAGATATAATAGTCGGTGATTCCGCCTCAATAGTATCGCGTACGATACAGTATATCATATGACATCCTCAAGTCATGAGTGCGGATCTATCATCAATGTAAAGCTCATACGGTAAATCGTCGTACGGCATCCGAATAGCTGGGTACGGGTCAATATCACACTATCTCATCACACTTCAGGTATCACTATCAACATATCATATAATCTGGGGTACTATTCTATGTCTAGTATAAATCGATACCATCAATAAAGTATGCATGCGGGGGTAAACACACATCCCAAGCCCGCAAGAATCACATTTCGTATCCCAAATACGAATCATATCACATCACCGATCTCGCGGCACAAAGCCCAATTTCATTGACTGATCTCCAAATTCATCCAATATCATCAACACAGTGCCAGTATAAGTAATATGCAAGGGTGTGCGTGTAGGTGTAATTCTATTCTAGGGTTCGCGACTATGAACTACACTAGTCACTTCTAACCCTACACTATCCATAATACACCTAACTATCATATATAATAACAACTACGGACTGTGGGGGTGCTATACGCCATCCACCCGACTTTCCCCAGTAGATATAATCTACTCACCTAGCGTCCTCATTTGTGGACGTCGCCACGCGCTTGCTTGTCGTCCCGAAGTCTTCATGGGGTACCTACACATCAAAATATCGTATATGCGCATTAAAACCAAATCAAAGCTAAAACGGCACATGAAATCCAAAATGATACGATAAGAGGCCTATAGGTTAAAACCCATGGCACGCCTTCAAAACCATCAACACATCCTCTATATCGTCGTATAAACGCCAAATAGTCGAGGCAAAACACAATCCACAATTGCAGAATTAAAAATACGGAAACATGAATCTAAAACAGCAACTTAAGAAATATGTCCCAGATTTTACCCTAGGTCACTTTATACAAATCTATATATACCAGGGGTCTAACATGAACATGTAGGAGCTACAGAACCAATACGAGCCAAAATGGTGGGACCCAGGCCGCAATTTGCGGCCAATGGGGATAAATTGGCGGCCGGGAAGAAGAAGTGGGAGCTGGGGTCCTGGGGTTAGCTTCCTGGGTGCCTGCACGTGTCACTGTCCAATCAATTTTAATTTAGGGTGTCTCGGGTGATAGCAGATTCAATATACCCTTCACAGATTTCATAAATTCCCCGATATCGGTTTCTAAAATCCGTATTATGGTTTAAGCTTCAGGTTTTGGATTTCCAATTCATACACTAGGGTGATGGTATAACCTCTACTGACCTCAATTCCATATTACAACCCATAAATCATCACAACCCTAACTAGGTTATCCACAAGTCCACAATATCACACAATATCGATTCGATCTTAATATGAGGGTAAAGGAAATGCATAAACTAAGTTTAAGGTCCAGAAAATACCTCATTTGGCAACTCAAGAATTTTCTTGAGTTGCCCCTAGTGGCCAAAATCCTTGCTTCTTTAGCACCAAGTGTAGATCTAGGGATTGTGCACACATTTAATGAAATGGAGATTGGGTTTTGGGGTTGTTTTAGAGGTGTTTTGGAGCTTGAAGAGGGGAGGGAAAGGAGGTGCAGGAGCAGCAGCAGGAGAAGGGAGAAGAGGGAGGGAAATGAGGGGAGAAATGGTTAAGTCCTTAGTCAATGAAGCCCATACCTCTCTCTCTCACCAACTACCCATTTCTTTATTCTTTTCCTTTTCTTTTTCCTTTTAAAACCCTTCTCACTCAAATAGTAAACCCAAATGAAAAGCATGGCAAGAAAATGCACAAGTGTGAAAAAGTGATATGTGCATGTGTTGCACAAAAAGCTAAAAACCGATTAGCGATTTTTAATCGCGATTAGCACTAAATTAGTGTCAAATTAATCACAAAAACTTTAAAATGTCATAATTCTCTAATTTACCCTATTTTAGAATTTTCCAAAATTTTCCAAAATTTTTCCCCATTTATTTGTATTTAATAATTCCAAAATATTAAAATATTCAATAAAATAATATTAAATTATAAAAATTCCCAAAATTAACATTTTATCTTTTTTGAAATGTTACAATCTACCCCCCTTAAAGAAATTCGGTTCCCGAATTTAAATTTAAACCCCCAATACTAAAACAATTTTTGTAATACTCCAATTTGTCGGGGCTCCGAAGACATCAATACATAGAGAATATCCTATGCGTCTGGTGCGCAAGGAATCAAAATCCATATATGTGTCATACAGGTGTACAAAACAACATCTAGGTGCAACGGGTGTGCACGAAACATCTGTCATAGGGAACGTGTGTGCCTGACAGCAACCAAATCAGGTGCATGTAACATGCACGAAGAATCCCGATTTAGTGCATCTGGCGTGCACCAAAATCGTATATCAAAACACTAAAGGTGCATGAAAACTCTGCTGGAAGTGTAAATCAAATCACTGTATAAGGTGGGCGTGAATTCACAATCAAAACCTCGAATGTAATAACTATGCGCAAAATATAAATATCCAGTGGTGCATGAAACAAATATCATGAAACTCAGTCATCAAAACTAAATCATGCAAACAGAACGCCCAAAATACCGAAATCCAAAATGAAGGATACGTGATAATCGAATCACAAAATCACAAATCATAGTACCGTCGTCGGTAGTTCCTCCTTCGAGGTCGAGAAGGAGTCGGTGCATCCACTGCTAGCAGCGCAAGATATCTACTTGCCTCTTGCTCACGGTCTGGCGCCCTATGACTCTGGGTCCTTATCTTCTCTGAGGATTACCTATCTCGCAGTCAATCGGCTCTTCGGCCCTGTCAGGTGTGCTAACGGGGACGATTCCGTTCTGGCACTTCTCTGGTCACCTATCGGTCAATCCTCACGACCACTCGTGAGGCAGCCCATCACTGGCGTCGGCCTCTGGCTCTCTGAATGCACGTCACATATCTGATCCTGGGTGCAAACATCATTGCAGCAATGTCCTAGGAGGAATCCTGCTCAAGGTCTCTTCCGATCTTGCCTATGCCGAACTGTACAGAGGCTGGCTCTCCTGCATAATCTCTTCTCACTCGATAGACATCTGTGTCCTCAGCACAATATTTCTCAGAATCTGGTTGCATCCCAATGCCTCTGTAAGCATATCTGACCTCTGGTCTCGACGGGAAGCAATGACAACTCGTCAGCGTCTTGCCCGAACCTCTGGTTCCACCTGTCTCTATCGTCGTCCACTATGACGTCACGCCATGCATATCTACGCACTGCACTGTTCTCGGCCACGGTCAATCTGAAGTCTCTCACACGGACTCGAAATCGCATACTCTGTAGCTTCATCATTCTGTAGAAGATGTCAGGCCGAACAGGCCCTCGGGAACACGTCCCAACCATCGGAGGAATACTCAATACTCGTCCGTCCTTGATCGATTCGCAACGCATCTGGGTAAGTTCCTTTATCCGAATCTGGTCAACTTCCTCGTCGACAATGCTAACTCTGGCCTACTGGTTGTGCGCAATATGACCACTCCTGGGTCAGGTCTTCTCGTATAGTATTCCAGAAAGGTCATGTCGAAGTCTCTCTCAAATCTCATCCCTGCCGAATTGCCCAGAAGTCATCATCCCTTGCTGAAGCAAATTCTTGTTCCGGAACGGCTGCATACTTATCGCGCTTCTTTCTGGAAGATATATCCATATACAACGCCTCTGGGTGCGTATCACATCTGTAATGTCAGCGGAGTGGGACGTCATCTTGTCGAAATCTCTTGCGATCTCTTTTCTTCACTCTGCTTCAATGTCGACTGATTCGGACTCGTCTCATCGTGGCTGCATGGACTATGCTCCAACGGCTATACTCGTATCTGGAGTCTCCCAAGCAATGCATCCCATCACATGATATCCGAATGATGTCGAAATATTCGATCGACTCGTCAGAACCTTATAATCCCCCAAGAGATCAACATCTTGAGTACAGTTTAATAGTATCGAGTACATGCCTCAGCGTCGGTGGTCCAACCGTAGAAGGGCAAACCCAAGCCTCACTAATGGCGCCGCGGAACTGCCGTAAACCCTAAGGTTCAATGGCTTTCACACGGTCATTAAGTCGAGTTAGGGTTTCATTCTTCTAGAGGGTCCATAGAATCACCTGCATGTCTTTCCGTATACTTTAAACTTGGAAAATGGGCTCCTGACATTCGATCATCTCAATCGACTCTCAACGAATCTGCGTGAAGTCGTCTCTAGCTGGAATCAATCTATCTGATGACCTCGCATCGGTAAACGGACGAACCAAATGTCCTAGTCATTCATCCTCAGGTGACTGGCGACTCGCTATCATCTCTCTAAGTATATGCTCACGCTGCAGCAGCTCCAACCATCTGGGCGATATCTCGTCATTTGCAGCAGCAACTGGCTCATTCACCTGCACGCCGAACAGCGCCTCAATCCTCCAGGAAAGACGACACATTGGCGGTCATCTCTGAATCGGTCTGCTCTAGATCTGAGTAAGACTCTCCACACTGGAAATCTTCAACTCAACTGGGCCCGCTCCGGTGCATAAATCGGACGAATCACCTTCGTCTCTCAAATCGAGTAGACTAGCTATAATCTGTCTCATATCTGTCTGGAAGCTCCGACAATCTAAGCTCGTAAGCTCCGAAAGAGACATCCCGTCAATCTCAGCAACAGCTGGTCCCTCTGTCTGCACGGTAGGCGACATCATAATCTCTGAGGTATGATGTACATCAACAGTCCTCTCTCAACTGGCAGCTCTAACAATGGCCCGATCATCCGGTGCAAAACAAAGCACTCGCCTCCACTTGAGGTCACAGTCATCAATACTAACTCATGACGTTCCCATGTCACCAGAAAACACAATGGTCAGCCCTCGTACCAGACGAGCTCGCACTGACCGTAACCCTAGCAGCAGCCCAAACTGCGCTCAAACATGGCGACAGGAACCTCAATCGAGTATCGAAGAGAGCAGATCAATGGCAAGAAAGGAAACAACAGATCCAGAGTGGATACACGATCATAAGAAGGAACAACATCAATTAAGGTATGATCATGGACTAATAGAATTGGGGATCTCAAATGGATGTATAATCATGGATATAAAGAGAATCACTGATCTCGAAAATATGTACATCCTAAGGTTCCTTAAGCGGAGTGGCGTGTCGTAAGTATGCCGCGGAACATACCAACGGTACGTCACTCTACTTTAGTCACCTATTCCATCAACCAAGGGTCATCCTATACGACGAAAGTTCGGGTCTAATACCCCCTCGACTAAGTCTAAGTTCCGTAAGGTCAAGCCTAAGTTCCGTATATATATAAACGCCCTAGGCTCCACATAGTCAAACTTAGACTCGAACCAAGGTCAACCTAGCACTCTGATACCAACTTTGTCACGACCCGAAAGAGCACGTGACTGGCCCTCGAACCATATGAAATCTATAGGACTCCATCTGATCCAAGTAAGCCAGAGCCCAGAAATCTAAAACCATTTTAAGAGTAAGTGAAGAAAACTGGTTTAAAGAAGTGAAGGAAAATATGTTTGAAGTCGAGGTTTTTAAATAACTAAGCCGAAGGTGCATTTTTAAAAGGTAAAGTCTTTTCTAAAAATTTCGGCAGAGTTTCTTTTGTAAATACTGGCCCCGAATGGGATACAACAAGCATAACATATATACAATGATAAAAGGCATCCCCAAGCGGGAGCTAGCTCTTCGTCAATTGACGGTCACAACCACACATGCAATATAATATACAACGCCGAAAGGCGAGGATCGATCCAAAAGAAACACAGTAAGCATGTAAACCGCAATACTACTAAGCGCGACTCTAAGGCCAAATAAAACATCACTAAAGTCTGAGTCTGAAACAATAAACAAATTTGGTTGATGGAAATTCTAGATACAAAGAATAATATAAGTACAATGGTGGTTTTGATGCAAAAGGAACCACCTACCAAATGCAATTCACCTGCAAGGAAGCAATGTGCCAGAAATGCCGCAAAGGAACCTGTACGGCAAAACCTGCAAGAACTGTGGCACAACGGGGGTGAGTTGCCAACTCGTGAATAGAGAATAACTACAAGCAGAAACCGAACGCAAGACATAATCCTAGGTTAAAACGATCAGTACAAAATCCTCAATATAAAACATGCAGCCTATAACAAGGCTAGGGTAAATATCTAACCCGAGTGTAATCTCCTGTGCCTGTGTCAGTGCCTCAGGTAGCAATATAACATAAGAATGAGGTATGAATGCATGAGAACATAATACATGTAAATGAAGAAACTGTTTTCATACTTTAGTGAGATTTCCTTTGTATTTTTAAAATGAGGTATCATAATGAAATCAGCATAAAACAGTGCCTAACATCGGCACTAAACATAATCCAAATATCCCGATATCTCTGTATCCCAATCACAAAATCTAGGGCGCCGTCAGTCCAGACCGGCCCCTACCATCAATCTCAAGACCACGACGGTATCCTCCGGATATCCGACGCGTCAGGTAAAATCACCAGTCGGTAGTGCTACCCTGCCAGGCTCAACGTCATCACCACATTCATCTTGCCCCGGGGTACCGCACCGGGTCCACCATGTACCCGAAACGGTTCATCCGTCTCCTCGAATCGGGTTTACAAATCCATCAGTAAACTCATGGTGGACGACTCATACATCATGGGAAAACCGCACTTTTTATTTTAAAAGAGAGAAAATATTTATCTGTGTTTTTGCAGTTTTCCTCCAAATCCAGAAAATCTCACGGAAATCCAAATCCAAAACCTCAGTAACACGTAAAATAGTGAATATATGCATGAGAATCCATGAATGCGGCATAACAATGAATATCGGTATGCATGAAGTAGCAGGTAATAAATACAATGTCTAAACTATTAGCTAATAGTTTATGTCAAGCAATAGTATTTTCTAAGGTGTACGTGACATGGCAATTACCGATGAAGATGTGTGTGAGACGGCAAGTAAGTGTACGTGGTACATACGCAACATCGGTAATGGTGCTGGTGTCCTAATAGAATGATATCAATAATGGAGTATGAAACATAATATAAGAATGCGATGCAAAGAGAACCACAAAAAAAGTGGGAGCTGAATCTAGACGCAACTATAACTAATCTGCATTAATCTAATATAAGTCCCACAAATGGTGCCTTTTGAAATATCACGAATCATGGGGTTTTGAAAATAGGGGCTACGGTGTTTTTATGAAAAGATACGCCTTTTGAAATGTCCGTAGATCCCTTGACCTGTCTTTAAAAATACCCACGACCCGCTAGTTGTGAAATAGGTAGGAGTCTAATCTAATCTAACAACTACACTAAACTATACAGCTGAACTAACAAGCTGAGTTACAGGTAAGGAAACCGCCTAACATCAAAGTCGATATATATATAGATATAATAGTCGGTGATTCCGCCTCAATAGTATCGCGTACGATACAGTATATCATATGACATCCTCAAGTCATGAGTGCGGATCTATCATCAATGTAAAGCTCATACGGTAAATCGTCGTACGGCATCCCAATAGCTGGGTACGGGTCAATATCACACTATCTCATCACACTTCAGGTATCACTATCAACATATCATATAATCTGGGGTACTATTCTATGTCTAGTATAAATCGATACCATCAATAAAGTATGCATGCGGGGGTAAACACACATCCCAAGCCCGCAAGAATCACATTTCGTATCCCAAATACGAATCATATCACATCACCGATCTCGCGGCACAAAGCCCAATTTCATTGACTCATCTCCAAAGTCATCCAATATCATCAACACAGTGCCAGTATAAGTAATATGCAAGGGTGTGCGTGTAAGTGTAATTCTATTCTAGGGTTCGCGACTATGAACTACACTAGTCACTTCTAACCCTACACTATCCATAATACACCTAACTATCATATATAATAACAACTACGGACTGTGGGGGTGCTATACGCCATCCACCCGACTTCCCCCAGTAGATATAATCTACTCACCTAGCGTCTTCATTTGTGGACGTCGCCACGCGCTTGCTTGTCGTCCCGAAGTCTTCATAGGGTACCTACACATCAAAATATCGTATATGCGCATTAAAACCAAATCAAAGCTAAAACGGCACATGAAATCCAAAATGATACGATAAGAGGCCTATAGGTTAAAACCCATGGCACGCCTTCAAAACCATCAACACATCCTCTATATCGTCGTATAAACACCAAATAGTCGAGGCAAAACACAATCCACAATTGCAGAATTAAAAATACGGAATACGGAAACATGAATCTAAAACAGCAACTTAGGAAATATGTCCCAGATTTTACCCTAGGTCACTTTATACAAATCTATATACACCAGGGGTCTAACATGAACATGTAGGAGCTACAAAACCAATACGAGCCAAAATGGTGGGACCCAGGCCGTAATTTGCTGCCAATGGGGATAAATTGGCGGCCGGGAAGAAGAAGTGGGAGCTGGGGTCTTGGGGTTAGCTTCTTGGGTGCCTGCACGTGTCACTGTCCAATCAATTTTAATTTAGGGTGTCTCGGGTGATAGCAGATTCAATATACCCTTCACAGATTTCATAAATTCCCCGATATCGGTTTCTAAAATCCGTATTATGGTTTAAGCTTCAGGTTTTGGATTTCCAATTCATACACTAGGGTGATGGTATAACCTCTACTGACCTCAATTCCATATTACAACCCATAAATCATCACAACCCTAACTAGGTTATCCACAAGTCCACAATATCACACAATATCGATTCGATCTTAATATGAGGGTAAAGGAAATTCATAAACTAAGTTTAAGGTCCAGAAAATACCTCATTTGGCAACTCAAGAATTTTCTTGAGTTGCCTCTAGTGGCCAAAATCCTTGCTTCTTTAGCACCAAGTGTAGATCTAGGGATTGTGCACACATTTAATGAAATGGAGATTGGGTTTTGGGGTTGTTTTAGAGGTGTTTTGGAGCTTGAAGAGGGGAGGGAAAGGAGGTGCAGGAGCAGCAGCAGGAGAAGGGAGAAGAGGGAGGGAAATGAGGGGAGAAATGGTTAAGTCCTTAGTCAATGAAGCCCATACCTCTCTCTCTCTCACCAACTACCCATTTCATTATTCTTTTCCTTTTCTTTTTCCTTTTAAAACCCTTCTCACTCAAATAGTAAACCCAAATGAAAAGCATGGCAAGAAAATGCACAAGTGTGAAAAAGTGATATGTGCATGTGTTGCACAAAAAGCTAAAAACCGATTAGCTATTTTTAATCGCGATTAGCACTAAATTAGTGTCAAATTAATCACAAAAACTTTAAAATGTCATAATTCTCTAATTTACCCTATTTTAGAATTTTCCAAAATTTTCTAAAATTTTTCCCCATTTATTTGTATTTAATAATTCCAAAATATTAAAATATTCAATAAAATAATATTAAATTATAAAAATTCCCAAAATTAACATTTTATCTTTTTTGAAATGTTACAATCGACCTCTGATTTTTGACCCCCTCTAGTGATTTTCAAAGATTAACATTGCATAACTCAAGTTTGGAGGGGGGGGCATTTTTTCTGGCTCTTGAAAAGAAAATTTTTACAAAATAATGAGCTAAGAATAAGTTTGGGGGAGGTTCTTCACTTAAATATTTTGCCCGCACTAATAAATTCCTTCTAAGCTTACAGGTTTTTCGAGATTTAGCAGATGGCAACAGTGAGGACACTGTTGAAAACAAGTTTGGGGGAGGTTTGTGCTTATTTTCACATCATTTGCATCATACTTTTCATAAGCACAAAACATTTTAAAAACCTATAAAAATTTAAAAAGTTTCAAAACAAAATAAAAATATTATTTTACATAAATAAGATAATAAATGATTAGATAGTGAAAAATTACATCCATGAGATTAGAAAAATTTAAGAAAACCAAGAAAATTAGAAGTTTTCTTATACGAACTAGTAATAAGTAGTTATGAGTCGTTGTCCCAAGGGTTAGTAAGATAAAGGACGTCACTAATCTGAGGATAAAAATAAGTCTGAAAAATACGTTGATACCCTGCTATTCGAACTTACACACGTCTTAAAGCCTGGGATAGTAGAGGATACCTTGAAATGCTCTTGTCTTAAAGCCAAAGTATGAAGGAAATAAAAGAAAAAAAAATGAATAAAATATAAAGTGGTGAGAAAAATGGACACTGGTTTTGTTATCGCCAAGGCAGCAATAAAAAATATAGCGAGGGTGCCTCTTCACCTAGTGCCCTAAGGCCAACTGGTTTGGGAGTCACTGCTAAGCCTTAGGTGGTGCAAGACGAGCAAAATACACCAAGTAAGCAAGCACATGAGTAATCGGTCGGTTAGTACCTCAAGAAGTATTAACGGTTGCATGAAAGTTTGTGAGCAATCTCATCTAAATATTCATTAATTAAAAAGTACTGAGGCTGATGGGCAAGAGTATGATAGCTTGAATTGAATTCTCCGGGTGTAAGGATGTCTTTACACACACGCAGGGTTATATGATCGATGTTTGGAAGAAATATAGGAATGAAAAATAAGACGATGTTTTATTGAGGGGGGACGTGATTTCTAACATCTTTTCATGACTATTAAGATAGGGCTCATGACAACCGAAAAGCTAGCTTAGTTGGAAACCCTAATTTTCAAAGTTTTTCTTTTACAATTCTTTTCTTTAAATGTAATATTCATGATCTTTCTTTTATTATTGGATTTTGTGGGTGCAATCCGCTGAAAACTCTCAAGAGACAACACTCCTCCTATAGGGACACCTAGAGGTTTAAAGGCTTGTTGCACGTGCTCAGTGCAATCTTGTTGCCTACGAAAGTGTGCTAGTTAGTTTTTCTCTTTCATTATTTTCTCTCTCTTTTTAATAAAACAGTTCGCTCGAGACGATCGAAAATAAGTTTGGGGGAATTTGATCAGTCGAAAATACTGCATTTTTAACACGACAATTTCCCTATCTATTGCACTCATCTAGAAGTGTTCGGTATTCATATTGCACATATTAGCAGAACAGTCCTGAAATACCAGAATGCATGTGTTAGAATTTTAAACTGGCACTTTAAGGGATATTGACTGTATTTTTATGGCATCGCATCATCCCCATATCGCGCAACACTTTTCTTGAGAAATTGTGCAGGAAAATCCAGAAGAAAAGCCAAAATTGTCATTTTGCTGATCAAACATTACGCCAACTCAAAGACCTGAAAGCTGGTAGCAATCTAGATGGAAATATTAAATTCAACATATCAGAAAAAGGCCCAAGTATTAGCCCAAACATGTACCAGAGAGCCCAAGCCCTAAATCTTCAATAGAGCCGCGGATCCGCGACAGGAGCCTGCTTGCGCCGCGGATCCACCGCGGTTGTGCCATGTCAGCACATATTTGTCAGTGCAGAATCTCTCTCTCAAGTCCTACAGCTCAGCAAGACACGTCAAATTCCAGAATTCTCTCGAAGCTTCTTCCAGATCAGCAAAGATGATTAATTAAGCTAATCCTAATTAAGCTCCTAACAAACTATTTCTAGAAGCTCCCTCCTAACTAACCACTTCTAGAAGCCTCTTCCTCTAACTAACTTTTGGAGGGAAATTCAAATTTGAAATCCTAGATCTAGGGTTTTGGGAAGCCTATAAATAGAAGCCAAGACCTAGGGTTAAACTTGGTGGATCTCTACTTCCTTAATCTTTCTTCTTCAATCTCTAATCATTAGTTCAATCTTTAATCTCCATCTTCTTCCACAAGTCTAGTGACAAGACTTGTGCGAAACCCTAACCCTGATTCCAATAAAAATTCAAGATCCCGAGTACCAAATCAAGCGAGAAGCCTTCAACCTTTTAGGAGCGGAGCCGATCTTCAATCCAGCAAGTGATCCAAGCCGATCCGCGACTCACGGAGACGAGCGAAGCCAAATCGACGATCGAGTTCTTCCTCTTGTAGTTCTTGAGCGATTGTAATGAAATTGTTGATATAAATGAAAGGTGAAATTCTTTAATCTTTCTTTCTTTAAATTCTTGCATCATGATTCGATCTCAATTTGTAATTGTAGTTCTTGTTGTGTTGTTGGAGTAAAACTCCGCTCGTCAAGGAGTCGAGACGATCAATAGAATGATGATGTAACAAATCTTAAAACGATTCTTAAATCCTACGAGTTTTGTAAACCCTAGCAAGTTCAAGAATCGATGACCTAGTTTCATTGCGATGCTTTCTTGATTGTGATCGCTCGAAATTAGGGATCTATGATCGTTTCTTGAATTTACTAGAGGCTAGAATGTGAATGATATCGACGAAGGAACAAGGGATTGATGATGAAACCCTAGTTTCACTAGAAATCCCTAATTCTCGTTGATCATCATCGATCTAGTATCAATTCATCGAAGGATAAGAATACGTCATCGCAAGATTACATCACATCTATAGATCCGATCGATTCCTACGAGCCTCATTTAGATTCTTGATATTTGGTTGGAAAAATCATCAAACTCTCAATTCTTGATTCTATCGTTTCCTTGTTATTAGATCTATATTTTCTAATTCTTGAACTTCAACTATAAATCATGAATTGTTTGTTTTCTTTCTATTAAAGTTTCGACTCAAATAAAACAAGATACGAACGAATCGCACAATCCCTGTGGACGATCAGCACTCGCTAACGCGCTACATCCGACACCGTTATTGATTGCGGTCAAAAAATATTTTTGCTTGTGATTTCTATACAATTTTCTTAAACACACAACGAGAAATTCGTTTCAATCACTCAATACCTGGGTGGCTGTTACGTTTAGCTGACCGCTTGCAGCTTGTGGGTGTTTGATATGATCATCACCAGCTACCGGCGTATTGACGATTCTTTAGAGTCCTACACAAAGGTTTCTTGACACAGGCATGTAAGTCCACGTTGCTCACCCCGGTTCTTACGGGGAGGCGGAAATGGTAAAAAATCAATTTTTAGTGCAAAGGCAACATGGACTAAAGGAAGAATCTTTTCTAAACTACAAACTAGCAAACTACTTGAGGTTCTATCCACTATGCCGTAGAGATTATACCTCACGATACCGGTCCTTCGGGTCTCCATTCCGCTGTCTGGCTTGTACATCCACACTCCGAGGGTCGATCCGGATCTTGATCACCTCCGCGGCCTTCTTGAGTCGAAGACGATCCACCCGAGAGATGTACTCTGAGCTCCACCTCGAGCCGAGGCAACTAGGGCAACAAGATCGCTAGTCTTGGTGTCCTAGGATGTGTAGAATAGATAGATGGAACAGTTTGTCTATTTGGATCCCTTTTCTCTCAACACATGAGATCAAGGGAAGAATCAAGAGGAGGAAGAAGAAGGAGAACAACTATGGAGCTTTCTCATTTCTTTTCTAGAGAGAGAATGAAAAATGAGAAATGAATTATTGTTTTAAGAGAATGAACCATGGTTGCAATAATACACCCCTATCATCATTACTAATCTTTTCAAGATTAAGTTGATGGCATCAATTGACTTGACCATTATCATAAACGAAAGAATAAAAAGAAAAAGAAAACCAAAGAAAACTGTAGTCCTCTCATGAAGGTCCAAGTCAACTTTGGTCAAATGTTCAACAAAGTCAAGTATGGTCAAATGGTCAAAGCAATTAGCCATCACTTAATAATCACTTAAAAGATTAGTAAATAATGTTCCCGTCTCACAATGGTTTTGACCAAACGAACTGCCAAAACCCTAATGAGTCCGCCTCATTTTGGTTTCGACCGAATCAACTGTCAAAACCCTAATGAGGCACCACCTTCCTCTTCGCTCCTCACAACTGTGCATACACACCCGCATCCGTATTCCGTAGAATGCGAATGCACAGAAGACAAAACAAATCCATCCGTGCAATACTAGGATCCGGCTTAAACCAAAGACCACTAGTATTGCCTGCCCGAACAGCATACGCACACAAGTGCACGTAAGTGATCGTAGCCCTGCCGTAAAACTATACAGCCTCTACACCTATCGCTCAGTGCAGGGAAACTCTCTATGTGGGACTCTAAAGAATCGACACTACGCTAGCAGTGGGTTTAACCACAGACCGCAAGCGGCACTAGCTATACGTAACGGTCTCCAGGTAGATGTCGATAAGAAGGCCGATGAGGTAAACCCATCTGAACTCCTACTGAGCCTGTATGTGACAATCTCCGTAGATTCCGGTCTGTTCGTCTAAGAGTATCGCATGGCGGGCCTAGGGGGCGGTAAACGTCAGTCCCCTGAAAGCGGTACAAGTCGTGTCGGAGTGTAGCCCAGAACACCCAGAGATATCACTGGAAACCTACCAGTATATCTCGCTTGCCCTGGCCAGGGACTTTGTGTAATGGCTCTCCTAGACACAGCGCGATATCAACCCCCAATACCGGGAGAGACGAATCCTGTCTAACCGTCACTGCCTCCAAGTGCTTCGGGACTGCACCCAACTACTACTTGTTTGCACGACTCCTTTGAGCCGTGGTAGGGTAGTAATCAAAGAACAGTAGGAACACACTCGAGGCGAAGTGACAGTGTCAAGTCAACGGACTAAGCTGTACTCAAATCACCTGGGAACTGATAACTGACGATAGGTATAATACCAACCAACAGTTCCCTACGAGTCCTGTCCAGTGTACTCGTAACCTAGCCAAGTAGCATACTACCATTTTGAGCAAGATTGTCTATACAACTGTGAATATCCTAAGCTTCCATTAAGTAATATACAAACTAGTATGATACAGTAATGGCCTCTAGGGCATATACACTAAAAAGGCAAAACGGAGTAGGGGCACATATGTGATATGTGTACGACCGAGGATAATGCGATATGTGATACCGTATTATATTCTCGCGATATTTAGATATGGGCCGGTTCATCGGATCAAGTGTTGATTCGATCAATCGGTACATGATATATTAGTCGGTTATATTCGATATAGCCGGATTGTCTGATCAAGTGTTGATTCCATAATTTAATGTATAATAATATATATGATATATTGTATTACATTATCTAATATTGGCTCGCTTTATTATTTCATTTTCTCTCCGGGTAATACATTGATATATATGCGATATATATTAAATGTATTATTTTCTTTTGTTACAAATATATAATATATATGTGATATATATTATTGTAACATGATATGATTAATAATGAAACATGTTTAGTGGAGATTAAACTAGATTAGGGTTTGATTTGGGTTAGTTCCTTCTTGATGCTTCTAGAAGGATTTTCTTTTATCATGGTTAAGATATTATTGTTGATATTTTCAAGTGACTCATTGTTTAACCCAACCAAACCCTAGCCCTAGTTAATTCTCTACAAGAGTTATCCTTGTCATCCTTAACCATGGTTCCATGATTAATCATATATTCTTTTCCTTATTCATCACAAAAGGATTATGAATTCATTTTTTGATCTTCTTCTTCAACCTTAAGCTTTGAGAATTCTTTCTAGGTTTTCCTTTTGTGATGTTTTTCATGTGAGAATTTGATATAAAAAGAAAGCATAAATACTACTCCATCATCATCATCTAATTTGGCCCATTAGATTAGGGTGTTCACCTCATTAGAGTGAGAGAGCTTGAGTTATAGCAACTTCGACATAGATCATCGGAGAAAAGGAACACTACAAGCTAGCATGGATCGTTCGAGTCGTGGAGCCTCTCTTGAGTCCGGGAGATCGTGGATCGCGGCGAAGGGACTTCTACTCGGAGCTTATGAAGCGAAGGAGCGGACTACAAAGGTTGTAATCCCTCACACTTAGTTGTAAAGATGTTTACTTGCATGTTAAACCCTAATAATCTAGCAAAGATCCCGACTTTGGGTTGTTCGGCACGTCTAAACTTTTATTCGGGCATGGTTGATGCCTTATGAACCCTCACAAGAGTGCCTAGGAACCCTACAGTAGGGACTCTGTAAGAATGGCTGGATGCTTAGCGATCTGAGATCGAATCCATGTACACCAACAAAGTTTGGACTTTGGTTCCTATATCTGAAAGGTTAAATCCCCATCAGGAGCAAGTATATCTTGAGAAGATTACTTGGTGTAGATGGAAAATTTGAGACATTCAAAGCTAGACTTGTTAAAGGTTCTCTTCATCAACCAGGTGTGGATAAAGATGAAACCTTTTTCGGTGGCTGTGCTTAAGTCCATCCGGATCCTACTTGCCATTGCTACATATCATGACTATGATATCTGGTGGTTGGGTGTCATGACTGCTTTTCTAAATAATGATTTAGAAGAAAGCGTCTATAAGAACACAGCCAGATGGCTTCGTAAACAGTGGGAGCAGTGGAAACATGTGCAAGATGCTTTGTGTGATAAAGCAGGCATCGCGGAGTTGGAACATCTGTTTAGATGTGGTAGTCAAAGAGTTTGACTTCATCAAAATACTAGATGAACCTTGTACATACAAAAAGGTAGTAGAGAGTAAGGTGGTCATCCTAGTATTGTACGTGGACAACATACTCTTGATAGGAAAAGAGTTTCCTATGCTACGCACGGTCAATCTCCTCTTATCACAAGGATTCTCCAAATAGGATAAAGGTGATACCTCCTAAATCCTGAGTTTTGGATCTATGAGATATATCTAAATGGATGTTAGGATTCTCACTAGGTGTAGTGAGATCGTATCAATCAATCCTGGGGAGAATCGCTGGATTGCATCCAGGGAGGTAAGCACGACTGAATGCCAGTCACATGCATTGCCTTTACCCTCAGTGGAGGGACGGTATGTTGGAAGAGTTCCAAGCTAAGATACCGTGGCAAACTAGATGATAAAGGCTGGTGACATCGCTATCAACGATACTACCAAAGAGTCAGTTTGGGTGTATATTAGTTCATGTGATGAACTAGGTTCCTACCATTGCATGACAATAGAGGTGAGGCTTTAGCCCAGGAATCCCGGTCCCATCAGTGACCCAGACATATTCCAAGGCAGTATCACCTGATCATAGAGATAGTTGATCTCCAGGGAGATCAATGTTAGGAGAGTAGACTCAGAGAAAAACACGGCGGATCCACTCACAAAGTCATTTTCCCAGAGAAAGACTTTTATGGGATGGTTGAGTATGAGATACTGCAACCACTGCTACAGATGGACCTAGTGCAAGTGGGGGATTGTTAGTTATATGTATGATCTAGATGCTATTACTGTACATGAGATGTATATTGTAGTGGATGCTGGGACATATATAGGTAGGACTTTCTTGCTCGACATGATAGTACGCTATCTGGTTGCTCTTTATCTTAACATGTACACTTATTGTCTCTCTGTTACATATTGATAAAGCCCTTAGGATGTGTACTCGAATTCCAGGACTATGATGCAGATCATAATAGTGGGGCCTGGGTAGTCCAAGAGTACATTCTTCAATGTTCCTAGTCGTGGGAATATCGAGACGGGGCATCGATATTCCAGAGTAGACTAGCGTATATCTTCCCTACCCATGTGATGGGCGATGGATGATCCCATATCCATTGGTGTTTGACAACAGAGATGGTATGCGGGTGCTCAGTGGAGACTGGGTATACTGAATGGACTCGCCGAGAACTCCCAGATGGTATTATACCTCACGTCAGATGGCAGTTCTCTGGTGACACTGGTACAGCTTAGTCTGTTGACCCGAGATCGTCATAGAGTCTTGTGTGTCTCCCACTGTGCTTTGATTTCCACCCTACCATGGCTCTACTGATTCGTGCAAACAGGTGGTTTTTGGGTACAGTCCCGAGTCACATGGAGGCAATGAGCGATAGGAGGGGATTCCTCTCTCCCGGTATTGGTGGTTGATGTTGCGCTATGTTCGATTGGCTATAACTGGAAATCCCCGGCTAGGGTTGCTGTGATTTACTGATAAGTGTTATCAGTAGTTTCACGAACGTTATGGACCTTACATCGGCATGACTTATCAAGCTACTGTGGTCTGACGTTTACCACCCCTATGCGAGATATGCGACATATCAGACGAACAGACCGGACTGTGCGGTAAGTGTTACTGATTGGATTCGCAGGAGTGTGAGTAGGCTTGCTCGTTGATCTTCTGATCGCTCAATACCCGGGTGGCCGTTACGTTTAGCAGACCGCTTGCGGCTTCTGGGTGATTGATATGATCACCACCTACTGCCAGTGTATTGACGAGTCTTTAGAGTCCTACACAGAGGTTTTCTAGCTCAAGCGAAACGAAATAGGAGCGCATATGAGATATGTGTGGGACCGAGAATAATACCAGTATGTGATACTGTATTCTATTCTCGTGATTTGTATCATCGGTCGGTTATATGAGATATAGCCGGGTTACCGAATCAAGTGTTGATTCGATATATTGATACACTGGATATTAGTCGGTTATATTTAATATGACCGGATCATTAAATCAAGTATTGATTTAATGATTTAATGTATAATTATATATTTGATATATTACTTTACATTACTAGTATTGGTTCACTTAAGATTGATTTTCTCACTTGTTGTGCACAAGTTGTATATGTGATATATGTTTGTGCACTAGTTTGTATCATAGTTGATGATACATGCAAACTTGGGTGTGTGTATGGCATACACCATATTTAGGTTAGTGGATATGGTTTATATTTATTTCTTATTTCAAAATTAGTGTGCACTTTGTCATGCTTAAAGCTTCATGAAGCTTTTAGCTTTGTTTGACCAAGCCCACTAACTTTGTCTCACTGAAGATATTTATTAACCAACTCAATAACTTAAACTATAGTTGTAACATTCCAAAATAATAAAATATTATTTTTAGGAATTTTTATAATTTAATATTATTTTATTGATTATTTTAATATTAAATTTATAATTAAATATCGATAAATGGGAAAAAAATTTGAAAAAAATATGGAAAATTCAAAAATTATGTATTCTAAGGAAATTAGTCATTTTTAAGTTTTTATGAGCATTTATATACTAATTTAGTGCTAATCACGATTAAAAATCGCTAATCGGATTTTTTTGGCTTTTTGTGCAAAACTTGCACATATCATTTTTTTGGACTGGTGTCACATTTTTCCTACCATGGGTGTTATGGGTCTATTTTTTTGAGTGAGAAAGAAAAGAAAATAAAAGGAAAAAGGAAATAGAATGATGATGAGAGAGAGGGTGGGTAGGTATAGGTCAACCTTTACTTTTTGAAGCACACCCTTATCATTCCTCACACCCATTTCTCTCTCCCCTCTCCTAGATCTGCTGCTGCTACTGCTCCCTTCCTTCTTCTTCCTCCTCCTTCAAATCCTCCAAAACACCATTAAAACAAACTCAAAACCCCATATCGCTTTCACAAAAAAGTGTGCACAAGCTCACAAGCTTTAGAATGGACCAAGAAAGTTGGTGTTTTGGTGCTGTGGGAAGATTCTTGAGTCTCTATTGAGGTAATTCCTTCACAAATATTGTAGTATTTCAAGTGATTTAGCCTCTTTTAAAGTTTAGTGTCGTTTTGTCGAGGTTTTATACACTTTGGAAAACCCTAGAGAGGGTTAGGGTAAACTTGAGTTGTGGCTATGCAATTGGACTCTAATGGTGACCTTAGACCCCATATTGACCAAAACACTGGCCTAGGACAACCTGAAACCCAAAGATACGGAATTACGGAACTTTTCTTGTCGGTTTGTGTGATCTGTGAAGGTGTTCTGGAATCTGGAGCAACCCGGGGTCACCAAAAATAAAATTGAGCTGACAGTGAGTCGTGCAGGCACCTAGGAAGCTACCACCAAGATCCGAGCCCCTAACTCAAACCTACGGCCGCAAATTTAATCATTCTGGCCGCAATTTGCGGCCAGAGTAGAAGGGAATGGGTCCATTTTTGTTCCAGGGCTCATTTTGCATTAAATTAGACCCCTCCTATATGCAGTTTTGGCTAATTGTCATCTGGGGAAAATCTGGGAGCATTTTGGTGTGTTTTAGGCGATGTCTTCCGTATTTTTAAATGCACTTTCTTGATATTTGGATTTGTATTTGGTTGTCGGGTGTTCGTACATCGACAACAGGGGTTGTTTGTTGGATTTGCATGTTTGGGCCATAGGTTCCAACCTATGAGCACACTGTGCGCTGTATCGGTTTTCTGCCTTGATTTTCATACGCATTGCTATGGTTGATCATTGTAGGTACCTTCACGTGGATTCCGAGGCGACGGAGCATGGCGTTATCGACACCGACACGCAGGATACAGGTGAGTAGATTTATATCTACGGGGAGAAGTCGGGTGGATGGCGTATAGCACCCCCGCAGCCCGTGGTGATGTATACGGATGCGTATACACACCAACAATTTATGATATGTTGTTAGGATTTATTATTGATGATTTAAGATGGATATTGGTGTTGAATTGGTGCATGGTTACGAAACCTTAGGTAGTGGGTGCACTACACTTACACATACACACATATACATACTTGCATACATCCTCATTTCATATATGGTTATGGAATTCGTTATGGATATGTGTTCACATGGGTCTGGGTTTATGTGTTTATTACGGATTTGAGGATGATACATGGGATCGATGTGAGTTGATGGTTTGATATGAGATCATGATGTCGGTGATATGATAAAATTCATAATTAAAATACACCTTGATACTTTAGAGGATTTTGGGAATGATGATGCCATAGTAATAGCGATATATATATTATGTGATCGACATGTGATTATGGGATGTGATATGATATGATATGTCAGGATACTTATGATAGGCCGCCTTGGGCGATGTATACTCTTGTGATGATATATGAGGATAGTATCGATTTATACTAGACTGTCGATCAGTAGTCAGATCTTGATTATGTTGATGATGTTAGCATTGTACTAGACATAGGTCAGTACCCCGATCATGATATTTGATAAAGAGGATACCAGATGAATAGTATGATGAATGTGATATTGACCCGTACCCAGATTTGGGGATGCCATACGACGGATTTACGTATGAGCTATATCTTGATGATTGATCCGCACTCTTGACTTGGGATGTCTGATTGTAGATATGGTATCGGTTATGATATTATTGAGGCGGGATCACCGACTAAAATATATACATGTATGTATATGGATCGACTCAGATGTTAGGCGGTTTCGTTACCTGTAGTCCAGCTTGTTAGCTTAGCCCTTTAGTTTAGTTTAGTTGTTAGATTAGATTCGATTCTTACCTATTTCAAAAACTAACGAATCGTGGGTATTTTAAAAGACAGCCCAAGAGATCCTACGGATATTTCAAAAGACGTAACTTTTCATAAAAACACCGTAGCCCCTATTTTCAAAACCCAATGATTCGTGTTATTTCAAAAGGCACCATTTGTAGGACTTATATTAGATTAATGCAGGTTAGTTACAGTTGCGTCTAGTATTCAGCTCCCGCTTATTATTGTGGTTCGCTTCGCATCGCATACTTATGTTATAATTTCTTATTGCAATGTTGATATCATATTGTTAGGACACCAGCACCATTACCGATGATGCGTTTGTACCACGTACACTTACTTGCCGGCTCACACACATCTTCATCGGTAATTGCCATGTCACGTACACCTTAGAAAATATTATTGCTTGACTTAGCGTGTTAGTTAGTAATTTGACATGATATTAGTGTACCTGCCTTATATGCCAGCTTAACATTATAGTTATTACTTATCACTTCATGCATACTGATATTCATTATTATGCCTATATTCATGGTTTACATACTATTGATGATTCGGATTTCCATGATGTTTTCTGGATTTGGAGGAAAACCGCAAAACATATATATACTGCTTTCTCTCTTTTTAAATAAATGCGGTTTTTCCTTGATGTTCGAGTCGTCCACCATGAGTTTTGCTGATGGATTTCGAGACCCGATTCGAGGAGGCGGATGAACCGTTTCGGGTACATGGTGGACCCGGTAAGGTACCCCGGGGCAAGAAGCGCGTGATGATGACGATGTGAGCCTGGCAGGGGAGCACTACCTACCGGTGATTTTACCCGACGCGTCGGATATCCAGAGGATACCGTCGTGGTCTTGAGATGGATGGTAGGGGCCGGTCTGGACTGACGGCGCCCTAGATATTGTGATTGAGACATTGAGATTTCGAGATATTGAGGTACAGAGACTGTGATACAGAGATATCGAGATATTGGGATTACGTTTTGTGCCGATGCTAGGCACTATTTTATGCTGATTTCATTATGATACCTCATTTTAAAAATACAAAGGAAATCTCACTAAATTATGAAAACAGTTCTTTAATTACATGTATTCTGTTTTCATGCATTCATACCTCATTCATATGATATACTACTACCTGAGGCACTGACACGGGCACATGAGATTACACTCGGGTTAGATATTTACCCTAACCTTGTTATAGGTTGCATGTTATATTTATAATTGAGGATATATTGTGATCGTATGACCTAGGATTGCGTCATACATGCGATTTTTATTCGTAGATGTATTCTATTCACGAGTTGGCAACTCACCCCCGTTGTGCCCTAGTTTCTTGCAGGTTTGCCGTACAGGTTTCATTATGGCTTTGCGGGCACAGTTTCGTTCGGGTGACTTGCTAGTAGGTGGGTTTATTGGTATCGTACCCATCGTATTACCTTGTATTATATTATTCAGTTGTATCTAGTAAATTCCATCAACCAAACATGTATTTATTTCAGAGATAGAGACCAGTGTTGTTTATTCTATCGACCTTAGAGTCGCGCGTTGTATTTATACGGATTTCATGTTGTTTTGAGTTTCCTTTTCTGTTGTGATCCTCGCCTTTCGGCGTTGTATATTATATTGTTTGTGTGGTTGTGGCCGTCGTTTGACGAAGAGCTAGCTCCCGCTTGGGGATGCTTTTTTTTGATTTCGTATACTATTCATGCAGTATCCCGTTTGGGGGCCTGTATTTACAAAGGAGACTCTGCCGAAATTTTCAGGAAATATTTGATGTTTTTATAAAACGCATAATTCGGCTTATGCTATTAAAACTTCTTGATTTAAATTGGTTTTCCTACACTCTACTACTTTTCTTGGTTTGGATTTCTGGTTTTCGGCTTACTAAGAATACGTACGCCTTGAGACGTTCGTAGTTTAAGTGCCGGTCATATTCCGTACTTTCGGGACGTGACAATAGTTTAGTCTCTACAAAGGTTAACTCACCCATGGTTGCATTATGATAGACTTCACTTGATTATTCTTTTAGATAATTCATTTTATTCATATTCCTTCTTCTTCTTCATTCAAGAAGAAAAGCTTGCTAGAAATTTTCAAGTGAAGAAATAAAGTGAGAAATCAAAATCCAAAGTGAACCCATATCCTATTTCATCATACTCTACTACTTGCCATTTAGTTTAGGGTGTTCTCTTCACAATGTTTATGACCTTGTGAAGATGGAGCTTGAGTTTGAGTCTCCTCGACGTAGATCATCTTCGGCCTCAAAGTCAACGAGCAAGCCCGTTCATTTCTCCTAGGAAACCATCACAAGAGTCCGGGATCTCGATGATCGCAGCGAAGGGACGTCAACATGGAGCTTTAGAAGTGAAGGACCGGACTACAAAGGTTGTAATCCCAGACTCTTAGAAGTAAAGTAGTTTACTTGCTATTTGTTTCACTTAATCTCTTGTCTAAGATCTTGGTTAGGGTTGTTCGGCACGTCTAAATTTTTAATCGGGCATGGTTGTTGCCTTGTAGAACCTTGTGAGAGTGCCTAGTAACCCTACATTACCCCTAGCACTTATGACCTTGGTTATGGTCAACATATCATAAGTACTAGTCAAGTTCTATCCGTTATTTCATGGTTAATTAGACCCACCCACATGACCCTCGGCTATGGTCGACATAATCATGTGACTGTCCTAACTAATCGCTTAGCTACCGTACACTACGCCTCGGCTATGGTCGACATACGCAGCACGAATACTAAGTACTCTTTTTCCAAAAATGACGGAGGGCTACGTAGGTTTTTAGGAAAACCATGAGCGTAATTAACTTGATATCGTTATAGAATCGAGTGATTTTAATTGGAGTGTTTTTTAGGCTTTTCTAGTTTTTCTAAAGAGGTCACTCCCGGTAAAGGGATCGTCGGCTCTTTCCTTATCGAATAAGGTGCAGGATATTTCACAAATACCACTATGCAAAGCAAAAACTATAGAAGCAATCAAAAGACAAACCGTGTGTATAGCATCTGCTAGTTTCGCTAAAGAGGTCACTCACGGTGAAGGGATCTCGGCTCTTTCCTTATCTAATAAGGTGCTGGATATTCTGCAAGGAATACCGCTATGCAAAGCAAGAACTAGAGCTACCAGTTTTTAAGACAAGTTTCTACAACATCTTTAGCTTTCTTTTAGTCTCATTAATCTCATTAATGAAGTCCCATTTAATTATGCTTCACAAGCATCACATTTGAAACGAAATCAACAATATATAATATATATCTCATATATATAATATAATCATTCATCTCAGGCAGTAATATGATCTCATCACAGAACATTGCAGTACAAGAACATATATGAAATATTGCATATATTAGGAGGTCCGTGTTTTAATACGAGCCTGTATAAAACACGGATTCCACGGTCGCGATGAATAGCCAATCCCACACCCCTAGACCCCTATGAGAGCGGCAAGCAACCCTGCCAGTTCTAGAGTTAGGAGACCTGGTCTCGACTCCTCGAGATAGTCTCCCACTGGACCCTAGAACCCGGTTACTTATGCTCCCCGCCTTGGGTCTATCCTAATGCGGAAAAGTAAATAATATACAATGGTGACATCATCCTCAGCCCGGAAGTGCCCCAGTAAAAGAATATTATATACAAAGAATTTTACATGAATGAAAATGAAAAACTCTCATCTCACATAAAAAAAACCCGGCTATTCACAACGCGACGATCCAATATAACATATCACAACAACACATAACGTCACATATCATCAACGTAAGTAAATATGCGTATCCCAGTTGTCATTGACAAATAGCACCGAAACCGGCGATACACCACATATTACACTTACGGTCGCAGAAAGAAAAGTGTAAAACTACAACATTTGGAATCCACAATCACTTTAGACATCTTTAATCCGAAATATCACATACTTCGCATTTCATGCCTAACTATATGAATTCCACATATTGTATCACATTTCAGATAAATAGACAATGTTAAACTTTCCAATCGAATAAACAAACACCCAAGATTTCCCAAATAGCTTAACACTTGAGCGGAGTTAAAAAAATCCCAGAACATGTCACAGCCGCTATGAACCAGCCGTAGAAGAGTCAAACCAACGCCTCACATGTGGCAACGCTAAACTACCACAAATCCTAGGGATCAGTGGCAGTTTTGACGGTCACATAATCGAGTTAAGCTTACGTTCTTCTAGAGGGTCCACAGATACGCTTCCATGATTTTTCGAAAGTTTCAAACTCGTGAAAAAGTCCTTCAATTGAAAGTTTTCCGACATGGGAAAAAGTGAGTTATTGATATCCGTTCGAACTTTTTAACACGTTCTAAATTACCCCGAAAATAAACGATGTTAAACTTTCCGATCGAATCAACGAATTCTAAAGATCTCCAGAACACTCAACACTTAAGTAATATTAAAGATTTCCAGAAGCATAATGTAATACCTACGGATCACCTCATGAAGTATGATCCCTCAATCCCCATGTTCTGCCGCGGAACCGCCGCCAATAGCTTGGTATGGCCGCGGTTCCGCGGGGGCTTGGTGGATTCAGGGAGTCGTACTTCACAGATATCCATAGAATCACCTGCTTACTTTTCTGAGTATTTTTAATACAGAAAAAACCATGTTTTTAAAAAAATTCCAGAGAGGGGGTCTAAAACGATGTTTTGGGGTTCGATCGGACTTTTAATTTCGTCTAGACAACTCCTAAAGCTCTAGCTTGGCTCTGATACCACTGTAAGGTTACTAGGCACTAGTAAAAGGTTCTACAAGGCATCAACCATGCCAAAATCAAATTTTTCAAGTGCCGAACAACCCAAGCAAGATCTTAAACTAGAGATTAGGCAAAATAATGAGCAAGTAAACAACTTTACTTCTAAGAGAAGGGATTAAAACCTTTGTAGTCCATTCCTTCACTTCATAAGCTCCGAGTAGTAGTCCCTTCGCCGCGATCCATGAACTCCAGGACTCTAGAGAGGCTCCACAAGTCGAATGATCTATGCTTGCTACAAGTCTTCATTTTCGAAGATGATCTACCTTGAAGAAACTCAAACCCAAGCTCTTGATTCACTAATCAAGTATTAGCAAAGCAAACACCCTAATCTAAGTGGCTAGAATAGATGAGGATGATGAAGTAGGAATTTAGCTCTCTTTTATTTTCAATTTCTCACTCATTATCATCACTTATGAAAAAACTAGTAAAGTTTTTCTTCAAAAAGAAGAAGAAGAAGAAGAACTATCCATTTATGATGAATAATGAAATCATTGTTGTAGTTAGAAATCAACCATGGGTTAAGAATCAAGACTTAACCCTTGTAGAGAATTAACTAGGCTAAAGGGTTTGGGTTGGGTTAAAGAAATATCTACACAAAATATCAAAGTCAAAGTCAAAGCTTCAAGAAGCTTCATGAAAGCTTCATCCAACCTTAATCCTAATTCAAACCCTAACCATATTTAAGCTCCACAAAACATGTTGCATTTGCAACCCTAACTTGTTACAATATTATATATCACATATACTATATTTATTGTAACAAAATAAAATAATACAATTAACATATATCATTGTATTATCCAAGTGAGAAAAAGAATCTTTAAGTGAGCTAATATTAGTTAATGTAATATAATATATCAAATATATAATTATTCATTAAATTATCGAATCAACACTTGATCCGATAATCCGTCTATTTCATAAATAACCGACTAATATAATCTGTATCAGTTCATCGAATCAACACTTGATCCGATGACCCGGTTATATCACATATACCCGACCGATATCACATATCGCGAGAATATAATACGGTATCGCATACACGTATTATTCTCGGTCCCGTACATATCACATATGTGCTCCTACTCCGTTTTTCCTGAGCCAGGAAACCTCTGTGTATGACTCTAAAGAATCGTCAATACGCCGGCAGTAGGTGATGATCATATCATACACCCACAAGCTGCAAGCGGTCAGCTAAACGTAACAGCTACCCAGGTATTGAGCAATCAGAAGATCAACAAGCAAGCCTGTACATTCTCCTGCGAATCCAATCAGTAACACTCCCGTACAGTCCGGTCTCTTCGTCTGATTTGTCGCATATCTAGTCTAGGGGTGGTAAACGTCAGCCCCCAGTAACGGATAAGTCGTGTCGATATGAGGTCCATAACAGTTCGAGAAACTACTGTTAATACTTACCAGTAAATCTCAGCAACACTGGCCAGGGATTTCCAGTTATAGCTAATCGAACACAGCGCAACATCAACTCTTTATACCGGGAGAGACGAAACCCCTCCTATCGCTCATTGCCTCCATGCGATTCGGGACTGTACCCAAAAGCCACCGTTTTGCACGCCGTCTTGGACGTGGTATGATGGAAATCAAAGCACAGTGGGAATCACACAATACTCTATGACGATCTCGGGTCTACAGACTAACCTGTACCAGTGTCACCAGAGAACTGCCATCTGACGTGAGGTATAATACCATCTGGGAGTTCTCGGCGAGTCCGTCCAGTGTACCCAGTCTCCACTGAGCACCCGTATACTATCTCTGATGTCAAACATCAATGGATATGGGATCATCCATCGCCCATCTACATGGGTCAAGAAGCATACGCTAGTCTACTCTGGTATATCGATGCCCTGTCTCGATACACCTGCGACTAGGAACATTTGAAGGATGTACTTAGCGACTACACTGTCCCCACTAGTATGATCTGCATCATAGTCCTAGTAGTCAAGTACTCATCCTAAGGGCTTTATCAACATGAAACATAGAGACTATTAGAGTACATGTTATGATAATGAGCAACCAGATAGCATACTATCATGTTAAGCAAGAAAGTCCTCCATATATATGTCCAAGCATCCACTACAATATACATCGCATGTAGAGTAATGGCCTCTAGGGCATACATATCACTAACATGTATTCGGTCAAGCTCTTGATAGGAAATGATGTTCCTATGCTGTATTCGGTCAAGCTCTTCTTATCACATAGATTCTCAATGAAAGATCTAGGTGATGCCTCCTGCATTTTGGGGATTAAGATCTATAGAGATAGATCTAAAAGGATATTAGGATTGTCCCAATCCAGGTACATTGACACCATACTAAAGAGGTTTAGTATGGAAGAATCCAAGCGTGGGAACCAACCCATGATCTCTGGACTCACTCTCTCCAAAAAGATGTCTCATAAGATTGATTTGGAGAGAGCACGCATGCAAGGGATACCCTATTCTTTGGCAGTATGTTCTATCATGTACGCGATGCTATGTACCAGACCCGATGTAGCATACTCACTAAGTTTAGTGAGTAGATATCAAGCAGAACCTGGAGAGATTCACTGGACAGCTGTGAAGAACATTCTCAAGTACTTGAGAAGGAATAAGGAGATGTTCTTGGTGTATGGTAACGGAGAATTCCAGGTGGTGTCCTCTACCGATTCAAGCTTCCAAAGTGATAAGGACGACTCTAAGTCGCACTCGGGATTTGTCTTTACCCTGAATGGAGGGGCGGTTTGTTGGAAGAGTTCCAAGCAAGAAACCGTGGCAGACTCGACGATGGAGCCTGAATACATCGCTGCCAACGATACTGCCAAAGAGGCTGTCTGGATGAAGAAGTTCATCACTCAACTTGGAGTGGTTCCATCCATTGAGCATTCAATACCTTTGTATTATGATAACAGTGGTGCTGTGGCTTTGGCCAAGGAACCCAGGTCCCATAAGAGATCCAGACATATTCTGAGGCGGTATCACCAGATCCGGGAGATAGTTGATCGCCGCGAGATCGAGGTCAGGAGAGTTGACA
The DNA here is from genome assembly GCA_030015575.1 of Agapanthus africanus. NCBI lineage: Eukaryota > Viridiplantae > Streptophyta > Magnoliopsida > Asparagales > Amaryllidaceae > Agapanthus > Agapanthus africanus. The sequence continues at coordinate 258,711 of JASDDO010000284.1, read as the reverse complement.
TGAAGGACAACACTGCGGATCCACTCACGAAGGCCATACCCTAGATACAATTTGAGAGACTCTTCGGGATGTTGGGTATGAGATACTACAACAGCTGGCCTTAGTGCAAGTGGGAGATTGTTAGTTATATATATGCCCTAGAGGCTATTGTTGTACATATTATGTATATTATAATGGATACTTGGATATATATAGAGAGGACTTTCTTGCTCGACATGATAGTATTTTATTTAGTTTTACTTTGTCTTAACATGTTGACTTGTATTGGTTTACTGTCTTTCTCTCACATGTTGATAAAGCCCTTAGGATATATACTCGACTACTAGGACTATGATGCAGATCATACTAGTGGGGCCAGGGTAGTCCAAGAGTACATCCTATAACTATTCCTGTAAGTCCACGTTACCTCTCCAGGTTCTTTCGGGCTTGCGGAAATGATGAAAAACGATTTTTCGGGTCATGAAAACATGGACAATAAAACACGGATCTTTGCTAAACTACACACTAGCAACTAACAAGAGCTATTGCTATTCGGTTAGGGGTTATACCTCAACTTTAACTCCTTCTCTTTGACTCTTGATAGTGGTCGGATGGTGCTTTCCTCGTTACCTTCTCTTGTCGAAGATGGATCCACCTGAGGGTTTCTACCTTGAGCTCCTTTCTCGATCTTGAGAGAACTAAAGTGTCCGGCTTGCTAGACCTTCAACCTTAGGATGAGTAGAGAGTGGCTTTGGGTGTTTAATCTCCAAGGAAAGGTTTCTCAACTCATGAGAATGATTCTCCTTGAACTAGAAGAAGAGGAAGAGCAAAATGGAGGAGAGAGAATGGTTATGATAGAATGAGAATAGTTTTTCAACCATATCAAATATATGTGAATTAATCTAATTAATAATATTAATCAAAATGAAAAAGGTGATGGTTGGTTTGATAAGACCATTATCATTTCACATTAAATATTTTTGCAAAGATCAAGGAGCATCTTGAAAAGAAATGATGGTGGTCAAAGTTTCAACCATGGTCAACTAGTCAACCATGGTCAACAAGTCAACAAACCCAACCATGACACAATTTCATTTAAATAACATTATCAATTGATATTACACATAATCATTAGGGTTTGGTAAACTACAACCGTCAACTGTGCATACACACCCGTACCAAAACCCTAATGAGAATCCTCTTCCTCTGCCTCAGTCAACTGTGCATACACACCCGCATTCGTGTTCCGAGGAGCACGAATACTATGAGATAAAACTGTTAGTTATATGTATGCCCTAGAGGCCATTACAATACATGAGATGTATATTGTAGTGGATGCTGGGACATATATAGGTAGGACTTTCTTGCTCGACATGATAGTACGCTATCTGGTTGCTCTTTATGTTAACATGTATACTTGCTATCTCTCTATTACAAGTTGATAAAGCCCTTAGGATGTGTGCTCGACTTCCAGGACTATGATGTAGATCATACTAGTTGGGCTTGGGTATTCAATGAGTACATCCTTCAATGTTCCTAGTCGTGGGAATATCGAGACGGGGCATCGATATTCCAGAGTAGACTAGCGTATATCTTCCCGACCCATGTGATGGGCGATGGATGATCCCATATCCATTGGTGTTTGACAACAGAGATGGTATGTGGGTGCTCAGTGGAGACTGGGTACACTGAACGGATTCGCCGAGAACTCCCAGATGGTATTATACCTCACGTCAGATGGCAGTTCTCTGGTGACACTGGTAGAGCTTAGTCTGTTGACCCGAGATCGTCATAGAGTCTTGTGTGTCTCCCACTGTGCTTTGATTTCCACCCTACCACGGCTCTACTGATTCATGCAAACAGGTGGTTTTTGGGTACAGTCCCGAGTCACATGGAGGCAATGAGCGATAGGAGGGGATTCGTCTCTCCCGGTATTGGTGGTTGATGTCGCGCTATGTTCGATTGGCCATAACTGGAAATCCCTGGCCAGGGTTGCTGTGATTTACTGATAAGTGTTATAAGTAGTTTCACGAACGTTATAGACCTTACATTGGCATGACTTATCGAGCTACTGGGGTCTGACGTTTACCACCCCTAGGCGAGATATTAGACATATCAGACGAACAGACCAGACTGTGCGGTAAGTGTTACTGGTTGGATTCACAAGAGTGCGAGCGGGCTTGCACGTTGATCTTCTGATCGCTCAATACCCGGGTGGCCGTTACGTTTAGCAGACCGCTTGCGGCTTGTGGGTGTTTGATATGATCATCACCTACTGCCGGTGTATTGACGAGTCTTTAGAGTCCTACACAGGGGTTTCCTGGCTCAAGCGAAACGAAATAGGAGCGCATATGAGATATGTGCGTGACCGAGAATAATACCAGTATGTGATACTTTATTCTATTCTCGCGATTTGTATCATCGGACGGTTATATGTGATATAGCCGGCTTACTGAATCAAATGTTGATTCGATATATTGATACACTTGATATTAGTCGGTTATATGCAGTATGACCGGATCATTAAATCAAGTGTTGATTTAATGTATGATTATATATTTGATATATTACTTTATATTAAATAGTATTTGTTCACTTAAGATTGATTTTCACACTTGATGTGCACAAGTTGTATATGTGATATATTTTTGTGCACTAGTTTGTATCATGTTTGATGATACATGCAAACTTGGGTGTGTGTATGACTTACACCAAGTTTAGGTTAATGGTTAGGGTTTTATTTTCTTTATTAATTTTGGAAAAACTAAATGGTGGCTTTTCTTCTTTTGGCTTGAAGCTTCTTGAAGCTTCATTGCATCTTTGAAAAGTCTAGCCATTTTGTTTTGTTCATTAACCTAACCATTAGCCTAAACCCTAGTTTACTCTCTACATGAGTTTACTCACCCATGGTTGCTAAATGATAGACTTCACTTGAATTTTCTTTTTGAAATAATTCATTTTTCATTTCCTTCTTCTTCTTCTTCATGAAGTGAAGAAAGCTTTCTTGAAAATTCCAAGTGAAGAAATCAAGTGAGAAATCCAATTCTAAAGTGAACCCACTTCCTATTTCTTCATCCTCTACAACTTTCCATGTAGTAGAGTGTGTTATCTTCACAAGTTTCATGACCTAGTGAAGATGGAGCTTGAGTTTGAGTCGCCTCGACGTAGATCATCTTCGGCATCGAAGTCAACGACCTAGCCCGCTTATTTCTCCGACGAAACCAACGCTAGAGTCCGGGATCCCGATGATCGCAGCGGAGGGACGTCAACACGGAGCTAAAGAAGTGGAGGATCAGATCTACATAGGTTGTAGTCCCTTTCACTTGTAGATAAAGTTGTTAACTTGTATGTATATCGCCTTACCTCTAGTTAACGATCTTGCATTAGGGTTTCTCGGCACATTTAAAAATTTGATTTTGGCATGGTTGGTCAGTTGTGGAACCTCATGAGTGTGCCTAGGAACCCTATAGTGGTATCAGAGACTAGCTAGAGCTTTAGGCGTAGTGTAGACGATGTTAGAAATCCGATCGAACCCCGAAACCCTATACTTGACCCCTTTCTGTACATTTTCTGAAATTGTGGATTTTTGTGAATTAAAAATTGTCAAAAAATTCAGCAGGGTTTTTTAAGAGTTACTGTGAAGCACGTGACCCCAAGTCTACCAATGCGCCGCGAAACCGCGGCCCCACCCTAGCTTGCGCGGCGGTTCCGCGGCCATAATGGCGAATCCTGCCACGTGGTTTGCATAGTAATTTCTTTCTATAAGTGCTGTGTTTTATGGGAATTTTTAACTTCTACTCAACAGTTGAGTTTTCTGGGTTGTTTTGGGGACTTGATTATTCGATCGGATTATTTAACTTTTTTTATTGTGTTTTTCCGGGTAATTTTAGAACATGTTAAAAAGTTCGACCGGATATAAATACCCACTTTTTCTCCTGCCGGGAATTTTCCAAGTGTTGGATTTTTCCGAAGTTTAAGAATGTTCTAAGTATTGCAAGTAACTCGATGGACCCTCTAGAAGACAACAAACCTTAACTCGATTATGTGACCATCTTGAACTGCCCTTTGAACCTTAGGTTTTGGGGCAATACGGCGTGTCACATGTGAGGCGTTGGCTTGACCCTTCTACGGCTGGACCGTTGGTACTGTGGCATGAAGTGGATGTTTTTAAACTTATTTCAAGTGTTGTTCTTTTCGGGAAAACTTGGGTTTTTGATTGTTCGATCGGAAAGTTTAACAATGTCTTTTTATTTGGAATGTGATACAATAATTGGAATCAACAACATTTGAATGTTATAGACATGGCAGTTTAGTCTCACTTGATCGGTTGCCATGGAATTTTGATGTGATCAAAAGTCCGTCGCAATCACGTTGCATACGCGGATACTCGCCGGGTAAACTTAATAGACAGCTTCACCCCATAACCCCGACCAAGTGACTGTAGGAGAACCCCGTCGCCAAAAAGCATCCGTTCGGGTGCTCGCGGCAGCGGTGTTCCGCCTTAGTGCACTTCGTCGACGGCATCCAGGGGTACAGCCGTTTACTAAATTTTGCGATGAGCATTCGTTCAGGATGTCGGGAATCCTGTTGAATTGCCCGACTTGATATTGAAAAGAGTTTTCGACAATGAGACTAAAATGCGGGGTTTATAATTGTTAGGCATGCGATGTCTAAGGATTTCATTTGGTTAGGCATGCGATGTCTAAAGGGGTTGCGGATTCCAACTGTTGTAGTTTTACACTTTCTTTTCTGCGACTGTAAGTGTAATATGTGATATCGCCGGTTTCTTTGCTATATGTCAACGACAATTGGGATGGGCATATTTACTTACGTTGATGACATGTGATGTTATGTGTTGCTGGATATGTTATATTGGATCGTCGTGTTTGAATAACCGGGTTTTTTTTATGTGAGATGAGTATTTTTCTTTTTCATTCATGTAAAAACTTGTATGTAATATTCTTTTATTGGGGCACTTCCGGGTTGAGGATGATGTCACCATTGTATATTATTTACTTTTCCGCATTAGGATAGACCCAAGGAGGGGAGCAGAAGTAACCGGGTTCTAGGGTCCAGTAGGAGACCATCTCGAGGAGTCGAGTCCGGGTCTCCTAACTTTAGAATTGGTAGGGTTGCTTGCCGCTCTCGTAAGGGTCCAGGGGTGTGGGATTGGCTATTCATCACGACCGTGGAATCCGTGTTTTATACAGGCTCAGAATAAAACACAGACGTCCTAGTATATCCAATATTTCATATGATTTTTTTTGCTGCGTTATCTTTGATGTGATCATGTGATTTGTTCAGATGGATAATGTATAAACTATATATGACATATTATATAGACATTGCTTATATTTTACACCCGCGCTAGCCCTACCCCGCTCTGCCGTTAGTTACCTAACCTAACGGTGCAGACGGGATATCGAGGCGAATGCAGATGGCATAAGCGTACGTTGTATTTATCTGTGATGTTTAGGTGGACTTAAATGATGGGACATTCATTAATGAGATTAATGAAAGAAAATAAACCTAAAAGATGTTGTGAAATCGAATTTCAAAAATAAAACAGGTAGCTACAGTTCTTGCTTTGCATCGCGGTGTTCCTTGTAGAACATCCTACACCTTATTCGATAAGGAAAGGGCCGAGATCCCTTCACCGGGAGTCACCCCTTTAGCAATAACTAGCAGATGCTACAACCCTCGGTTTGTCTTTTGATTGCTTCTATAGTTTTTGCTTTGCACAGCGGTATATGTGATATATCCTGCACCTTATTCGATGAGGAAAGGGCCGACGATCCCTTCTCCGGGAGTGACCGCTTTAGCAAAACTAGAAAAGCCTAAAAAACACTCCATTTAAAAACCATTTGATTCTGCAACGAGATCAAGTTCAAAGCGGGAAAGGATTTCATAAAAACCATTCGCAACCCTCCGTCATTTTAGGAAGTAGAGTACTTAGTATTCGTGCTGTGTTTGTTGACCATAGTCAAGGCACAGTGTACGGTAGCTAAGTGATGTCTTCCTACACCGCATATGATACGATTAGTTAGGACAGTCATGTGGCTTTGTTGACCTTAGTTAAGGGTCATGTGGGTGGGTCTAATTAATCACGAAATGACGGGTAGAACTTGACTAGTGCTTATGATTTGTTGACCATAGTTAAGGTCATAAGTGCTAGGGGTAAAAACCATTATCAGGAATTTCAAGTGTTGAAATTTGCAATGAGATTGCATACCTTCTATATGATAGTTGGATCCCGATACCCACTGCGAGTAATTGTTACTCCTGGGAGAGTTTTGCACTTTACAATTAGCCAATCAAGTAGGTGTCTAGAAAGGTGTCAATGGGGTTACGCCTCTGGGAAAATGAGGTTTACTTTAATTAGGTCCGTGCGAAAGCACGGGGAACCTCCCTCAAAGTACCGGCACTGGCGTGGCTGAAAGATTAGCGAACTTGTAGAGTGTAATTAACCACGGCTAATCTTTCCTTTTAGGGTTTGAAGGAAGATTTGATAAAAATAGTGGGAGCCATCCTGATTAGATAAAATAAATAACCAATCTAATCTTGCAAGAGCGCACACAAAGTGTTTCCTTCTCTCTCTCTCTCTAGGTAGCGACCATGTAACGCCTTAATCAAGATAATAATATGGATATATTGACCGAACCCGCTTGTTATACTGAGCTGGGGAACGTTGGTCCCGCTCCAACTTATAATTGTTATAAGACCGAGCAGGAATTAGGGGAATACCAGGATTCCCATGCCGCCCAAACGAAGAAAGTGCATGAGATGCATCTCTTTCGGGTGTGTTCATTACAAAGAACTGTTTCTCAGTATCCTATGCGTCCTGGGTATTTGATACCGAATCAGGATCCCAGATATGTAATCTGTTACATAGGGCTACAGAAAAGTAGAGAACTGAGAATGGGTGATAAGTTTCATGAGACAGAAAACGGTGCAAGTGTTGCAGCCTAGTCTGTTGGTCACTATCACCCTGTATTTCCAAATACATTGATTCTGAAAGAATGTTATTAGATACCGAACCTGATATACAAAATCATATCAGTCTCTTTATTAGTGAAGAAAGGATATAATTTTGTATTGTTGGATAATGTTTTGAACATTTCCTATATCAATAGTTGATCGGTTCAGGCACGTTATCTAAAAGCATATAATTCTAAATCAGACCACAGTTCTTAATGTATAAAACACACACAAGAGAAAGAGTTCAGAAATTAACGAATTCTTCTTAAAACATTGTAGACTAGGTCATATCAATGCGACCCGACTAGCTAAGTTACATTTAGATTCATATTTAAATCAGTTTAAATTTACATCTTATGAAACTTGCCAGTCATGTCACAAAGATAAGATGACCATAGCTCCGTTTACTGGAAACAGAGAAAGAGTTAGTGAACTCTTGGGACTGATACATAGTGATGCATAGAGGTCCCCAGTCTACATATGCCAAGACTGGTTCTTTGTACTTCCTTACATTCACTGATGATCTCTCATTCGGACACATGTTCCTGTTGAAACACATGTCTGAAGATTTTGAGAAATTCAATGAATATAAGTTAGAAGTAGAGAACCAAAAACGGACATAAGTATTATGTCCTTTGATGTGATCAGGGAGGAGAATACTAGAGCACGGGATTCCTGGACCATTCTAAGGGAGAATGAGATTCTCTCTCAGCATTACTCATCCGTATACACCACAGCACAACGGTGTATCGGGGCGGAGCAATCACACCCTATATGATATGGTGCACTCTATGATGATTACTACTGAGTTACCTATTTCCTTTTAGGGGTTGTGTACTTGAGAAGCTGCATACCTATTGAATCAGATTCCAATCAAATCAATGCCTACCACTCCATATGAGATATGGTATGGGAAGAGCCCATCTATTAAGTAAATTAAGATTTTGGATTGTCCGGCCTATGTCAAAAGCAAAATCCGGACAAGATCGAAGCAAGGTCACTTCTGTAGAACTGGAAGAAGTTCCAGTTATACAAACTACAGATGATGATTTGATAGAACCAAAGGATTCAATGGTCCCCGACGAACCTCAGCCTCTCCGCCGATCTAGCAGGATTCCTCATCCTCCTGAGAGATACTTTGGTTTCTCGATGACAGTGGGAGCAGGATTGCATCATGAGATGATGACCCAACTAGTTTCGAGCAGGCCATCGAGAGTAGGGACTCTGTAAGAATGGATGGATGCTTAGCGATCTGAGATGGAATCCGTGTACACCAACAAAGTATGGACTTTGGATGCTGTATCTGAAGGGTTAAATCCCCATCAGGAGAAAATATATCTTGAGAAGATTACTTGGAGTAGATGGAAAAGTTGAGACTTTCAAAGCTAGACTTGTTAATGGTTTTCATCATCGACCAGGCGTGGATAATGATGAAACCTTTTCCAATAGCTATGCTTAAGTCCATCCGGATACTACTTAACATTGCTGCATACCATGACTACGATATCTGGTAGTTGGGTGTCATGACTATTTTTCTAAATACTGATTTAGAAGAGAACGACTATAAGTACACAGCCAGAGGGCTTCGTAAACAGTGGGAGCAGCGGAAACGTGTGCAAGTTGCTTTACAGGATAAAGCAGGCATCGCGGAGTTGGAATGTCTGTTTTGATGTGGTAGTCAAAGAGTTTGACTTCATCAAAATGGTAGATAAACCTTGTACATACAAAAGGGTAGTAGAGAGTAAGGTGGTCGTCCTCGTATTGTACGTGGACAACATACTCTTGATAGGAAAAGAGTTTCCTATACTACGATCGGTCAATCTCCTCTTATCACATGGATTCTCCATATAGGATCAAAATGATACCTCCTAAATCCTGGGTTTTGGATCTATGAGATAGATCTAAATGGATGTTAGGATTCTCACTAATTGTAGTGAGATGGTATCAGTTGATCCTGGGGAGAATCAATGGAAAGGTTCCACGGTGATAAGGATGACTGAATGTTAGTCGCAGGCATTGTCTTTACCCTCAGTGGAGGGACGGTATGTTGGAAGAGTTCCAAGCGTGATACTGTGGCAAACTAGACGATAAAGGCTGGTGACATCGCTATTAAAGATACTACCAAAGAGGCAGTTTGGGTCTATATCAGTTCATGAGATGAAGTTGGTTCCTACCATTGTGTGACAATGGAAGTGTAGCTTTGGCCAAGGAACCCTGGTCCCATCAGTGACCCAGACATATTCTGAGGCAGCATCACCTGATCATGGAGATAGTTGATCTCCAGGGTGATCGAGAATTGGAGAGTAGACTCAGAGGACAACACGGCGGATCCACTCACAAAGGACTTTTCCCAGAGAGAGACTTATATGGGATGGTTGAGTATGTGATACTGCAACCACTGCTACAGATGGCCTTAGTGCAAGTGGGAGATTGTTAGTTATATGTATGCCCTAGAGGCCATTACTATACATGAGATGTATATTTTAGTGGATGCTGGGACATATATAGGTAGGACTTTCTTGCTCGACATGATAGTACGCTATTTGGTTGCTCTTTATCTTAACATGTATACTTGCTATCTCTCTATTACATGTTAATAAAGCCCTTAGGATGTGTGCTCAACTTCCAGGACTATGATGCAGATCATACTAGTGGGGCCTGGGTAGTCAATGAGTACATCCTTCAATGTTCCAAGTCGTAGGAATATCGAGACGGGGCATCGATATTCCAGAGTAGACTAGCGTATATCTTCTCGATCCATGTGATGGGCGATGGATGATCCCATATCCATTGGTGTTTGACATTAGAGATGGTATGCGGGTGCTCGGTGGTGACTGGGTACACTGAACGGACTCCCCGGGAACTCCCAGATGTTATTATACCTCACATCAGATGGAAGTTCTCTGGTGACACTGGTACAGCTTAGTCTGTTGACCCGAGATCGTCATAGAGTCTTATGTGTCTCCCACTGTGCTTTGATTTCCTCCCTACCACGGCTCTATTGAGTCGTGCAAACAGGTGGTTTTTGGGTACAGTCCCGATTCACATGGAGGCAATGAGCGATAGGAGGGGATTCGTCTCTCCCGGTATTGGGGGTTGATGTTGCGCTATGCTCGACTAGCTATAAATGGAAATCCCTGGCCAAGGTTGCACTGATTTACTGGTAAGTGTTATCAGTAGTTTAGTGCTTGTTATGGACCTTACATCGGCATGACTTATCGAGCTACTGGGGTCTGACGTTCACCACCCCTAGGCGAGATATGCGACATATCAGACGAACAGACCGGACTGTGCGGTAAGTGTTACTGGTTGGATTCACTAGAGTGTGAGCGGGCTTGCTCGTTGATCTTCTGATCGCTCAATACCCGGATGGCCGTTAAGTTTAGCAGACCGCTTGCGGCTTGTGGGTGTTTGATATGATCATCACCTACTGCCGGCGTATTGACGAGTCTTTAGAGTCCTACACAGGGGTTTCCCGGCTCAAGCGAAATGAAATAGGAGCGCATATGAGATATGTGCGGGACCGAGAATAATACCAGTATGTGATACTGTGTTCTATTCTCGCGATTTGTATCATCGGACGGTTATATGTGATATAGCCGGGTTACCGAATCAAATGTTGATTCGATATATTGATACACTTGATATTAGTAGGTTATATGCAGTATGACCGGATCATTAAATCAAGTGTTGATTTAATGATTTAATGTATGATTATATATTTGATATATTACTTTATATTAACTAGTATTTGTTCACTTAAGATTGATTTTCTCACTTGATGTGCACAAGTTGTATATGTGATATATTTTTGTGCACTACTTTGTATCATGTTTGATGATACATGCAAACTTGGGTGTGTGTATGACTTACACCAAGTGTAGGTTAATGGTTACGGTTTTATTTTCTTTATTAATTTTGGAAAAACTAAATTGTGGCTTTTCTTCTTTTGGCTTGAAGCTTCATGAAGCTTCATTGCATCTTTGAAAAGTCTAGCCATTTTGTTTTGTTCATTAACCTAACCATTAGCCTAAACCCTAGTTTACTCTCTACATGAGTTTACTCACCCATGGATGCTAAATGATAGACTTCACTTGAATTTTCTTTTTGAAATAATTCATTTTTCATTTTCTTCTTCTTCTTCTTCTTCATGAAGTGAAGAAAGCTTTCTTGAAAATTCCAAGTGAAGAAATCAAGTGAGAAATCCAATTCTAAAGTGAACCCACTTCCTATTTCTTCGTCCTCTACAACTTGCCATGTAGTAGAGTGTGTTATATTCACAAGTTTCATGACCTAGTGTAGATGGAGCTTGAGTTTGAGTCGCCTCGACGTAGATCATCTTCGGCATCGAAGTCAACGACCTAGCCCGCTTATTTCTCCGACGAAACCAACGCTAGAGTCCGGGATCCCGATGATCGCAGTGGAGGGACGTCAACACGGAGCTAAAGAAGTGGAGGATCGGATCTTCAAAGGTTGTAGTCCCTTTCACTTGTAGATAAAGTTGTTAACTTGTATGTATATCGCCTTACCTCTAGTTAACGATCTTGCATTAGGGTTTCTCGGCACATGTAAAAATTTGATTTTGGCATGGTTGATCAGTTGTGGAACCTCATGAGTGTGCCTAGGAACCCTACAAAAACTAACCCCAAAGCATATACTAGGATCTGGCTCAAACCAGTGCCCGCTAGTAAAAACTGTTCGGACACCAAACATGAACAGGTGTGCGGATGTGAACAAACCCTGTCGCAAAACCATGCGACCTCTACTCTATTATGCCCAAAGGTGAATAACCCTCTGTGTGGGACTCTAAAGAATCGACACTACGCTGGAAGTGGGTTTAACCACAGACCGCTAGCGGCACTAGCTGTACGTAACGGTCCCCAGGTAGATGCCGATAAGAAGACGGACAAGGTGAAACCCATCTGAACTCCTACTGAGCCTGAATGTGACAATCTCCGTACAGTCCGGTCTGTTCGTCTGAGAACATCGCATGGCGGGCCTAGGGGGCGGTAAACGTCAGTCCCCTACTAGCGGTACAAGTCGTGTCGGAGTGTAGCCCAGAACACCTAAGATAATACTGGAAACCTACCATTCTATCTCGCTTGCCCTGGCCAGGGACTTTGTGTAATGGCTCTCCTAGACACAGTGCGATATCAACCCCCAATACCGGGAGAGACGAATCCTGTCTAACAGTCACTGCCTCCAAGTGCTTCGGGACTTCACCCAAAAACTACCTGTTTGCACGACTCCTTTGAGCCGTGGTAGGGTAGTAATCAAAGTACAGTAGGAACACACTCGATGCGAAGTGACGGTGTCAAGTCAACGGACTAAGCTGTACTCATGTCACCTGGGAACCGATAACTGACGATAGGTATAGTACCAACCAACAGTTCCCGATGAGTCCTGTCCAGTGTACTCGTAACCTAACGAGCACCCGCATACTCTCTCAAGTACGGCGTACTGACGGCTGTGGGACAGACCGTCTCCCAAGCTGGGATGAGAAGCGCATACGCTAGTCTACTCCGGAGTATCGATGCCCTGTCTCGATAATCCTACGACTAGGGACCTGCATAAGGATGAGCTTGTGGATTACCCAGCCCCCACGAGTGTGACTGCCATCACAACGCTGGTAATCACGCAAAGATCCTAAGGGCTCCACTAATGTGTAAAGGCGATATGCTAAAAGAAACACATGCACACATTAAAGCAGAAACAAACCAAGTAGCATACTACTATATTGAGTAAGATTGTCTATACAAGGTGAATATCCCAAGCTTCCATCAAGTAATATACAAACTAGTATGATACAGTAATGACCTCTAGGGCATATACACTAACAATCTCCCACTTGCACTAAGGCCATGTACTGGCGTATCGAAGACCTATCATCTCGATCAGCCGCTCGAACTGAGTCTGGGGTAAGGCCTTTGTGAATGGATCAGCAGTGTTATTTTCGTAGCAACTCTCCGAACCTCGATCTCCTGGCGACCCATGATCTCCCTGATCAGGTGATACCGCCTCCAGATGTGCCTGGACTCCTGATGGGACCTGGGTTCCTTTGCTAAAGCTATAGCCCCGTTGTTGTCGCAATACAGAAGTATTAGATCAACAATGGATGGAACCACCTGAAGTTCTATCAACAACTTCCTCATCCAGACTGCTTCTTTTGCGGCATCAGATGTAGCGATATATTCCGCTTCCATCGTCGAGTCAGCAACGGTTTCCTGTTTGGAAATCTTCCAACACACCGCCCATCCATTGAGGGTGAAGACATAACCCGACATGGACTTGGAATCATCCTTGTCACTCTGGAAGCTGGAGTTAGCAAAGGCCTCGATCTGGAGGTCTTTTCCGCCATACACCAAGAACATCTCCTTAGTCCTTCTCAGGTACTTGAGAATGTTCATTACCGCTATCCAGTGTTTCTCCCCACGGTTTGACTGATACCTGCTTACCACACTCAGTGCATAAGCTACATCTGGTCTGGTACAAAACATCACATACATTATAGAGCCTACCACAGAAGCGTAGGGTATAATAGACATGCGATCCCTTTCCAAATCAGTCTTGGGAGACATCTCTTTAGAGAGGGTGATCCCGTGACAAGCCGGTAGATACCGCGCTTGGAATCTTCCATACTGAATCTTTTCAGTATGGCGTCGATGTATCTGAACTGTGAAAGTCCTAATATCCTCTTGGATCTGTCACAATAGATCCGGATCCCCAGAATGTAAGAGGCATCACCCAGGTCTTTCATGGAGAACCTGTGTGACAAGAACCCTTTGACAGATTGTAGCATAGGAATGTCATTTCCTATCAAAAGAATGTCATCCACGTATAAAACGAGGAATACGACAGTTCGTGCTACAAATCTACTATAGATGCATGGTTCATCTGGATTTTTGATAAATCCACAATCTTTGATCGTCTCATCAAAACAGATGTTCCAACTCCGCGATGCCTGCTTTAGTCCATAGACGGACTTAAGCAACTTGCACACCTTTCCGCTGCTCCCACTCTGAATGAAACCCTCTAGCTGGTCCATATAGACACACTCCTCTAAATTTCCATTTAGAAAAGTGGTCTTTACGTCCATCTGCCAGATCTCATAATCGTGGAAGGCAGCAATGGCAAGAAGGATCCGAATGGATTTCAGCATAGCCACTGGAGAAAAGGTTTCTTCATAGTCCAAGCCAGGTCTTTGACGAAAACCCTTTGCAACAAGTCTATCTTTATAGGTCTCAACCTGTCCATCTACACCAATCATCCTTTTGAAGATCCACTTGCATCCTACGGGTTTTACCCTATCTGGAGCAATGTCCAACGTCCATACTTTGTTGGTGTACATGGACTCCATTTCGGTCCGCATTGCATCCAGCCATTCTACCGAGTCAACGCTCTGAATGGCCTGCTGGAAGCTAGTAGGCTCATCACTATCAATGATGCAATCCTCTCGATCCCCGTCTATGAGAAAACCGTAGTATCTCTCGGGCGGATGAGACTGCCTACTACTTCTGCGGAGCGGCGTAGGAATGTCCTGATCTTTTGAACCCTCTGGTTCTACGAAACTTTCAGTAATAGCTCGTGTTTCTGGAATTTCTTCTAGTTCTATTGCGCTCCCACTTATCTGATTTTCCAAAAACCCAGTTTCCAATAAGTGGGCATGACGAGAAACAAAAACCTTTTGTTCGTCTTCGCAATAGAAGAAATATCCCTTAGTGTTCTTTGGATATCCCACAAACTTGCACTGTACTGAGCGTGCCTCGAGCTTGTCCGCATGCTGCTTTTTGACAAAAGCTGGACATCCCCATGTCTTAATGTGATTAAGATAGGGTCTCTTCCCACACCAAATCTGATATGGTGTAGTAGGCACAGTTTTAGTTGGAACTCGGTTCAAAAGGCATGTAGCTGATTCTAGTGGATATCCCCAGAATGATTGCGGTAACTCAGCGTTACTCATCATGGACCGTACCATATCTAATAGGGTTCGGTTCCGTCTCTCCGATACACCGTTATGTTGCGGAGTGTATGGAGGAGTAAGCTGAGAGAGAATTCCATTCTCTTTTAAGTAATCCAGGAACTCGGCACTCAAGTATTCACCATCTCGATCAGATCTTAGTGTCTTGATACTTTTGCCTGTTTTTTTTCCACTTCATTCTTATATTCCTGGAATTTTCCAAAAGCTTCAGATTTATGTTTCATTAAGAAGACATAACCGTACCTTGAAAAGTCATCCGTAAAAGTAATGAAGTAAGAATAACCGCTTCGTGCATGCGTAGACATTGGACCGCACATGTCGCTGTGTACGAGTCCCAAGAGCTCGCTCGCTCTTACTCCGTGTCCAGTGAACGGAGTCTTTGTCATCTTTCCTTTGAGACAGGATTGACAAGTTGCATATGATTGATATTCGAACGGATCCAAATATCCTTCTGTATGTAACTTCGTCAACCTTCTCTCATTGATGTGACCCAGTCTACAATGCCATAAGAAAGCCTGATTTGATTCCGGAGACTTTCTTTTGTGTGTATTCTGGACATTGAAAATCTGTGGTTGGTTTAATATGTATATTCCATTGTTTAATGTACCTGACCCAATCAGAACTTGATTAAGGCGAATGTTTACAACATTGCTTACAAATGCAAATTCATAACCTTTTTTAGATATTAAAGATACACAAATGATATCACAAGTTGCATTGGGTACAAAATATCAATTACGCAAAACCAAAATGTGTCCATCTGACAACCCAAGGTGATAGTCCCCCACGGACTCAGCATCCATGCCAGCTCCGTTTGCAACTCTGAGGGTCATATCACCTCCCTTCAAAACCCTACGGTTTCTCAACGCCTGCAAAGAATTACAGATATGAGATCCTGATCCGGTATCCAATACCCAGGAAGTAGAGTTTATTGATAGACAGTTTTCAATAACATACACACCTGAAGCTGAAGCCGCAACATGCTTCAGATCCTGTGTTCTAGCCTTCCAAGCCCTGCAATTTTTCTTCCAGTGTCCACTCTTGTGACAGTAAAAGCATTCTTCCTTTCCCACAAGCTTTCCCGCTCCCTTTGTTGCTTTTGCCTTTCCCTTCGTATCCACCTTACTAACACCGTCCCTTCGTTTGGCGGGGGTTTTCTTCTTCTTTCCCTTGGCTTTCTCCTTGGACCTAGAAGAGGAAGATCCTCCTACAAAAAAAGTGGATGTTTCCCTACCTTTCTGTAGGGTGCCCTCTGCACTCCTCAGCATGTTGAGGAGTTCTGAAAGTTCAACTTCCTTTTCCTGTAAGTTGAAGTTCAGGATGAACTGGGCGTAAGTGGAAGGAAGGGACTGGAGAATCAAGTACGTATAGAGCTCATTCTCCAACGTGGTCCCAAGGTCCGCGAGCTCCTCAATGAAGCCAATAATCTTAAGCACGTGTTCCGCTACCGGTGATCTGATGGCAAATCTCGCCGAAAACAGCTTTTTCGAGACTTCGTATCTGGCGATACGGGATTGCTCTCCATATAGTTCTTTTGTATGAAGAAATATGGATTCAAGGTCCATATTCTCGTGCCTCCTCTGGTGTTCATTGTTCATAGAGGCAAGCAAGAGGCACTTGGCCTTCACGCAATCAATCTCCCAAGTCTTACGGATTTCCTTATCCGCGACACTGGAGGTGGGACCTGGGGCAGGGGGAGCTTTGGTGGTAAGGAGATACCCTAACTTGTCATAAGTGATTGCCATTTTGACATTCCTGAGCCAATCTTTGTAGTTTGGCCCTGTCAGTATGTTTTTATCTAGTAGTAACTTAAGTCCAGTCATGATGTTTGGTCGCTACAATTAGGAGAGAGAGAAGAAACACTTTAGCATTATGCTCTTGCAAGTTTAGAGTGGTTTTTAATTTGTCTAAACAGGATGGCTCCCACTGTCTCTCGAATCCCTCCTCAAACCAAAAAGGAAGAATTAGTCAGGATCAATCTCACCATACAATACTTGCTTAACCGTTCAGCCAGTCTAGTGTCGGTACTTCGAGTGAGGTTTTCCAACGCTTTCGCGAAGTTCCTTAATTAAATAACCTCTTTTTCCTGTGGGCGTAGCCCCGCTAACACCTTTCTAGACACCTACTTGGTTTATAGCATTGATCGTTAAATGAGAAAGTTCCGGAGAAGTAGCATATACTCACAGTAGGATCGGGATCCAAATATCATCGCGTGACAAAACTGAAGGAATCCAACCACAATTATCACACTCCAAATGGTATGCAGCGCTAGCAAGTTTCAGTTCTTTTGAAACTCCCGATGTGGATTTTTGCCCCATGCTCTTATGACCTTGACTTTGGCCAACAAATCATAAGTCACATGTCAAGTTCTACCCGTCATTCTCCAGGTTAATTTGAACCCACCAGTACCTACCCTTGACTTTGGACAACAAGGCAGTACAACTGTCCCAAACCAACACATCTATCTATGCTGCACATGAATACCCAATAGCTACCAATCACTATGCCTTGACTTTGGCCAACAAACATAGCTTGAATACTATTGACCATCCATGTGAAACGACGGAGGGCTACGAATGGTTTTGGCGAAACCGTGAACGTAGTGAACTTGATATAATCGATGGAATGAGATAGCTTTCAAAAGGAGTGGTTTAAGCTCGCGTTTAAAAGTTATTTTGAAAAGAAACCGAGTGGTTTTTGAAAGTGTTCCAATGACTTTTACTTTGGTTTATTTTTCTTGCATTAATTTTAATGTGTCCCATCAATTAATCCTACCATTGCAGAAAACAACGAAAATATGATGTACGCTTATGCCATCCGCATTCGCCACGGGGTCCCGTCATCACCCGTTAGGTTACTTAACTAACGACAGAGCGGGGGATGGACTAGCGCGGATGCAAAACATAAGCAACGCTTAAATAGATATCTACATATAGATATATACATTCGTCAGATGCAATGATAGCCATTCCAGATCACAGATGAATACATTGGATATACTTGGAATCCGCATTTCGTTCGAGCCTGTAACGAAGAGAGGATTACACGGTCGCGATGAATAGCCAAACCCCACCCTAGACCCCTACGGGTGCGGCAAACTATCTGCCATGTATCCGAAGTGAAGCAACCTCCCTCAACAACATGAGTAGGCCACTCGGCACTTCGAGATACCCGGTAGTTTGTGAACACCACCTTGGGTCTATCCTAGGAGCAAAAATAGTAAAAAGAAATTATACAATGACGGCTACAACCCCGATCCGGTTGTGCGGCCATACAAATAATATTACATCAATTTACATATTACAAGAATTGAAAGATAAACAAAACTCTCATCTCACAATTCCCCCCGGCTATTCATCCGCGACAATCCAACGAATTCATATACACAATCCATCAACATTACAGATCACAGATATGTATAACCCACACTAATCGACGTATAGCGATCAGCAGACGTTCAATACATATATAACAATACAGATATAACACATTAGCCAAAGTCTACAGAAAATTGACCAAAATACGGATTTGTAACCACCCCAAAAACAAATTTGTTCTCTGGAAATTCTGGGCAGAAACAAACCATCTCAAAAATCACAAAATACCACCAGAAACAAACTTCAGGAGAAACGATCAACGGCCGAGTCAACTCGGCCGCGGATCCGCGGTAGAAGCAAGCTTCTTCCGCGGAACCGCGGTGAGTCGGTCGGTTCGCTGGATCGTTTTTCTTGCATGTTCATTAAAAAGCCTGAGCCGATTTTTAAGACAGGATTTATTATTTTTGGAGCAGAAATAAAAATTGGCAGAAACTAGGATTTTCTGGGGTGTTTCGCGGTTTTTTGTCCGGTCGAAATTCTAGATACTTTTCTAACATGCTAGGGTGTGTTTAGTTAGGCTCTGATACCACTGTAAGTCCACGTTACCTCTCCCGGTTCTTTCGGGCTTGCGGAAATGATAAAAAACGATTTTCCGGGTCATGGCAACATGGACTATAAAACACGGATCTTTGCTAAACTACACACTAGAAACTAACAAGAGCTATTGCTACTCGGTTAGGGGTTATACCTCAACATGAACTCCTTCTCTTTGACTCTTGATGGTGGTCGGATGGTGCTTTCCTCGTTGCCTTCTCTTGTCGAAGATGGATCCACCTGAGGGTTTCTACCTTGAGCTCCTTTCTCGATCTTGAGAGAACTAAAGTGTCCGGCTTGCTAGACCTTCAGCCTTAGGATGAGTAGAGAGTGGTTTTGGGTGTTTAATCTCCAAGGAAAGGTTTCTCAATTCATGAAAATGATTCTCCTTGAACTAGAGGAAGAGAAAGAGCAAAATGGAAGAGAGAGAATGGTTATGATAGAATGAGAATAGTTTTTCAACCATATCAAATATATGTGAATTAATCTAATTAATTATATTAATCAAAATGAAAAAGGTGATGGTTGGTTTGATAAGACCATTATCATTTAACAT
This sequence comes from Agapanthus africanus, assembly GCA_030015575.1. Lineage (NCBI taxonomy): Eukaryota > Viridiplantae > Streptophyta > Magnoliopsida > Asparagales > Amaryllidaceae > Agapanthus > Agapanthus africanus. Next base: position 239,309 of record JASDDO010000284.1, on the reverse strand, counting down.
TAAATGTTTTTGCAAAGATCAAAGAGCATCTTGAAAAGAAATGATGTTGGTCAAAGTTTCAACCATGGTCAACTAGTCAACCTTGGTCAACAAGTCAACAAACCCAACCATGACACAATTTCACTTAAATAACATTATCAATTGATATTACACATAATCATTAGGGTTTGGTAAACGACAACCGTCAACTGTGCATACACACCCGTACCAAAACCCTAATGAGAATCTTCTTCCTCTGCCTCAGTCAACTGTGCATCCACACCCGCATTCGTGTTCCGAGGAGCACGAATACTATGAGATAAAACTAACCCCAAAGCATATACTAGGATCTGGCTCAAACCAGAGCCCGCTAGTAAAAACTGTCCGGACACCAAACGTGCACAAGTGCGCGGATGTGAACGAACCCTGTCGCAAAACCATGCGACCTCTACTCTGTTTTGCCCAAAGGCGAATAACCCTCTGTGTGGGAATCTAAAGACTCGAAACTACGCTGGCAGTGGGTTTAACCACAAACCGCAAGCGGCACTAGCTGTACGTAACGGTCCCCAGGTAGATGCCGATAAGAAGACGGACGAGGTGAAACCCATCTGAACTCCTACTGAGCCTGAATGTGACAATCTCCGTACAGTCCGGTCTGTTCGTCTGAGAACATCACATGGCGGGCCTATGGGGCGGTAAACGTCAGTCCCTTACTAGCGGTACAAGTCGTGTCGGAGTGTAGCCCAGAACACCTGAGATAACACTGGAAACCTACCAGTCTATCTCGCTTGCCCTGGCCAGGGACTTTGTATAATGGCTCTCCTAGATATAGCGCGATATCAACCCCCAATACTGGGAGAGACGAATCCTGTCTAACCGTCACTGCCTCCAAGTGCTTCGGGACTGCACCCAAACACTACCTGTCTGCACGACTCCTTTGAGCCGTGGTAGGGTAGTAATCAAAGTATAGTGGGAACACACTCGAGGCTAAGTAACAGTGTCAAGTCAACGGAATAAGCTGTACTCATGTCACCTGGGAACTGATAACTGACGATAGGTATAGTACCAACCAACAGTTCCCAACGAGTCCTGTCCAGTGTACTCGTAACCTAACGAGCACCCGCATACTATCTCAAGTACGACGTACTGACGGCTGTGGGACAGACCGACTCCCAAGCTGGGATGAGAAGCGCATACGCCAGTCTACTCCGGAGTATCGATGCCCTGTCTCGATAATCCTATGACTAGGGACCTGCATAAGGATGTGCTTATGGATTACCCAGCCCCCACGAGTGTGACTGTCATCACAACGCTGGTAATCAAGCAAAGATCCTAAGGGCTCCACTAATGTGTAAAGGCGATATGCTAAAAGAAACACATGCACACATTAAAGCAGAAACAAACCAAGTAGCATACTACTATATTGAGCAAGATTGTCTATACAAGGTGAATATCCCAAGCTTCCATCAAGTAATATACAAACTAGTATGATACAGTAATGGCCTCTAGGGCATATACACTAACAGTTCCTAGTCGAGGGAGTATCGAGATAGGGAATCAATACTCCAGAGTAGACTAGCGTATACGCTTCTCGACCAATATGATGGGCGATTGATGATCCCATATCCATATGTGTTTGACACCAGTGAAGGTATACGGGTGCTCAGTGGAGACTTGGTACACTGAACGGACTTGCCGATAACTCCTAGATGGTATTATACCTATCGTCAGATAGCAGTTCACTGGTGACACTGGTACAGGTTAGTCTGTAGACCCGAGATCGTCATAGAGTCTTGTGTGATTCCCACTGTGCTTTGATTTTCACCTTACCATGTTCATGAGAACGTGCAAAACGGTGGCTTTTGGGTACAGTCCCGAATCACTTGGAGGCAATGAGCGATAGAAGGGGTTTCGTCTCTCCCGGTATTGGGGGTTGAAGTTGCACAGTGTTCGATTGGCTATAACTGGAATTCCTTGGCCAGGGCTTTTATGGAGTTTTACTGGTAAGATTTATCAGTAGTTTCTCGACCCGTTATGAGCCTCACATCGACACAAATTATCTGTTACTGGGGTCTGACGTTTACCACCCCTAGACTGGATATGCGACATATCAGACGAAGTGACCGGACTGTACGGTAGTGTTATTGATTGGATTCATAGGAGTATGTACATGCTTGCTTGTTGATCTTCTGATCGCTCAATACCCTGGTGGCCGTTACGTTTAGCTGACCGCTTGAAGCTTGTGGGTGTTTGATTTGATCATCACCTACTGCCGGCGTATTGACGATTCTTTAGAGTCCTACACAGGTTTACTGGCTCAGGAAAAACTGAGTAGGAGAACATATGCGAAATGTGCGAGACCGAGAATAATACGTGTATGTGATACCGTATTCGATTCTCGCGATATGTCATATCGGCCGGGTATATGTGATATAACCGGGTTATCGGATCAAGTGTTGGTTCGATAAAATGGTACATGTTATATTAGTCGGTCATATGTATATAGCCGGATTATCAGATCAAGAGTTGATTCGATAATTTAATGTATAATTATATATGTGATATATTACATTACATTAGCTAATATAAGCTCACTTAAATGATTCTTTTTCTCACTTGTATAATACATTGATATATATGTGATATATGTTAATTGTATTATTTTCTTTTGTTACATTATATATTATATATGTGATATATAATATTGTAACATGTTAGGGTTACAAATGCAATTAGGGTTTTGAGATTAAACCATGCTAGGGTTTAAATTAGGGTTAACATTTATTTTAGGTTAATTCTAAATTGTGGATTTAAATTGAGATATTTTGTTATGTTGAAAAAAGTCCACCCTTTAGAAAATATCTAGATATTTGTTGACCTAACCATTGAACCCTAGCCCATAGTTTAATCTCTACAAGGGTTAAGCATGACATGCTTAACCTTGGTTGTATTTCTAACCTCACACAATAATTCATTCACAACTTCATCTTCTTCTTCCTCTTCACAAAAGTTTTCTAGCTTTTTGATGTGTGATGAATTAAAGTGAGATAAAGAAAACTAAAGAGAGAAAAATTCCTACTTCATCATCCTCGTCTATTCTAGCCACTTAAATTAGGGTGTTCACTTCACTAATACATCAATAGAGAAGTGTGAGCTTGTGTTAGTGTTTCTTCAAGGTAGATCATCTTAGAAACTGAAGACTTCAAGCAAGATGCCTCATTCACTTCATGGGGCCTCTCTAGAGTCCGGGTACTTGATGATCGCAGTGAAGGGACCTCAAGTTGGAGCTAATGAAGCGAAGGAACGGAATACAAAGATTGTAATCCCTATCTCTTAGAAGTAAAGATGTTTACTTTGATGTTTTGTTTGATTCTCTAGTTAAAGTTCCTTGGTTTAGTGTTATCTTAAATGGCAAAATTTTAACTTGGCATGGATGATGCCTCCCGAAACCTTGCTGCCGTTGTAGGTAACCCAACAGAGGGTTCCTTGGCATAAGCCACAACTCAATTGTCACACAATGGTAGGAACGAAGTTCATATCATGAACTTGTGTACATCCAGACTAGCTCTTTGGTATCATCCTTCGTAGCGATGTATCCAGCCTTTATCGTCTAGTATGCCATGGTATCTAGCTTGGAACTCTTCCAACATACCGTCCCTCCACTGAAGGTAAAGACAATGCCTGCGACTGACATTCAGTTGACCTTACCACTCTGGAAGCTATCTAGTGATTCTCCCTAGGATCGATTGATACCATCTCACTACACCTAGTGAGAATCCTAACATCCACTTATATCTATCACATAGATTCAAAACCCTGGATTTAGGAGGTATCACCTTGATCCTATATGGAGAATCTTTGTCATAAGAGGAGATTGACCGAGCGTAACATAGGAAACTCCTTTCCTATCAAGAGTATGTCATCCACGTACAATGTGAGGATCACCACCAAGCTCCCTACTACCTATTTGTATATACAAGGCTCATCTACCATTTTAATGAAGTCAAACACTTTGACTACCACATCAAAACAGATGTTCCAACTCCGCGATGCCTGCTTTAACCCATAAAGCAACTTGCACATGTTTCCGCTGCTCGCACTGTCTACGAAGTCCATTGGCTGTGTACTTATAGACGCTCTCTTCTAAATCACTATTTAGAAAAGCAGTCATGACACCCAACCGCCAGATATTGTAGTATGGTATGTAGCAATGGCAAATAGGATCCGGATGGACTTAAGCATAGGCACAAGAAAAGGTTTCATCATTATCCACACCTGGTCGATGACGAGAACCTTTTGCAACAAGCCTTAGCTTTGAAAGTCTCAACTTTTCCATGTACACCAAGTAATCTTCTCAAGATATACTTGCTCCTGATAGGGATTTAACCCTTCAGATATAACAACCAAAGTCCATACTTTGTTCGTCTACATTAATTCCATCTCAGATCGCTTAGCATCCAGCCATTCTCATAGAGTCCCTACTCTTGATGGCCTGTTCGAAATTAGTTGGGTCATCATCTCATGATGCAATACTCGCTCCCACTGTCATAGAGAAAACCGAAGTATCTCTTAGGTGGGTGAGGAACCTTACCAGATCGACGGAGAGGCTGAGGTTCTTCGGGAACTATTGAATCTTCCGGTTCTACCAAATCATCGGCTACAGTTTGTATAGCTGGAACTCCTTCCAGTTGTGCCTCATAATCACTAATTTCTTCACAAGAAATTCCTTTTCCGCATGCTGAGAAACAAAATACATTTTGCTTCTCAGTGTGGTAGAAGATATTCCCTTACTGATGCTTGGGATATCCAACAAACTTCCACAGAACTGACTTTGCCTCGAGCTTGTTCGGATTTTGCTTTTAAACATAGGCCCGGACAACCCCAAATCTTAACTTCCTTAAGAGATGGGCTCTTCCCATACCATATCACATATGGAGTGGTAGGCACCTGATTTGGTTGGAACCCAATTCAATAGGTATGCAGCTTCTCAAGTGCATAACTCCCAAAAGGAAATAGGCAACTCAGTAGTACTCATCATAGAGCACCTTATCACATAGGGTGCGATTTCTCCGCCCCGATACACTGACATGCTGTGGTGTATTCGGAGGAGTAATGCTGAGAGAGAATCTCATTCTCCTTTAGAATAGTCCAGGAATTCCGTGAACAAGTATTCTCCTCCCTGATCACATCTTAGGACATAATACTTATAGCCGGTTTGGTTCTATACTTCTAACTTATATTCTTTGAATTTCTTAAAAGCTTCAGACTTGTGTTTTAACAGGATCATATGTCCGAATCTTGAGAGATCATCAGTGAATGTAATGAAATACAAAGAACCAGTCCTGGCATATGTAGACAGGGGACCTACATACATCATCATGTATCAATCCCAAGAGTTCACTAAATCTTTCTCTGTTTCTAATAAACGGAGTTATGGTCATCTTATCTTTGTGACATGACTGGAAAGTTTCATAAGATGCAAATTCAAACTGATTTAAATATGCATCATTATGTAACTTGGCTAGTTGGGTTGAAATGATATGAACTAGTCTACAATCCTCAAGTAGGATTCGTTCATTTCTGAATTCTTCCACTTGTGTGTGTTCTGTACGTTAAGAACCGTAGTTTGATTTAGAACATATATGCCATTAGATAACGTGCCTAAACCGATCAACTCTTGATATAGGAAATGTTCAAAACATTATCCAACAATACAAAATTATATTCTTCTTAACTAAATATAAAGACTGATATGATGTTGTATATTAGGTTCGGTTTCTAATAACATTCGTTCAGAATCAATGTATTTGGTAATAAAGGGTGATAACTGCCAACTTACTTGGCTGCAACAATTGCACCGTTTCTAACTCTTAAAACTTATCACTCATTCTCAGTTCTCTACCTATTTGTAGCCCATGTAACAGATTACATATGTGGGATCTTGATCCGGTATCACATACCCAGGACATAGAGGATACTGAGAAACAGTTCTCGGTAATGAACACACCCGAAGAAGATGCATCATCATGCACTTTCTTCGTTTGGGCGGCACGGGAATCCTGGTAATCCCCTATTTCCTTCTCGTTCTTATAACAATTATAAGTTGGAGCGGGACCAACGTTCCCCATATCAGTATAACAAGCGGGTTCGGTCAATACATCTGCATTATTATCTTGATTAAGGCGTGACATGGTCGCTACCTGGAGAGAGAGAGAAGAAAACACCCAGCATATGCTCTTGCAAGATTAGATTAGTTATTATTTTATCTAATCAGGATGGCTCCCACTCTTTTAGTCAAATCTTCCTTCAAACCCTAAAAGGAATGACTAGCCGGGATTAATTACACCCTACAAATTCGCCAATCTTTCAGCCAGGCCAGTGCCGGTACTTTGAGGGAGGTTCTCCGCGCTTTCATACGGACCTAATTAAAATAAACCTCGTTTTCCAGGGGCGTAACCCCGTTGACACCTTTCTAGACACCTACTTGATCGGCTAATTGTAATGTTTAAAACTCTCCCAGGAGTAACTTTTACTCGCAGTGGGTATCGGAATCCAACTATCTCATAGGAGGTATGCAATCTCATTGCAAATTTCAACACTTGAAATTCTCGATAATATTTTGCCCCTAGCGTCCTATGACCTTGACGCAGGCCAACAAACCATAGTCCGCTAGTCAAGTTCAACCCGTACATTTCCTGATTGAATTAAACCCACCCGCACGACCCTTGACACATGTTAACAATTTCGCACGACTACCCTAATCCAATCGCATCGTATGCTGTAGATAAGCACTAGTTAGCTACCGCACACTACGCCTTGACGCAGGCCAACAAACGTAGCATGAATACTAAGTAGTACTTATTTGAAATGACAGAGGGCTATGACAGGTTTTTAAGAAAACCCTTTGCGTAATGAACTTGATCTCGTCGTAGAATCGAGTGATTTTAAATGGAGTGTTTTTGAGGCCTTTGCTAGTTTTGCTAAAGAGGTCACTCCCGGTGAAGGAATCTCAGCTCTTTCCTCGTCGAATGAGGTGTAGGATATTCACAATACCACTATACAGAGCAAGAACTAGAAAAGCAATCAAAAGACGAACCGAGTTTGTAGCATCTGCTAGTTTCGCTAAAGAGGTCACTCCCGGTGAAGGGATCTCGGCTCTTTCCTTATCGAATAAGGTGATGGATATTTTACAAGGAATACCTCTATGCAAAGAAACAACTAGAGCTACCTGTTTTGGAAAATTCTATTCCACAACATCTTTATGTTTATTTTCTTTCATTAATCTCATTAATGAAGTCCCATCATTTAAGTTACCTAAACATCACAGATAAATACAACATACTCTTATGTCATCCGCATTCGCCTCGATGTCCCCTCGTGCGCCGTTAGGTTAGGTAACTAACGGCAGAGCGGGGCAGGGCTAGCGCGGGTGTAAAACATAAGCAACGTCTACATAATATATCACATATACTATATCCTGTATATATCTCAACATATACAGTATTCACATCACAGATAAATCGCAGCACAACACAACGTATGAAATATTTGATATACTAGGATTTCCGGGTTTTAAATTAAGCCTGTATAAAACACGGATTCCACGGTCGTGATGAATAACCAAACCCACATCCCTAGACCCCTACGAGAGCGGCAAGCAACCCTACCAATTCTATAGTTAGGAGACCCGGTCTCGACTCCTCGAGATGGTCTCCCACTGGACTCCAGAACCCCGTTACTTGTGCTCCCCGCCTTGGGTCTATCCTATTGCGGAAAAGTAAATAATATACATTGGTGACATCATCCTCAACCCAGAAGTGCCCAAATAAAAGAATATTACATACAATGAATTTTACATGAATGAAAATAAATACTCTCATCTCACAAAAAAAACCCGGCTATTCAAACACGATGATCCAATATAACATATCACAGCAACACATAGCATCACATGTCATCAACGTAAGTAAATATGCGTATCCCAATTGTCGTTGACATATAGCAATGAAACCGGCGATACACCATATATTACACTTACGGTCGCAGAAAAGAAAGTGAAAAACTATAACAGTTGGAATCCGATACCACCTTACACATCACATGCCTAACGAAATGAATTTCTTAGACATCGCATGCCTAACAATTATAAACCCCACATTTTAGTCTCGATCTCGAAAACACTGTTCAATATATAGTCGTGCAATTCAACAAGATTCCCAACATCCTGATCGAATGCTCGTTGGAAACTTTAGTAGACGGCCGCACCCCCCGATACCGTCGACGAAGTGCACTAAGGCGGAACACCATTGCCGTGAGCACCCGAACGGATGCTTTTGGCGACGGGATTCTCCTACAGTCACTTAGTCGGGGCTATGGGGCGTGGCTATCTATTAAGTTTACCCGGTGAGTATCCGCGTACGCTACGTGATTGCGACGGACTTTTGATCACATCAAAATCCCGTGGCAACCGATCAAATGAGACTAAATTGCTAGATTTATAATATTCAAACTAGTTAACTCATAACTACTTTGTGGATTCCAAATATTGTATCCAATCACATGATACCCGGACGACGTCAAACATTTTGATCGATTCATCAAAGTCCCATAATTTTCCGACAGCTCAACACTTGAGCACAGTTTTAATAATACACAGAACATGCCACAGTACCTATGCACCAACCTTAGAAGGGCAGACCCAAGCCTCACTCATGTCGCCACGGAACTGCGGCAAACCCTAAGGTATGACCGCGGTTCCGCGATCCAAAAAAGTCGAGTTAGGGTTGCATTCTTCTAGAAGGTTCATAGAATTACTTGCATGTTTTTCCGAATACGTTAAACTTGGAAAAATGGGTTTTTGACATTCGATCGAATTTTTTAACTTCGCCTAGACAATACGTGAATAACCCGAAACATTGTTAAAACTACGAATACAAAACACTTCGAATTGCTTATAGTGTAAAATTATATCACATGCAAAATTCGCAAAAACAAACAACACCTGAAACACCAAAACCAAGTCACTGGAACACAAAAAATTTCAGGCAATTCTGGAAAAAAGTGGTCGTCCTATCACTACTCATCTCGGCCAAAATCCGAGAAGATCCCCTAATTTTTCATGGTGTTCATGATATATCACATATAGCACTATGTACATGTTTAAAAATTATTGACAATTATTTAAAATCGACAGAAACTTTATTTTGACGTTTCAAGTTTCGGAGTATTTCGGTTTCGTAGTCTTAACAAAATCCGTATAAATTTATAGCATGGCTCTGATACCACTGCAGGGTTCCCTAGCATGGCAGCAAGGTTTCGAGAGGCATCATCCATGCCAAATTCAAAAATTTATCGTTCTAGCTAACCCTAACTAAGAATCGTTAACTAGAAATTCAACGGAAAAGTAAATGCAAACACTTTGCAAGTAAAAGTGAGCAAGGAATACAACTTTTGTAGACCGGTCCTTCACTTCAATAGCTCCGTATAGTAGTCCCTTCGCTGCGATCGTGAACTCCGGACTTTAGAGAGGCTCCCGTGAAGAAACGAACATGCTTGCTTCGATGTCTTCGAGGCCGAAGATGATCTACATCGAGAAGACACTAACTCAAGCTATCTCTTCACTATTTACGGAATTAGTGAAGCAAACACTCTATACTAAATGGCAAGTAGTAGAGGATGATGAAGTAGGAAGTGGGCTCACTTTAGTTTTATTTTTCTCACAAGTTTTCATCACAAACTTAAACCCTAGAAAGCTTCAAGTGAAGTTGTGATGAAAATGACGAGATAAGGTTAGAAAATGCAACCATGGTTAGATAATTGTAAGTGCACGGCGACGCCCCGGCCGTCAATCCGAGGCCAAAATGCGGAAACGAGAATTTACTTTAACTTTAGAACCGGCACCACCGTGCACTAAAATCCCGGATCGGGCCATTAATCTAATCCTAGCTAACTAGAGAAGGGGTAGAGAGATATACCGAGCGATCCGTATCCTTCAGTCTTCTCATCGTCGTCCAGATCTCCCCGCGGAATCTCCGATCTTCACCTCTTCGCCGGAAGGGCACCACGTCGCCGTCTTCTTTTACGGGCTCCCACCTCTGGACCGAGGCAACTCGGGCACGAAGTTGGCGAGCCGACGTGCCCAAGGATGCTGTAGGTTAACTGTAGAACTCTATGTCTCTTTGGGGTTGTGGAAGTTGCCTTTTGTGGAGGAATAAGATGATATCATTTTTAGAGATGAAATTGGGGATTTTTGCAAGCATAAGAGAACTAAAAATCCCCACCCAAATATTGGGCAGCCCCTCCCTCTTGCTTGGCCGGCCAAAGTAGAGGAGAGAAATGAAAGGAGAGTGAGTGGCCAAATGAATATGAGTGAGCTCAATAATCAAGAGAGAGAAAGGGTTATCAAGATGAAAAGAAATGATCACCAACCAAATCCAACACTCCATCAACCAATCATGTCTCCACAAGTCAAGCCATCATTAGTGAAGAAGTCAAATGATGGTACAACCATCATGAAGCAACAATATGCAAAGACCACCCTCCACAATGCTAATTTGCACAATTGCAAATAAGCCCTCCTCCACCATTTTTCAGCCAAGGAAAGATACAAAGAAAAATGGCCGAAACGGAAAGCAAACTGGAAACTTCGGAAAACTGATCCCGTAATAAATTACAGGAAAACCCCGCTACTGTATATACATACCCGTATTTGTATCTCGACCGAATACAAATGCAATGATACAAAATCTACACTGTACAATACTAGGATCCGGCTTAAACCAAAGCCCGCTAGTATAATCCGTCCGATCGTGATCCGTGCAATACCGCACGTATCTGATCGAACCCTGCCATATCTCCATACGGCCTCTACAGCGTTTCGCCCGAAACTTGAGAAACTGGTCTGTGGGGGACTCTAAAGACTCGTCAATACTTTGGTTGTGGATTTAACCACTAGCACGTTAGAGGTATTAGCCTATACATAACGGGCTACCAGGTATTGACCAAAAGGGACGCTGATGAGCGAACTCATGCTGACACCCTACTGAACCTGTCAGTGACAATATCCGTACAGTCTGGTCCGTTCGTCTATGAGCATCGCATAGCGGGCCTAGGGGGTTGGTAAAAGTCAGACCCCCAAAAGCGGTACAAGTTGTGTCGGAGTGTATCCCAGAACACCCTGAGATACAATTGGAATACCTACCAGTAAATCTCCATCCTTGGCCAAGGACCTCGTGTATGGGCTCTCCTAGACACAGCGCGACCTCACCCCCAATACCGGGGGAGAAGAACCCCTGAAGATCCGCTCACTGCCTCCATGTGGCTCGGGACTGCACCCAACTAAAACCTGTTTGCACGTCTCCTTTGAGCGTGGTCGGGCAGTAATCAAAGTACAGTGGGAACTCACACGACACAAATGACGATCTTAGGTCGATGAACTAACCTGTACACATGTCACCAGGGAACTGCTATCTGACGTCAGGTATAAGACCAACTAGCATGTTCCTGGCGAGTCCTGTCCGGTGTACTCATAACCCAATGAGCACCTGTATACATCTTAGGTGAACCAACAGACACCAGTGGCTTGTGAGACCGGCCACCTCCCCTCGTCGGGGTCTCGACTGTATACACTAGTCTACTCTGGAGTATCGATGCCCTGTCTCGAAACTCCTACGACTAGGGAGCTTTTAAGGATGTCCTTATAGACTACCAGCTCCCACGTATATGATCGCCCTCATACTACTGGAAGTCAAGCAAGAATCCTAGGGGCTCTATCAACGCGCAATAGTGACCTGTAGGGTCACCTAAAGCAGTACACGATGATAAAGATAAACCAGATGGCATACTATCATCTTGAGTAAGACTGTCCTACTGGGACAGGTCCTCCCTCAATCATTGCAATCACGTGCCTGTGATCCAATAATTGACTCTGAGGGCACTATCTCCAACAATCTCCCACTAGCACTCAGGGCTAATTATTGCGATATCGCATACTCACAGCCCATGTGATACCGAACACCTAACTCCTCTACTAATCAGTCTCATAAAACCCGTTTGCGAAACTATTGCGTTCGAGGAATAGCCTCAGTGAGTGGATCCGCCTTGATGTTTCTTTCTATGTCTCTCTATATCTCAAGTTCGCGGAGAAAACCATCTCCCGAAATGAGCAATACCTGTCTTAGAATGTGTCTGGATATCTGATGGGACCTAGCTCATAAATGAACTCCAAATCCAAACTTCTTAGACTGTATCGTCAACTGAACATAATCAGTATCCTACATCATGCCTCCCTTAGTATCCCCTTGGACCACCTGTCCAAAATACTGCCCCTCGTCAGAAGGAAAACTATAACTCTGACAACCAATCTGTCATCCAGGTCACCTTGGAAGCCTGGAATGATAACTGTCTCCCGAATGAGGCCGTCGTTATCATATCCCTAGAACATACACTTATGTTCTAAAACTGCTTCCGATCGTTTCTCCAGGATTGGATCAATATCAACATATTGCATCTCGTGCAAAAACAATATCTGGTGTGGTACTTGACATCTCATGATTGACTCAATTGCCTAAGCACGTGATCTGCCAATCATGCACATTCCTCTCCACTTTAGTCTGTAAGACACCTTTAGAGAAGGTGACTCCATCTCCTGCAGGTACACTACCGTGCCTGGAGTCGTCCATTCTAAAACACCTTCAGAATGCTGTCTAAGTACCCTGATTGGGAAACCACCTAAATCCAGATCTAAAACCATAGATCCAGTAGCCAGAATGTCTTGATATTATATCGAAGTCCCATATGGAGAAACCACTGTGTGACAACCAAAGTATAACCGATCGTAGTATAGAATATCACTTCTTACTATGTGTATGTCATCCAAATACATGGACATCACACCCTACTACCTTCTTAACAGATCCATCCCCTATTCTGATGAAGTCAAACCTATGACTGTCACATCAGAAATAGATGATCTATCTCCGCTGTATCTGCTTTAGTCTATAAATAGACATAAGCCACCTGTCCACTATGCTTCCGCTACTGCCACTGACTATGACAACCCTCTGGCAGAGTCATATACACGTACACTTCTAAAGCTAGTTTAGAACGACGCTATACTCATCCTCCTGCCGGGTCTCGCAGCCTGGAACAACAACAATGGCAAGTCTGGGTAACAAGAACCTCCCTGCCACCGTCCTTGAGCATACCGAAGTACCTCTCGGGTGCCTGAGGTTACCCACTTTATATGCGGAGTGGCCAATGGAATGTCAAACCAGATTGAATCTTTAGGTTCTTATCAAATCTTCAGTAATCGTTTGTGGTTCTGGAATCACTTCCAGTTCTACCATACTCCCACTACTGTTTTCTGAAAAAATCCATTTTTGTTAAAACTGTGGCGAGTCAAGAACAATATCACTATTGATCTTCCAGATCGTAGAAAATCAACCCTCGTCATAGCCTGGGTCAACCCACAAACAGCCATTACAGAAACGTGTCTTGAGTTATCCAGAGTCTGGTTTTAAGCATAAGCCGGACAACTCCCCGTACCTTAACACCGTTAAGATATGAACTGTTCTATATCCAATAGAGAACTAGAGGCACTGATTTAATTGAACCAGATTCAAATCATGCAGCTGTTTCCAGTGCATGTCATCTAAATGGAAGGAGGCCGATCAGCGTTACTCAACTTAGGAGTGCTTCCAATTATGAGTAACTTGAAAGAGAAAGCAAGTTCTCTTAAAACCATTACTATCAACCGAATACCATACACAAGTATCTACATCTTCGATCACCTTGAAGAAATCCGATACTTGCAACATCTGGTTCTCTATTTTATTCATATACCTATAACTTCTCAAAACTCAGACCTTGTGTTTCTACGAAACACTTATCTAAGAACTAGAGAAGTCATAAGTAAACCGAATATAGTACGAGGACCAACCCCTCTGTCCTAATGGACACTGGACAACATACAATACTTTGTATAAGTCTCTTGAGTCTGATAACTCAATCCCAGTGTGTCATAGATTGAAAACTGTACCTATGGTTAAGAAGAATTACACCGCTGTTTAATGCTCCTTACCTAACCATCCACTGATATAGGTAAATGTCAGGGACATAATTTCAAAAAGGTATATCTCACTCTATAAAAATAGACGTACAGATGTATCAATTTGAAATTGGTGCATAACATCGGATATTCAAAACCAAATATTTACCGTCCGGCAAACAACCCAGGTGACTTCCTCAAATATCACCAATTACAACGAATTTTGATATAGTGAGGATGATCACCTAATTCCCAATAACTTACTCCCACTCATCATCTGTAAAACCATACATATGTGAGAATCAAACCTGCTAAATACATACCCTGGAGCAAGGACTAATTGGGAAATCAGTTTTCTTTTAACAGTACACAGTGAAACTGAAACATTGAAGTGTTTCGTAGGGGTATCCGGGTATTCCAAGTAATGTCTCTTCCATTATCGAGATTCACAACTGTAACCGTATATTTCTATGCCATCTCTCCAATTCCCTTCATATGTCTTTAGTCATTACCTTCTGTACACCCCTTAAGGCCAAATGGTTTTCTTCCTTCCCTACCGTTCGGCACCAGCCTATGGTTTGGAAGAAGACTATCCAATAAGCATAATGGGTGTAATGTCCTAATCCTAGGAGCACTCGCAATGCGAGAGAAGGTAAAGATAAAAGACACCTGAATAAACCTTATTCCTATTTCTCCTGAACCAGAATCCATCCCCGAACTGGAACAAGTTCCTTTCGAGTTCGTTTATAACCATACGATGGAGTATCCAATAAACTATGGATCTTCGTAGTGATACGGAGTGTCCTGGAGAAATAAAAAGGTGAAGTGGGAGTGGTAATGAAATACTTGGTTTGTTCGTGAATAGCAGTCGCAGTTTACTTTGCCCTCTTACTAATCCCTTGATATGCCTTTAATTAATACCTTCTGTACACCATCGTTATAATAATTGGTTTTCTTTATTCCCCACTGTTCGGCACCAGCCTAAGGTTTGGAAGAAGACTATCCAATTTGCATAATAGGTGTACTATCTCCTAAACCAAGGAGTACTCGCAACCTGAGAGAAGGTAAAAGGAAAAGACAACTGAATAGTCCTATTCGTTTTCTCCAAACCGGAAACCATCCTCGAATAAATTCCTTCGAGTTCGTATATAACCATACGATGGTTTTGTCCAATGGAAGTGGACGTTCGTAGTAATACGGGGTGTCCTGGAGAAAAGGGTAAAAGTAGGAGTGGCAATGAGGTATGCTACTTTGACAATCCAAAAGCCAGTGCTTAAGAAGGTTCGGTCAACTTGGTCACTGAGTCATAGTCAAGGGTCGGTCATGGTCGCTGCCAAAGAGAGAGAGAAAAGAAACACTCAGCGTGCACTCTAACCTAGATCAGAATGGTTATCACTTTATCTAATCAGGAAAGCTCCCAATGTAACGTCAAATTCTTCTCCAAACCCGAAAGAAGAATTAGTCGGGATCACCCGAGGAGTAAACCAACTCATAAGTGGGAATCGGGATTCAACTATCATCGTATGATAACATGATGGAATCCACTCACGTTATCACACTCCAGAAGGTATGCGCATATCTGGAAAGTTTCAGTTTCTTTAGAAACCCCCGATGTGATTTTTACCCCATGCTCTTATGACCTTGGCGTGAGGTCAAAATGTCATAAGTCACATGTCAAGTTCTACCCATCATTATCCAGGTTAATTTGAACCCACATGTACCTACCCTTGACGTAGGACAAAATGGCAGTATGATTGTCCCAAACCAACGCATTCTATCTATGCAACAGATAAATATCCGGCAGCTACCAATCACTATGCCTTGGCGTGAGGTCAAAATACATAGCTTGAATACTACTGAATATTTAACTGAAATGATGGAGGGCTACGAATGGTTTCTGGCGAAAACCTTTAACGTAATGAACTTGATATCGTTGAAGGAACTAGATAGCTTTATAAAAAATATAGTGGCGAAAACTTTTGCTAAAGAGGTCACTCTCGGTGAAGGGATCTCGGCTCTTTCCTCGTAGAATGAGGTGCAGGATATTCCAACTAAATACCACGATGCAAAGCAAAAGTAATCGGCTATGGTGAAGTTATTACCCTGACGCAAACTTCTGTCCAAGGGGTCACTCCCGGTGAAGGGATCTCGGTCCTTGCATCGTCGACTGAGGTGCTGGATATTCATAACCGAATACCACTGTGCAAAAAAAAGAGAACGCCCTTGCGATAACAGCTTTTTGAAAAATGTTCCAACAACATCAGAATAGGTCTGTTTAGCTTGCAATTATCTGAATCAACGCAGTCCCATCAATCGATCACACCAATAAAGAACGAAAATAATGATGTACGTATATGCCATCTGCATTCGCCACTGGGTCCCGTCATTACCCGTTAGGTTACTTAACTAACGACAGAGCGGGGAATGAACTAGCGCGGATGTAAAACATATACAACATCTACTAGTATATATATCAATATATAATATTCGCTCAAGGCGTGATAAAATGCAACATCACAGAAATGTAATAAGAATCACAGAACAATACAGATATCTAGGATCCCCGGGTTTCATAGAGCCGCTACTGAAACCCGACGTTCCCCTGGTCGTGTGGATAGCCTGTGCAATGAAATCCTAGACCGCTACGGGTGCGGAAAGTTACCCGCCAAAACCTGAAGCGAGGTAACCCCTTTCAGCGACGTGAATGGACCACCCAGCACTTCACGAAATCCGGTAACTTGGGCACCCATCCTGGGTCAACTTGTACCCCCTACGAGTGCGGCGAATAGCCCGCCAATTCTAGAGTAAATCCCCCTCCGTCTCAATGCCATGAGATGCGGGCCCGTTGCCCTCTAGAACCCGGCTATCCGTGCACCCCACCTTGGGGTAATTCTAGTACAGAAAGTAAATTATACATACAACGGGTACATCGACCTCACCCCGGTCGTACCCCAAATGAATAATATACAAACAGGCAGTGACGGCAGTCCACATGTCGGACGCTCGCCCCGCAATATCAAATGTACATAATACAACCAAAACTGTACTAGCAGTTCATCCAGGCTATCCCCCACGACCAATCCGCAACATCACAGCACAACACAGAACATCAACGTGAATGTCACGTTCGCAAATCCGTCTAACCGGGCTATAGCAGTTAGACAGGATTTACCGATCAAGTGACATTCACGGTCGCAGATATATTGTAAATACTGTGAACTAACATGTTTAAAATATTCGATCGACAAAATTTTCCCAAGTGGGCCCCAAGCACTACTGTAGCACTCAAAGAAATTCTGGGCCTAAAAAGAATGTTCCAATAACCTTATTTTCAAGCCAGAAGCCTACTGTACAAATTTGGTACAGAGAGGAGTCAAGGTAGCGGAGGAACCGCGGCCAATGCATGGGTTTGGCCGCGGTTCCACGGTGGAACTATGACGTCATGCAACCAAATTTCTACAGAAGTCTTAGAATTCCCTGCATATATTTCTGCAACAACCTGAAAAAAATTTCGAGCCAAAAATATTTCGACGGAACTGATGCTTTTGAAAATGCGATTTTTGAAAATCCGATCGATCGAACTTGTAAACACGTTATACCAAACTAGACTAGGTTAATGGCGTGGCTCTGATACCAATGTATGTGCACGGCGGCGCCCCGGCTTTCAATCTGAGGCCAAAATGCGGAAACGATAATATACTTTAACTTTAGAACCGGCACCACCGCGCACTAAAATCCCAGATCGGGCCATTAATCTAATCCTATCTAACTAGAGAAGGGGTAGAGAGATATACCGAGCGATCCGTGTCCTTCGGTCTTCTCGTCGTCGTCCCGATCTCTCCGCGTAATCTCCGATCTTCACCTCCTCGCCGGAAGGGCACCACGTCGCCGGCTTCTTTTACGGGCTCCCACCTCTGGACCGAGGCAACTCGGGCACGAAGTTGGCGAGCCGACGTGCCCAAGGATGCTGTAGGTTAAATGTAGAACTCTATGTCTCTTTGGGGTTGTGGAACTTGCCTTTTGTGGAGGAATAAGATGATAGCACTTTTAGAGATGAAATTAGGGATTTTTGCAAGTACAAGAGAACCAAAAATCCCCACCCAAATAATGGGCAGCCCCTCCCTCTTGCTTGGACGGCCAAAGTAGAGGAGAGAAATGAGAGGAGAGTGAGTGGCCAAATGAATATGAGTGAGCTCAATAATCAAGAGAGAGAAACGACTATCATGATGAAAAGAAATGATCACCAACCAAATCCAACACTCCATCAACCAATCATGTCTCCACAAGTCAAGCCATCATTAGTGAAGAAGTCAAATGATGGTACAACCATCATGAAGCAACAATATGCAAAGACCACCCTCCACAATGCTAATTTGCACAATTGCAAATAAGCCCTCCTCCACCATTTCTCAGCCAAGGGAAGATACAAAGAAAAATGGCCGAAACAGAAAGCAAACTGGCAACTTCGGAAAACCGATCCCGTAATAAATTACAGGAAAACCCCGCTACTATATATACATACCCGCATTTGTATCCCGACCGAATACAAATGCAATGAGACAAAATCTACACTGTATAATACTAGGATCCGGCTTAAACCAAAGCCCGCTAGTATAATCCGTCCGATCGTGATCCGTGCAATACCGCACGTATCTGATCGAACCCTGCTGTATCTCCATACGGCCTCTACAGCGTTTCGCCCCAAACTTGAGAAACTGGTCTGTGGGGGACTCTAAAGACTCGTCAATACTTTGGTTGTGGATTTAACCACTCGCACGTCAGAGGTATTAGCCTATACGTAACGGGCTACCTGGTATTGACCAAAAGGGACGTCGATGAGCGAACTCATGCTGACACCCTACTGAGCTTGTCAGTGACAATATCCGTACAGTTCGGTCCGTTCGTCTATGAGCATCGCATGGCGGGCCTAGGGGGTTGGTAAAAGTCAGACCCCCAAAAGCGGTACAAGTCGTGTCGGAGTGTAGCCCAGAACACCCTGAGATACTACTGGAATACCTACCAGTAAATCTCCTGTCTTGGCCAAGGACTTCGTGTAAGGGCTCTCCTAGACACAGCGCGACCTCACCCCTAATACCGGGAGAGACGAACCCTTGAAGATCCGCTCACTGCCTCCATGTGGCTCGGGACTACACCCAACTAAAACCTGTTTGCACGTCTCCTTTGAGCGTGGTAGGGTAGTAATCAAAGTACAGTGGGAACTCACACGAGAAAAATGACGATCTCAGGTCGATGAACTAACCTGTACGCATGTCACTAGGGAACTGCTATCTGACGTCAGGTATAAGACCAACTAGCATATTCCCGGCGAGTCCTGTCCGGTGTACTCATAACCCAATGGGCACCTGTATACATCTTAGGTGAACCAACAAACACCAGTGGCTTGTGAGACCGGCCACCGCCCCTCGTCGGGGTCTCAACTGTATACACTAGTCTACTCTGGAGTATCGATGCCCTGTCTCGAAACTCCCACGACTAGGGACCTTTTAAGGATGTGCTTATAGACTACCAGCTCCCACGTATATGATCGCCCTCATACTGCTGGTAGTCAAACAAGAATCCTAGGGGCTCTATCAACGCGCAATAGTGACCTGTAGGGTCACCTAAAGCAGTACACGATGATAAAGATAAACCAGATAGCATACTATCATCTTGAGTAAGACTGTTCTACTGGGACAGGTCCTCCCTCAATCATTGCAATCACGTGCCTGTGATCCAATAATTGACTCTGAGGGCACTATCTCCAACAATAATATCATGCCCAACCCTTGTATAGACTAAACCATGCTATAGGGTTATAGGTTGAGTTAATAAATATCCTAAGCTAAAATCAAACAAGTAGACAAAGTCAATGTTTCTCCAAGCTTCTTCCAAGCTCAACCTTGACTAATTCCAAATGGTTTGTAAATAACTTAATGATAAATATTAAACCCTAATCTTAACCCTAGCATGGTGTGAGTGTCATACATGTATGTTGCATTTGTAACCTAGCATGACACAAACATGTACACAAATATACATATCACATATATACAATGTCCACATCAAGTGAGAAAAGAAATCATAAGTGAGCAAGTATTAGTTAATGTAACTTAATATATCATATATATAATTATACATTAGATTATCAAATCAACTCTTGATTTAATAATCCGGCTATATCACATATAACCGACTAATATCAAATGTAACAACTTATCGAATCAACTCTTGATCTGATATCTCGGCTATATCGCATATAACCGACCGATGTCACAAATCGCGAGAATAGAATATGGTATCACATATTGTATTAATCTCGGTCCCGCACATATCACATATGTGCTCCTACTCCGTTTTTCTTGAGCCAGGAAACCCCTGTGTAGGATTCTAAAGACTCGTCAATACGCCAGCAGTAGGTGATGATCATATCAAACACACACAGGCTGCAAGCGGTCTGCTAAATGTAACGGCCACCCGGGTATTGAGCGATCAGAAGATCAACAAGCAAGCCTACTCGTACTCCTGTGAATCCAATCAGTAACACTACTGTACAGTCCGGTCTCTTCGTCTGATATGTTGTATATCTCGTCTAGGGGTGGTAAACGTCAGACCCCAGTAACTCGATAAGTCATGTCGATATGAGGCTCATAATGGGTCGAGAAACTACTGATAAAACTTACCAGTATATCTCTGAATCAGCCCTGGCCAGGGACTTCCTTTTATAGCCAATCGAGCATAGCGCAACATCAACTCTCAATACCGGGAGAGACGAAACCCCTCATATCGCTCATTGCCTCCATGTGACTCGGGACTGTACCCAAAAGCCACCATTTTGCACGCTCTCTTGAACGTGGTAAGGTGGAAATCAAAGCACAGTGGGAATCACACAAGACTCTATGACGATCTCGGGCATAGAGACTAACCTGTATGAGTGTCACCAGAGAACTGCCATCTAACGTGAGGTATAATACCTTCTAGAAGTTCTTGGCAAGTCCGTCCAATGTACCCAGTCTCCACTGAGCACCCGTATACTTTCTCTGATGTCAAACACCAATGGATGTGGGATCATCCATCGCCCATCAACATGGGTCGAAAAGCTATACGCTAGTCTACTCTGGTATATCGATACCCTGTCTCGATACACCCACGACTAGGAACATTTGAAGAATGTACTTAACGACTACTGTGTCCCTAATAGTATGATCTACATCATAGTCCTGGTAGTCAAGTACATCCTAAGGGCTTTATCAACATGTAACATAGAGACAATCAGTGTACATGTTAAGGTAAAAAGCAACTGGATTGCATACTATTATGTCGAGCAAGAATATCCTCACTATATATGTCCAAGCATCCACTACAATATACATCGTATGTACAGTAATGGCCTCTAAGGCATATATATAACTAGCATGTAGTCCGTTTCTTCGCTTCATAAGCTCCGAGTTAAGATCCCTTCGCTGCAATCATCATGCTTCCGGACTCTGGAGAGGCTCCATGAGGTAAATGAGACATCCTTGCTAGAAGACTTCACAATCCAAGATGATCTACCTTAAGGAAACACAAACCCAAGCTTTCTCTTTCACTAATGAGAGATTAGTGAAACAAACACACTAATCTATATGGCTAGTATAGAAGAGGATGATGAAGTATGAATTTTGCTCTCTTTTGTTTTCTATTTCTCACAAACATTCATCACAAAATGAAAAAGCTAGAAAGGTTTTGTGAGGATGAAGAAGAAGATAAGTGATGAATGAATAATTGTTATTAGGTTAGAATATGCAACCATGCGTTAAGCATGGCATGCTTAACCCTTGTAAAGAATAAACCATAGGCTAGGGTTAAAAGGTTAGGTTAACAAATATCTAGTAAATATCTAAAGAATGGACTAAGTCAAGGTAACAAAATATCTCAACTTAATCCATAATTTAGAATTAACCAAAATATAAAATGTTAACCCTAATCTAAACCCTAGCATGGTTTAATCTCATAAACCCTAGTTGCATTTGTAACCTAGCATGTTACAATTATACATATCTCATATATATAATTATGTAACAAAAGAAAATAATACAATTAACATATATCACATATATATCAATGTATCGTCAAGTGAGAAAAAGAATCTTTTAAGTGAGCTTATATTAGTTAATATAATGCAATATATCACATATATAATTATACATTAGATTATTAAATCAACACTTGATTTAATAATCGGGCTATATTACATATAACCGACTAATATAATATGTATCATTTTATCGAATCAACACTTGATCCGATAACCCGGCTATAAAAAAATATACCCGGCCGATATCACATATCGCGAGACTAGAATACGGTTTAACATACACGTATTATTCTCGGTCCCGCATATATCACATATGTGCTCCTACTTCGTTTCGCCTGAGCCAGGAAAGCTCTATGTAGGACTCTAAAGACTCGTCAATATGCCGGCAGTAGGTGATGATCATATCAAACACCCACAAGCTGCAAGCGGTCCGCTAAACGTAACAGTCACCCGGGTATTGAGCGATCAGAATATCAACAAGCAAGCTTGCACTCACTCCCGTGAATCCAATCAGTAACACTACCGTACAGTTCGGTCTCTTCGTATGATATGTCGCATATCCAGTCTAGGGGTGGTAAACGTCAGACCCCAATAACCGATAAGTCGTGTCGATATGAGGCTCATAACAGGTCAAGAAACTACTGATAACACTTACCAGTATATCTCCATATCATCCCTGGCCAGGGACTTCCAGTTATAGCCAATCGAACACAGCGCAACATCAACCCCCAATACCGGGAGAGACGAAACCCCTCCTATCGCTCATTGCATCCATGTGATTCGGGACTATACCCAAAAGCCACCATTTCGCACGTTCTCATGAACGTGGTAAGGTGGAAATCAAAGCACAGTGGGAATCACATAAGCCTCTATGATGATCTCGGGTCTACAGACTAACCTGTACCAGTGTCACTAAAGAACTGCTATCTGACGATAGGTATAATACCATCTAGGAGTTCTCGGCGAGTCAGTTCACCCAGTCTACACTGAGCACCCGTACACCATCTTTGATGTCAAACACCAATGGATATGGGATCATCCATTGCCTATCATATAGGTCAAGATGCGTATACGCTAGTCTACTCTGGAGTATCGATCCCCTGTCTAGATACACCATCGATAAGGAACAGTTATAGGATGTACTCTTGGACTACCCTGGCCCTACTAGTATGATCTGCATCATATTCCTAGTAGTCGAGTACATATCCTAAGGGCTTTATCAACATGTGAGAGCAAGACAGTAAACCAATACAAGTCAACATGTTAAGACAAAGTGAAACCAGATAGCATACTATCATGTCGAGCAAGAAAGTCATCTCTATATATATCCAAGCATCCACTATAATATACATCATATGTACAACAATGGCTCTTGGGCATATACATAACTAACAATGAGGATATCAACCAACGTGTGTCCATCAACGACACATTAAAATCATGGAACCTGAGTGCCCAACACCGACACTCGAAACATCATGAAACTCGTATCCAGCATTGACACATAAATCTTCATATCTCTGGCTCCGTCAGTCCGGATCGGCCCATGGGCTCCGTCGGTCCGGATCGGACCATATCCATCTCACGACTCCGATCGGTATCCTCCGGATAATCGCCGGTTCCAAACTATCACCGGTAGGTAGTAGTCCCTCTGCCAGGCTCATCGTCTACTGTACTGTCACGACCCGAAAGAGCACATGACTGGCCCTTGAACCATATGAAGTCTATAGGACTCCATCTGATCCAAGTAAGCCAAAAGCCCAGAAATCTAAAACCATTTAAAGAGTAAGTAAAGAAAACTGGTTTAAAGAAGTGAAGGAAAATATGTTTGAAGTCAAGGTCTTTAAATAACTAAGCCGAATGTGCATTTTTAAAAGGTAAAGTCTTTTCTAAAAATTTCGGCAGAGTTTCTTTTGTAAATACTGGCCCCGAACGGGGTACAACAAGCACAACATATATACAATGATAAAAGGCATCCCCAAGCGGGAGCTAGCTCTTCGTCAATCGACGGTCACAACCACGCAAGCAACAATAATATACAACGCCGAAAGGCGAGGATCAAATCCAAAAGAAACACAGTAAGCATGAAAACCGCAATACTACTAAGCGCGACTCTAAGGTCAAATAAAACATCACTAAATTCTGAGTCTGAAACAATATACAAGTTTTGGTTGATGGAAAAATCTAGATACAAGGAATAATACAAGTACAATGGTGGTTCTTGATGCAAAAGAAACCACCTACCAAATGCAATTCACCCGCAAGAAAGCAATGTGCCAGAAATGCAGCAATGAAACCTGTACGGCAAACCTGCAAGAACTGTGGCACAACGGGGGGTGAGTTGCCAACTCGTGAATAGAGAACAACTACAAGCAGAAACCGAACGCAAGACATAATCCTAGGTCAAAACGATCAGTACAAAATCCTCAATAAAAACATGCAGCCTATAACAAGGCTAGGGTAAATATCTAACCCGAGTGCAATCTCATGTGCCTGAGTCAGTGCCTCAGGTAGCAATATATCATATGAATGAGGTATGAATGCATGAGAACAGAATACATGTAAATGAAGAAACTGTTTTCATAATTTAGTGAGATTTCCTTTGTATTTTTAAAATGAGGTATCATAATGAAATCAGCAAAAAATAGTGCCTAACATCGGCACAAAACGTAATCCAAATATCTCGATATCTCTGTATCACAGTCTCTATACCTCAATATCTCGAAATCTCAATGTCTCAATCACAAAATCTAGGGTGCCGTCAGTCCAGACCGGCCCCTACCATCAATCTCAAGACCACGACGGTATCCTCCGGATATCCGACGCGTCAGGTAAAATCACCGGTCGGTAGTGCTCCCCTGCCAGGCTCAACGTCATCACCACATTCATCTTACCCCGGGGTACCGCACCGGGTCCACCATGTACCCGAAACGGTTCATCCGTCTCCTCGAATCGGGTTTCCAAATCCATCAGCAAACTCATGGTGGACGACTCATACATCATGTGAAAACCGCACTTTTTATTTTAAAAGAGAGAGAATGTTTATTTGTGTTTTTGCGGTTTTCCTCCAAATCCAGAAAATCTCACGGAAATCCAAATCCAAATCCTCAGTAACACGTAAAATAGTGAATATATGCATGAGGATCCATGAATGCGGCATAACAATGAATAACAGTACGCATGAAGTAGCAGGTAATAACTACAATGTCTAAACTATTAGCTAATAGGTTATGACAAGCAATAGTATTTTCTAAGGTGTACGTGACATGGCAATTACCGATGAAGATGTGTGTGAGCCGGCAAGTAAGTGTACGTAGTACATACGCAACATCGGTAATGGTGCTGGTGTCCTAACAGCATGATATCAATAATGGAGTATGAAACATAATATAAGAATGCGATGCAAAGCGAACCACAAAAAGAGTGGGAGCTGAATCTAGACGCAACTATAACTAATCTGCATTAATCTAATATAAGTCCTACAAATGGTGCCTTTTGAAATATCACGAATCATGGGGTTTTGAAAATAGGGGCTACGGTGTTTTTATGAAAAGATACGCCTTTTGAAATGTCCGTAGATCCCTTGACCTGTCTTTTAAAATACCCACGACCCGCTAGTTTTGAAATAGGTAGGAGTCTAATCTAATCTAACAACTACACTAAACTATACAGTTGAACTAACAAGCTGAGCTACAGGTAAGGAAACCGCCTAACATCTGAGTCGATATATATAAATATATATAAGTCGGTGATCCCGCCTCAATAGTATCGCGTACGATACAGTATATCATATGACATCCTCAAGTCATGAGTGCGGATCTATCGTCAATGTAAAGCTCATACGGTAAATCGTCGTACGGCATCCAAATCGCTGGGTACGGGTCAATATCACACTATCTCATCACATCTCAGGTATCACTATTATCGTATCACATAAGCTGGGGTACTGATCTAAGTCTAGTACAACTGATGCCATCTACAAAGTACGAATGCGGGGGGGGGGGGTAAACACCCATCCCAAGCCCGCAAGAAACACATTTCGTATCCCAAATACGAATCATATCACATCACCGATCTCGCGGCACAAAGCCCAATATCATCGACGCATCTCCAAAGTCATCCAATATCATCAACACAGTGCCAGTATAAGTAATATGCAAGGGTGTGCGTGTAGGTGTAATTCTATTCTAGGGTTCGTGACTATGAACTACACTAGTCACTTCTAACCCTACACTATCCATAATACACCTAACTATCATATATAATAACAACTACGGACTGCGGGGGTGCTATACGCCATCCACCCGACTTCCCCCAGTAGATATAATCTACTCACCTGCTAAACTCCTCGCTTATCCATAGTCGATGCGCTACGTCGTCTCGGAATCCACGTGAAGGTACCGATCGATCCGTGTCCTTTGGTCTTTGCTCTCAGTCCTTAGCATGTTACGGCTGCCTCGACAACGTTCGCCCTCCGGTCAAGCTCGTCAAAAAGGTCGCACATCGAAAATACTTGTCTCAAGGCACCCAAAGAATTGGGCGAAGGTAAAAGAAGTTGCCAAAAAGGAAAATCAAGTGAAATGAGCAAAGGATTTTCTATGAACCAATTTCTCACTCCAAGAAATGGACTCAGCCAATTTGTGGGGGGAAATAGGTGCCCGGCCACTGCTTAGCACAAATTATGCTCTGTCAAAATGAAAAGAGCTCACAGTGAATGGAATGAGAATTGAAGAAGTGAACCCAATGTATATATCATCATGAAAATTAAATCATCACCCACACACAAGTGGGGCCGGCCACTTCAAAAGCTCACTGGGAATTCAAGGGGGGGTGACCACAAGCAATTTCAAGTGGTGAGTGTTATCCAATTAAAATCAAGCAACCAAAAAAATTGAATATCCCTCCTCAAAAATTCGCAGCCCCCTTCAGCCACCTCACCCAAAGACATTAAATACTCAAAGGACACCACATACAAAAGCCCATGCTTCCCATGACTTTCAAAACAAGCCATGCCTAATTAATTTAAAGTAAACAAATGACTCACCCAAAGTCCAATAATTGCCCACTGCCAAATGAAATTCCCATTTCGAAATTTCCCAGCAAAAGCCATCAAATGCATGCACAAATAAATTAATGCATACCCATATTCAACACATGAAATATGGCCAAAAAGAATGCTAACAAATTCCATCACCACAATATTTTTAAATGAATAAATTATTTTAATCTCCTAATTACTTCAAAACTATTGATATACATTTATACCATTTTACGAAAACCCCAAATTCGTAAATCGGTAGTTTTCGTGAAATATATTATTTTAATATTAAATTCCAAAGATAAAATTTTAATTAGGGAAAAATTCCATATGAACCAAAACGTCTCATATACCCCCAAAGATCGCGCACCAGATTTATTTTTGCTAAACTAGGTGCCGGCAAATTTATACGAACGTTTGATCACAATCGGGTTAAAACGGAAAATACCAACTATTTTACCCTAAAACGGAAAAATTCGTATAACGATTTCAAACACGTTACATGTACAACATACCTTTCTTTCCCTGGGGTCCCATACCAGGTCCACCATGTACCCGCAAACGGTTCGTCCAACTCCTCGAATCGGGTATCGAAAACAAATATCAGAACCGAGAAAACTCATGGTGGACGCATCAAAATATCATATCAAGGGAAACCGTTTTTTTTTAAACAATACATACTTTCTTCTGAAATATAACCACGGTTCTCAAATCCAGAATCTCATGAAAACATCAACTCATTGCGTTTAATTGTAAAGCATGATGTATGCAAATATAGAACAGAAATGTGAGCATATCAGTATATCATACAACATAGAATAGTGATATGAGCATATCAGTATATCATGCAGCATAAAATAATGATGTGAGCATATCGGTATATCATGCCAACGAGTCATGTGATAATACTGAACAACTAAGAGTAATAGCATGATATAGAAATTTGACTGTGTAAGTTACATAGCAATTACCGATGATGAAAGTGTGTGAGCCGGAAAATCTGTGTAAGTGTAACATACGCATCATCAATAATTGTGCAGGTGTATTAGCCGACGATATCATAACAAATAATGGAAGCACAAGTATATGTAATGCAATGAGAATATCGTAAACGTAGCAGAAAGTAAATAATAAGCGCACTATTATAAGGTATACGTATCTAATCTAACATCTACATAAGGCTAAACTAAGTAATGTAGACAGAGATTAACAATATCTATAACATATCCGAGTCGATGAATCTATCAATCGACAGTCCAGCCTCACAGCATCACGTACGGTATAATCCATCGTACGGAATCCTCGAGTCAAGGGTATGGATCAATCATCAGGTAAAACTCATCGCGTACGGTAATCCATCGTACGGCGGTATTAAACAAATAGGGATTCTATCAACCTCTACAACAATGAGGGTACGGATCTAACGTCTCGTACGGTATATCACTCATTATTCTCATATATATATATATATATATATATATATATCAAGTCATATCTGTATCAATCTCATATCATGTCCTGGCAACAGTATCAATATTCACATATCGCCTCGCATCCAAATATTGACATATTAAGCCAAGTCACCTTATTTTATCATATTCTATTTTCATCACATCAATATCTCACATCAAGTAATCTTATATATATTTATCTTATTTTACCGATCTCATAACACATCTATCTCAATCTTTTCATATTCATCAATCTCTTATCATGTTCTTATAGATCTTGTCTCATATCTTGGTATATGTATTCAATCATTCATATCATCTCCCACTAACTTTTTGATCATATCCATAGTTTACTAGTATAGGTTTCTCCGACTATATTCTATATATCGGTCTCCATTTTATGATTGCGGGGGTGCTATAAGCCATCTACCCGACTTCCCCCGTAGATATAAATCTACTCACCTGCAATCTCCTTGTTTAGCCGTAGTCGATGTGCTTCGTCATCTCGGAATCCACACGAAGGAACCTACAATCACAACACATCGTAATGCTATTAAAATCAATATCCGGAAAACCGATACGGCACACGTTGTGCTCATAGGTTAGAACCTATAGCCTACGCATGTAAAAATAACCAAATAACCCTCGTCGTTGACGTACAAACGTCCAACGACTAAATACAATATCAAATACCAAAACCCAAATTCAGAAATCGCAAAACCCGTAATCAACAACTAAGGAAATCTATCCTAGATTTTACCGTAGGTCAAACCAGAACATTTCGCATATAGGGTTGGTCTAGATATCAGATAATAAGACTACTGACCAAAAATCACCAAATTCAACTTTAATGTGGCCGCAATTTGCAGCTACCATGAATTAATCTGTGGCCTTGTTAAGGTATTTAGGTCTCGGGTTTCAGGGGTTGCTTCAAAGTTGCCTGCACGTATCACTATCAAGGGAACTTATTTTATGGGGGTCTTAGTGTTAGGTTTACCTAGCACCCTATGAGAGGTTTGGAAGCATCACATGTCACAAAGATCAAATTTTCTGTGGTTCTAAGTAAGCATACAAAAGATCTATCCTAGAAAATTAGGGTTTCATAAACTTTAACCAACATCATATGTTACAAAGGTTAGGGTTTTGAGAGTACAACCTTTGTAGCTCCCATTAGTAGACTCCTTGGCCACTTGAGAGTTGGAAAACGATTAGCTTGAAGTCCTCTAATGTCCACGACGATCCACCCGAGCTCCTTTGTTCAAGCTATCAACTTCACTTTAACAAGAAGATGAAATGAAGCTAACACTCTAAACAAGTGGGCTAGACTTGTGTAGAATGGTGTTGTGGTTCTCTTTCTCACTTCAAAATCCTATCTTTTTGAGTATTTTGCTCACTTGAAAAGTCTAGAGAGCAAGAGATCAAGGTTGAAGAAGATGATGGCCTTTTTTTGAGAAGAAGAAAAAGATGAACTCTTAAAAAGAAAAAGAAAATATATGTATATATATTTATTTCTTCTCATCTCAAACCATGGTTAAATCATGAAGATATTATTTAATTTGAGTTAAAACATGAAAGGAAAGTTTAATCCATGGTTAAGAGTAGGTGAGCATGGTTAGGTCAAAGAAGAGACCAAACCATGAATTATCCTTTCCTTTTTCATTTTGTTTTAAAACAAATATAAGTAATAATCCATATAAATAACCAAGGTGCGAGTCTTATATTGACACCATTTTCTATGTATAAACAACCATGATAGAATGATGTATGTATGCATGTGTGCATGCACATCCATATGTGCATGAACAAGAATGAATGCATACATGCATGCATACATCCAAAAGAAACAAGATAGGATTTCTAGTGAGAAGCTAATGGTTAAATGATAAATCAACACTTGATTTATCAACTCGGTCATATCACATACGACCCGACCAAAAGCAAGCCGCCCAATTAATATACGGTATCTCATACGCTCATTTTAACCGGGTCCATGCGCATATCGCATACGCGCACCACAACGTTTCGCCTGGACTAGGCAACTCCTTTGTGGGACTCTAAGACTCGTCAATACGCCGGCAGTGGGTGATGATCATATCAAGCACCCCCAAGCCGCAAGCGGTCAGCTAAACGTAACGGCCACCCGGGTATTGAGCGATCAGAAGAAAACAAGCGAACCTGCTACAACTCCCGTCGAGCCAACCTGCAACACTACCGTACAGTCCAGTCTCTTCGTCAGATATGCTGCATATCGAGTATAGGGATGGTAACGTCGACCCCAATAACTCAATAAGTTAAGCCAGTGAATGGTCTATAACAGATCGAGAAACTACTGATAACACTTATCAGTAAATCTCAGCAGCCCTGGCCAGGGACTTGCTGATATAACCAGTCGAGCACAGCATCAACTCCCAATACCGGGAGAGACGAAACCCCTCCTATCGCTCGTCGCCTTCGTGTGTCTCGGGACTGTACCCAACGGCCACCTGTTTGCACGACTCAGTAGAGCCGTGGTAGGGTGGTAATCAAAGTACAGAGGAAGAGCACACAAGACTCTATGACGATCTCGGGTCTACAGACTAACCTGTACCAGTGTCACCTGAGAACTGTTATCCGACGATAGATATAATTCCATATAGGAGTTCTCGGTGAGTCCGTCCTGTGTACCTAGTCACCACTGAGCACCCGTATATAATCTTGATGTCAAACATCGATGAATGTGGGAACATCCATCGCCCATCACATGGGTCTAGTATAATATACGCTAGTCTACTCTGGTATATCGATGCCCCGTCTCGATACACCTCCGACTAGGGACATTTCAGGATATGCTTATAAACTAAAGATGTCCCACTAGTATGATCTCTATCATAATCACTGTAGTCAAGCCGATATCCTCAGGGCTTTATCAGCATGTATGAATGAATAAAAGCATGATCAAATCAACATGTCAGATAAAGTAGAACCAGATAGCATACTATCATGTCGAGCAAGAATGTACACTGAATATATATATATACATGTACAGATACATCTACTATCATATAATGGCCTCTAGGGCATACGTATATCCAAAATCTCCCACTTGCACTAAGGCCAGTTATTGGCGTATCTCATACCCAACATCTCAAAAAATCGCTCATGCTGCGGCTGGCCTTGGTGAGTGGATCCGTGGCATTATTCTTTGTGTCTACTTTCTTAATCTCGATCTCGCAGCGATCTACAATCTCCCGGATCAAATGCAAGCGCCTCAGGATGTGTCTGGACTGCTGATGGGACCTGGGCTCCTTGGCTAATGCCATAGCCCCATTATTATCACAATACAAGGGTATTGCATCAATAATGGTTGGAACTACTCCTAGCTCCGAGGCGAACTTCTTCATCCAGAAGGCTTCCTTGGCGGCATCATTTGCAGCAATGTACTCAGCCTCCATCGTAGAGTCTGCAACGGTATCCTGTTTGGAACTCTTCCAACTTACCGCCCCTCTATTCAGGGTAAATACAAACCCTGAGATAGATTTGCTGTCGTCCTTATCGCTCTGGAAGCTCGAATCGGTAAAGGCCTCCATTTGGAGATCTGCATTACCATACACCAAGAACAATTCTTTAGTCCTTCGCAAGTACTTAAGAATGTTCTTCACAGCTGTCCAGTGGTTCTCCCCTGGGTTGGATTGATACCTGCTTACAACACTAAGTACATAAGCTACATCTGGGCGTGTACATAACATCGCATACATTATAGATCCTACTGCCGAAGCATAGGGTATAATGCTCATGCGAGCTCTCTCTTCATCGGTCTTTGGACAAGAATCCTTGGAGAGAGTAACTCCATGGCAAGCGGGTAAGGCACCCCGCTTGGAGTCTTCCATACTAAACCTTTTTAGGATGGTGTTGATGTACCTGGTTTGGGACAATCCCAATAACTTTTTGGATCTATCCCTATAGATCCTTATGCCCAGGATGTATGTGGCATCACCCAGGTCCTTCATGGAGAACTTTAGTGATAAGAAAGATTTGACCGACTTTAGCATAGGAATATCATTTCCTATCAGAAGAATGTCATCCACATACAATACGAGGAATGTGACAGCTCTTCCTACAGCCTTCTTATAAACACAAGGTTCATCTGGATTTTTGATGAAATCAAACTCTTTGATAACATCATCGAAACAGATGTTCCAACTCCGAGATGCCTGCTTTAACCCATATACTGATTTAAGCAATCTACATGCTTTCCCGCTGCACCCACTGTCAATGAAGCCCTCTGGCTGATCCATATAAACGCATTCTTCTAAATCTCCATTTAGAAATGCTGTTTTAACGTCCATCTGCCAGATTTCATAGTCGTAGTGAGCAGCAATAGCAAGTAGGATCCGAATGGATTTAAGCATGGCTACGGGCGAAAAAGTTTCATAGTCCAAACCTAGTCTTTCACGAAAGCCTTTCGCCAGAAGTCTTGCCTTATATGTCTCTACCTGCCCATCTACACCAATCTTTCTTTTAAAGATCCATTTGCATCCCACAGGTTTTACCCCAGGGGGTACAATGTCCAAAGTCCATACTTTGTTGGTGTACATAGACTCCATTTCGGATCTCATGGCATCCAGCCACTTTACAGAGCCTCCACTCGTGATAGCTTGCTGAAAACTGGAAGGATCATCATCATCCATGATGCAGTCTTCTCCGTCACCATCAATGAGGAAACCGTAGTACCTCTCCGGTGGGCGAGAAGTCCTACCAGACCTTCGGAGTGGCTGACCTTCCTCAGTTTCTATTGCAACAGCCGGTTCAACCAAATCGTCATTTGTAGTTTGTGTCTCTAGAACCTCTTCTAGATCCACCACTTTGCCATCGTCTTTATCTGTGAAAAACTCTTTTTCCAGAATGTGGCATACTGAGAAACAAACACCTTTTGTTCCTCTTTGTGGTAGAATAGATATCCATAAGAATTCTTTGGATACCCCACAAAATTACACATGACTGACCGTGTCTCGAGTTTGTCTGGATTCTGCTTTTTATCATAGGCCGGGCAACCCCAAATCTTAATTCTCTTAAGAGATGATCTCTTCTCATGCCATATCTCATATGGCGTGGTAGACATGGTTTTGGTTAGAACCAGGTTCACTAGAAACGCTGCAGTCTCCAATGCATGCCCCCAAAATGAGACGGGTAACTCAGCATCACTCATCATGGATCGAACCATATCTAATAGGGTCCTATTACGTCGTTCAGACACACCATTGTGCCGTGGTGTGTAGGGAGGAGTGAGCTGAGAGAGAATCCCATTCTCTTTTAGGAAGTTTGCAAATTCTGTACTAAGGTATTCCCCACCTCGATCTGATCGAAGCATCTTGATACTCAAGCCGGTTTGTTTTTCTACTTCTTGTTTATATCCAATGAATTTCTCGAAAGCTTCGGACTTGTGCTTTAATAAAAATACATGACCGAATCTTGAGAAATCGTCAGTGAAAGTAATGAAGTAAGAAAAACCGCCTCTAGCCTGTGTAGACAATGGCCCGTATACATCACTATGTATGAGGCCTAGGAGCTTAGTAGCTCTTTCTCCGTGTCCTGTAAACGGAGTTTTGGTCATTTTACCCTTGATACAAGACTGGCAAGTCGCATAAGATTTATATTCAAAAGGATTTAAATATCCATATTTGTGTAACTTGTTTAGTCTTGTTTCGTTAATATGACCAAGTCTACAGTGCCAAAGAAAAGCTTCATTTAATTCTGAAAGTTTTCTTTTCTTAGTGTGTTGTATACTGAAAACTGTGTGTTGATTTAGGACGTATATCCCGTTATTAAGGGTACCATACCCAACCAACATTTGATTTAGGTGAATGTTCATAACATTGTTCTGCAATATAAAGTTATATCCTTCATTGTCTAACAAAGAAACTGATATTATATTATATAGCATACTTGGTACAAAATAACATGGGTTCAAAACCAATATACACCCAGATGGCAACCCCAAGTGATACTCTCCCACTGCGACTGTATGTACATTGGAACCATTTCCAACGTGTAGAGTATGGTCAACTGTCTTCAAAACTTTGCTATTTCTCAGTCCCTGCATAGAATTGCAAATGTGAGAACCTGAACCGGTATCTAATACCCAGGAAGCAGAGTTTATTGAAAAACAGTTTTCTGTCACAAACACACCTGAAGCGGAAGCATCCCCATGCTTCTTCTTGAGGTTCAAGTACTCCGTATAGTTGCGCTTCTAATGTCCTGTCTTGTGGCAATGAAAACATTCACCTTTCCCCGAGTCTCCAGCTTTGGACTTTTCCTTTCCCTTCACCTTTTTAACTCCACCCTTAGGATTGGTGGGCTTCTTCTTTTTCTTTCCTTTTGCCTTAGCTTTTGGGCGAGAAGAAGAAGATTGCCCAATAGTCATAACGGGAGTTTTCATTGATTTCATAGTGCTCTCTGCACTCCTTAACATATTAAGGAGTTCAGGTAGCTCCTTCTCCATGTTGTGCATGTTGAAGTTAACTATGAACTGAGCAAAGGTGGAGGGGAGGGACTGCAGAATAATATCCGTATATTGTCCATTGTCCATCCTATGTCCTCAAGCTCTTCTATAAGAGCTATCATCTTCAGAACATGGTCTCCTACCAGTGTGCCAGGGGCCATTCGTATCTGAAACAATTTCTTTGATGCTTCGTATCGTAATACGCGGGATTGCTCTCCATACAACTCCTTTGTATGGAGGAATATGGTTTGAATGTCCATATTCTCGTGCTGCTTTTGATATGTATTATCCATCGATGCAAGCGCGAGGCATTTAGCCGTGGCACAGTCAGCGTCCCATGTCTTGCGGACTTTAATGTCGCAACTGAGGATTTTGGACCTGGGGTGGGCGGGGCTGAAGCCGTGAGGACATATGATACTTTATAATAAGTCAAGGTTATTTTCAGATTCCTCAGCCAGTCTTTATAATTGGTCCCATTCAGTTTGTTTTTATCTAGTAGAAGCTTGAGTCCAGTCATTGGTATCTTCCATTAAGAGAGAGAAAAGAATACACTCAGTGAAAGCTCTTGCATAGATCAGATTGGTTATTATCTTGTCTAATCGATGTCTCCCACTGCTTTAATCAAGTTTTTCTTTCAAACCTTAAAAAGAAAACTAGCCAGGATTAATTACAGTCTACAACTTCGCTAACCGTTCAGCCAGGCCAGTGTCGGTACTTGAGGGAGGTTCCCCGTGCTTTTGCATGGACCTAATTAAAGTAAACCTCGTTTTCCCAGAAGCGTAGCCCCGTTAACACCTTTCTAGACACCTAATGAGTTAGCTAATTGTAAACTGCAAAACTCTCCTAGGAGCAACTATTGCCCACAGTGGGATCATGATCCAACCATCATATGGAAGGTATGCAATCTCATTGCAAATCTCAACACTTGAAATTCCCGATGTGATTTTTACCCCTAGTACTTATGACCTTAACTATGGTCAACAAATCATAAGTACCAGTCAAGTTCTACCCATCATTTCTTAATCAATTAGACCCACCCATATGACCGTTAACTATGGTCAACAAAGTCGCATGGATGTCCTAATTAATCTGCATCATATGCAGTGTAGGAAGACATCACTTAGCTAACGTACACTACGCCTTAACTAAAGTCAACAAACGTAGCACGTATACTAAGTGCTCTACTTCCTAAAATGACGGAGGGTTGCAGATGATTTTTAAGAAAATCTTTAACGCTTTGAACTTGATATCGTTGTAGAATCAAACGGTTTTCAAAAGGAGTGGCTTGTGCTCCGCAGTTTTGAAATATAGCTTTTTCATAAAGAGCCGAGTGGTTTTCAAATCTGATTCTACAACATCTTTTTAGGTTTATTTTCATTACATTAATCATATTAATGTAATCCCATCATTTAAGTCCTTAAGCCAACCACAGAAAAGAAACGAAAATAACACGTACGCTTATGCCATCCGCATTCGCCGCAATGTTTCGTTATGCACCGTTAGGTTACTTAACTAACGGCATACCGGGACGGGACTAGCGTGGGTGTAAAACATAAGCAACGTCTACTATATATCATATATATAATATGTCATTCGTCTCAGATATCTCAGAACACAGGCAGCAGAAACAAATATATAATGTGGGATATACTAGGACGTCCGTATTTAGTATTTAGCCAATAATAGAAAATACGGATTCCACAGTCGCGATGAATAGCCAAGCTCACACCCCTAGACCCCTACAAGAGCGGCAAGCGACCCTACCAATCCTGGAGTTTAGGAGACCCGGTCTCGACTCTTCAAGATGGCCTCCCACTGAACCCCAGAACCCGGTCACTTGTGCTCCCCTCCTTGGGTCTATCCTAATACGGAAAAGTAAATAATATACAACACTGGTGACATCAACCTCAACCCGGAAGTGCCCCAAATAAAAGAATATTACATTACATTTGAATTTACATGAATGAAAATATAAAACTCTCATCTCACATAAAAAAACTCCCGGCTATTCGATCGAGACAATCATGCACATCATATCTCAGCAATACATAATATCATATATCATCAACG
Source organism: Agapanthus africanus (assembly GCA_030015575.1). Classification (NCBI taxonomy): domain Eukaryota; kingdom Viridiplantae; phylum Streptophyta; class Magnoliopsida; order Asparagales; family Amaryllidaceae; genus Agapanthus; species Agapanthus africanus. The sequence goes on along the minus strand of JASDDO010000284.1, from coordinate 202,172 downwards.
TAAATAAGTATGCGTACCCCAATTGTCGTTGATGTATAGCAACGAAACCGGCGATATCAAACATACTACACTTACGGTCACAGAAAAGAAAGTGTAAAACTACAATATTTGGAATCCATATTCTCTTTAGACATCATAAATGCGAAATATCACATACTTCGTATTTCATGCCTAAACTATATGAATTCCACATATTGTATCACATTCCAGATAAATAGACAGTATTAAAGTTTTCGACCGAATGTTCAAATACCCAAAATTCCCTAAAGCTCAACACTTGAGCGGAGTTCAAAAAAATCCGGAGTGTGACACAGTAGTAGCGGTCCAGCCGTAGAAGGGTCAAGCCAACGCCTCACATGTGGCACGCCGTACTGCCCCAAACCCTAAGGTTCAAAGGGCAGTTCAAGACGGTCACATAATCGAGTTAAGGTTTGTTGTCTTCTAGAGGGTCCACCACAAAACTTGCACATGTTTCCGAAAGATTTAAACCCCATGAAAAGTGAGCAAACAACACTCGTTCGAACAATTCAATACATTCTAATTTACCCGGAAAGACAAGAAGTTAAAATTCTGATCGAATCAACGAACTCAAAACAATCTCCAGAACTAACAGTACTAAAATCAGATTAAAAATACCCCAAAAAATATACAAGCAGACATAAGCATTACTGTAAAAAAATCATGCACTGACTCACCTGTACGGCCGCGGAACCGCGGCCCAAGCAAGCTTTGGCCGCATTTCCGCGGTGGGATTAACTGTTCACTGCATCGTTTTTTACACCGTTTCTTATATTTACCTGCTGAATTTTTTGCATATTTTTAATTCTGAAAAATATCAGTTTTCAAAAATTGTCCAGAGAGTGTCCCGTAATTCCGTATTTCGGTTAGATCGGAGTTTATACTTCGCTAAAGTATCGCCTAATGTTCTAGGTCGGCTCTGATACCAATGTTAGGTTTACCTAGCACCCTATGAGAGGTTTGGAAGTATCATATCTCACAAAGATCAAATTTTTTGTGCTGCTAAGTAAGCTTACAAAGGATCTATCCTAGAAAATTAGGATTTCATAAACTTTAAACAACATCATATGTTACAAAGGTTAGGGTTTTGAGAGTACAACCTTTGTAGCTCCGTTTAGTAGACTCCTTAGCCACTTGAGAGTTGGAAAACGATTAGCTTGAATTCCTCTAACGTCCACGACGATCCACCCGAAGCTCCTTTGTCCAAGCTATCAACTTCACTTTAACAAGAAGATGAAATGAAGCTAACACTCTAAACAAGTGGGCTAGGCTTGTGTAGAATGGTGTTGTGGTTCTCTTTCTCACTTCAAAATTCTATCTTTTTGAGTATTTTGCTCACTTGAAAAGTCTAGAGAGCAAGAGATCAAGGTTGAAGAAGATGATGGCCTTTTTTTGAGAAGAAGAAAAAGATGAACTCTTAAAAAGAAAAAGAAAATATATGTATATATATTTATAACTTCTCATCTCAAACCATGGTTAAATCATGAAGATATTATTTAATTTGAGTTAAAGCATGAAAGGAAAGTTTAATCCATGGTTAAGAGTAGGTGAGCATGGTTAGGTCAAAGAAGAAACTAGAAACAAACCATGAATTATCCTTTCCTTTTTCATTTTGTTTTAAAACAAATATAAGTAATAATCCTTAAAAATAACCAAGGTGTGAGTCTTATATTGCCACCATTTTCTATATATAAACAACCATGATAGAATGATGTATGTATGCATGTGTGCATGCACATCCATATGTGCATGAACAAGAATGAATGCATACATGCATGCATACATCCAAAAGAAACAAGATAGGATTTCTAGTGAGAAGCTAATGGTTAAATGATAAATCAACACTTGATTTATCAACCCGGTCATATCACATACGACCCGACCAAAAGCAAGCCGCCCAATTGATACACGGTATCTCATACGCGCATTTTAACCGGGTCCATGCGCATATCGCATACGCGCACCACAACGTTTCGCCTGGACTAGGCAACTCCTTTGTGGGACTCTAAGACTCGTCAATACGCCGGCAGTGGGTGATGATCATATCAAGCACCCCCAAGCCGCAAGCGGTGAGCTAAACGTAACGGCCACCCGGGTATTGAGCGATCAGAAGAAAACAAGCGAACCTGCTACAACTCCCGTCGAGCCAACCAGCAACACTACCGTACAGTCCAGTCTCTTCGTCAGATATGCTGCATATCGAGTCTAGGGATGGTAACGTCGACCCCAATAACTCAATAAGTCGTGCCAGTGAATGGTCTATAACAGATCGAGAAACTACTGATAACACTTATCAGTAAATCTCAGCAGCCCTGGCCAGGGACTTGCTGATATAACCAGTCGAGCACAGCATCAACTCCCAATACCGGGAGAGACGAAACCCCTCCTATCGCTCATCGCCTTCGTGTGTCTCGAGACTGTACCCAACGGCCACCTGTTTGCACGACTCAGTAGATCCGTGGTAGGGTGGTAATCAAAGTACAGTGGGAGAGCACACAAGACTCTATGGCGATCTCGGGTCTACAGGCTAACCTGTACCAGTGACACCTGAGAACTTCTATCTGACGATAGATATAATTCCATATAGGAGTTCTCGGTGAGTCCGTCCAGTGTACTTAGTCACCACTGAGCACCCGTATATGATCTTGATGTCAAACATCGATGAATGTGGGAACATCCATCGCCCATCACATGGGTCTAGTATCATATACGCTAGTCTACTCTGGTATATCGATGCCCCGTCTCGATACACCTCCGACTAGGGACATTTCAGGATATGCTTATAAACTACAGATGTCCCACTAGTATGATCTCTATCATAATCACTGTAGTCAAGCCGATATCCTCAGGGCTTTATCTGCATGTATGAATGAATAAAAGCATGATCAAATCAACATGTCGGATAAAGTAGAACCAGATAGCATACTATCATGTCGAGCAAGAATGTACACTGAATATATATATATATATACATGTACAGATACATCCACTATCATATAATGGCCTCTAGGGCATACATATATCCAACACTTAGGTCATCCCAGATTCCTATATACCATCAAAATCTGTCAATTATTCGATGTCTAGAAAAATCTAACCTCGTGTTTTGGGTTCTAGTCTTTGTTCTTGGCCATAAAATCATCACTAGGGTCTTGTAAACACTCACTACACCTCAATTTATCACTTACAAGTCCCGACATCCGCTAAACATGATCTTGGAAAATTCCAAGATCAGAAAACTCACTAAATCAAATTCTAAACTAAACTACAAGGCTAAGAAACTAATTACAAGATGAGAAAAGAAGGTTATACCTCATGGATGCAACTCAAGAAAAACCCTAGATTCCCAAAGTCTCCAAAATCCAAACTTGAAAGGTCCATAGAGTTTAGGAAGAGGTGGGGATCATTTTTAATGAAGGTGGCATGGGTTTTGGTGAAGATTTGGGGGTGGTTGCCATAGGGTAGAGGAGTTGAAGGAAGAGGAGAAGGAGTTGATGAAGATGAAGAATGAAGGAAGTGGGAAAAGAAATGAAGAAGTCAAGGGTGTGACATGCCATCCTCTCTCTCTCTCTTGAGCCCATGCCCCATGTCATAATATGGTCCCCCCCATTTCTCTCTCATCAATTATCTTCTCATGTCTTCTCTTTTCTTTTTTTTTCTTTTCTTTTACCCTCACTCATTAAAACAAAACACATAACACAAATAAAATGAAATAAACATGCAACAAAATATAACATGTCATGGTGCACCAGTCATGACTAATTAAAAATACGGATTTGGCCAAATCGTGATTAGTAGTGCACTAATCAAGTATAAATTAAACTTGCATATAATTAATTATAAAAATGCCAAAATCCGATAAATATCTTTTTAATAAGTCAATCATTTTAAATTCCACTTATATTCCAAATATTGGTATATACTTATACCATTTTACTAAAACCCCTATTCGCAAATCGAATAGTTTTCGCAAAATATATTATTTTGATATTTAAATTCCAAAAATAATGTTTTATATTTCTGAAATGTTACAATCTTATCCCCTTAAATAAATTCGGTCCCCGAATTTAAATTTTAATCCCCAAATACTAAAACATTTCAATAATCAGCTCAATCAACGGGGCTCCGAAATCACGCAAGATACAGAAATACCACAACGCATAGTGTGCGCCTGAAAACGAGTACGAATCTCAAAATCGAACTCCGTCAAGCGTAACGCAATCATCGGAGCTACAATGGAGATATATATCTCGAAATCCACTACTGAAATCAAATATACTATTGTCAAAATCATAATACGTATATAGTGCGCATCCTTTTAATTTCTCTAAAAACTGGAAAAAATACATGCAAAATCCTTTCCGAATCGCCGTGCGATGCGTAGTTCACGACACAAGTTGCGTACGATCATTTGTAAAGCAGTAAATATATCTATATATGTTTTTGCTCAAATTATACGTCCCGCTTTTTGAAATATCCCAGAAGGTTTTCATTGTAAACTTTCGTGTCACTCATGAACACGTAGGAAATAGCGAGACAATAGCTCATTTTTGAAAACCTATTGGTAAACTTTTAATGCATGCAAAAGTACTCAGGCACTATCCTCAGATCAGCCCTACTCGGCTACTATATATAATATAGCGCCCACCATGAAAATATATGCTCAAGAGCAAAAATCAGCCTCAAAGGCGTATCAATCATCACGTGCTTCTGGTGCGCACGGAACTCAAAACCAAATACAAGTGCCACGAATGTACACAAAATCCAAACTAAGTGCAACGGGTGTGCACGAAAGCATCTGTCAAATGCAACCGGTGTGCATGACAACAACATCAAGTGCATCTAGAGTGCACGAAAATCTCAACTCAGTGCAACTAACCTGCACGAATGAAAATCTCAATCAAGTGCATCCGACATGCACGAATAAAATCTAAATCAAGTGCATCCAACATGCACGAATAAAAATCTAAATCAAGTGCATCCGGTGCGCACAAAATCCCATACCATGCGCCTAATATGCGCAAAAATCCATACCAAGTGTGTCAGGTCCGTATAAAATATCTAGTGCAGTAGCGTGCACGATAACGAACATCAAGTGCAAACGCGCACAAAAACATAAATCTGGTGAAACAAATGCTCGAAGAAATAAATCGGGTGCAACAAATGTACGGAGTATAAATCTAGTGCAACTAATGTACGGAATAAAAATATAGTGCAACAAATGCACAAAGACATAAATCGGGTGCAACAAATGCACGTAGTATAAATCTAGTGCAACCAATGCACGAAATACAAACCTGGTGCAACAAATGCACGAAATACTCATCAATATCTCAAATGCGAATTAAAACAACACCGAGTGTACCAAGGTGTATAAAATCATAAACGTGTGCAACTACGTACACAAAACACGTATCAATACACTGCAAGCACATGCGAGCTATACCAAGTGAAAAAACCAAATCGAGTGCATACAACATGCACAAAATCAAGTCGATAGTATCGAAATCCACAAATCACAAGTACGTGCAGCCAAGGCACAAAATCGATATCAAGTGCGATAGATATGCACAAATCATACACTAGTGTAGCGGTGTATAAACATAAATCGAGTGCAATAACTTTGCACAAAATGTAATCTCTAGTAGGTACAGCCTTGGTGCACAAAAACATAAATCACAAAACCCAAATCATCGAAACTCAAGTCCAAGCGATAAAAGTGTGATACTCGGATCATAAAACGCAATCGCAATAAATGACATTGAGGTACAACTCCTATAATGTCGAAAAAAAACCGGTGCGCCCAAAGCCGGTAGAGCAATATCATCTACTTTCCTCCTGCTCACGGTATGGCGTCTTCGGTGTTAGGGTATTCGTTTTCTCTGTGGATTACCAATCTCACGATCCTTCTTCTCGTCGACCTGGTCGGTGTACTAACGGAACAGTCCCGCTCTGGGACTCTTCTGATCATCGTTTGGCCAATCAATCATGACCACTCTCAAACGGCACATAACTGATGGCGGCATCTGGCCCTCCGAATACGCACGATATATCTGATTCTGGGTGCAAGTCTTTATCGCTGCGGTGTCCTGGAAAGAACCTGCTCATGGCTTCTTCCGATCTCACCTATGCCGAACTATACGAAGGTTGGCAATTTTGCTTAACTCTTTTCTCATAACTGGACAGCTGCTCCCTCGGCACGGCTTTCCTCTGAAATTTGGCTGTATCTAACGCCTCTGCACACATATCAATCCTCTGGCATCAACGGAGAGTAGAAACCGCTCGTTAACATCTCGCAGAAACCTCTTGTTCCACTCTTCTTTATTATCGTCCACTTCGACGTGATCTCTTGCTGTCTGCATATTGCAATTCGTCCTTGGCTACGGTCAATCCGGAGTCTCTCACACGGACTCGAAATTACAAACTCAGTATCTCCATCACTCTGTAGAAGATATCTAGCTGAACACGTCCTCGGGAACTCGTCCAAATCATCGAAAGACTACACTTTATTCGTCCGTTCTCGATCAACTCACAACGCATCTGGTGAGAACCTTCTATCTGAAACTGGTCAACTTACTGATCTCATATCGGAGCTTCCGACAAACAACATCCTTTCTTGCTCGATTTACTCTAGATCCAAGTAAGATCCTTCAATTGGAATTCTTCAACTCAATTGAGCCTGTGTAGGCACATCAAATCTGGCGAATCATATCAGTCGCTCAACTCGAGATAGACTAACTATCTCCTGTCACATCTCTTCCTGACAGCTCCAGCGGTTCCAGCTCATAAAATCTGGAAATGACATCCTATCAATCTCAGCAACAGCTGTGTCATCTATCTGCACGGTAGACAACATCACGATCCCTGAGGTAGGCTGTATATCAATAGTCCGCCCAATCTGGCAGCCTCTATCAATGGCCCGATCATCCGGTGCAAAACCAAACACTCGCCTCAAACGAGAGATCAAAACACAAACACTATACCTACACGTTCCTATATCACCAGCAAACAGCATGGTCAGTCCTCGTCCGTGACGACCTCGCTATGACCACATCTCTAGCCGCAGCTCAATCTACATAAAACCATGGTGACAAGAACCTCAAGCAGGTATCGAAGAAGATAGATCAAATGAATGAAAGAGATTAACATATCCCAAATGGATATATGATCAAAGGAACGAATAGTATCACAGATCTCAAGATAAGTATATCCTAAGGTTTCTTAAGTGGAGTATCGTATCGTAAGTATGCCGCGGAACATACGTACGGTACGTTACTCTACTCAAGCTACCTACTCCATCAATCAAGGTCAACCGATGTAATGAAAGTTCGGGTCAAATACCTCCCCCCCCGTCAAGTCTAAGTTCCGTAAGGTCAAGCCTAGGTTCTGAAATATATACGCCCTAGACTCCGCATAGTCAAACCAAGACTCAAACCTAATGCTCTGATACCAACTTTGTCACGACCCATAATTTAGCACGTGACCGGCACTTAAATCACGCAATGTCTAAAGGCGTAACGTAATTCAAGTAAGCCGAAGCCCAGAAAATCTATAACTTTTTACGGAAAGTTGTGAGGGTGCAGTTTTGAAATAAAGGTATAACGAAATAAAGTTTATCTATAAATGCTTAAATAATGATATAAGAAAATGCAACTAGAATGTACTAAAGTTGAGAACATTTTTCGTGTTTAAAATTTTTGGGCAGCACCTCCCTTATATATTTTGAACCGAAACCACATATACATAACAATATAAAAGGCATCCCCAAGCGGGAGCTAGCTCTTCGCCAAATGGCAGAATCACAACAACGCAAGTAAGCAATATATATACGACACCCAACGGTGAAGATCAGCACAGAAAGAATGATAAATAAAGCGAGACATCAAATCCCCAAGAAGCGAACATACAATCCCTCGCTCCAAGTCTCGCAACCACACAAGTCTTTCTAGTCCACTAGTATACAAATTCTAGTTCTGATTGATGGAGTTTATCTAGATACAATAGTGATAAAAGTATAAGAGTGGGCACGATCCAATATGTGTCCCACCTACCAAGCAATACACCGTCAAAGAAAGCTGTGTGCCAGCGATACCGCTACTGATCCAAGCGGTCAAACCTACAAGAAACTGTGGCACAACGGGGATGAGTTGCCAACTCGTGAGTAGAAAACGTCAGCAGGTAGAAATCAAATAAAAACAACGATTTCCTAGGTCACTACATCAAGAAGATAATACTATGATACCTAGGGTGACCATGTAAGCATATATGTCAACAATATAATCAATGCCAATGACATATATAATTAAACATCTGAATCATATTCCTATATGCAGGTGGATATCATCCACATGTCTATCAACAACACAATCAACATCATGGAACCTGAGTGTCCAACATCGACACTCGCGACATCATGAAATCATATACATGTATGTATGAGGATATCAACCAACGTGTGTCCATCAACGACAGATCAAAATTATGGAACCTGAGTGCCCAACACCGACACTCGAAACATCATGAAACCCATGTCCAGCATCGACATGTAAATCCTCATATTTCAGGCTCCAACAGTCCGGATCGTCCTATGGGCTCCGTTAGTTAGGATCGACCCATATCCATCTCACTACTATGGTCGATATCCTCTAAATAACCACCGGGTCCAAACTATCACCGGTAGGTAGTAGTCTCTCTGCCAGGCTCTTCGTCTACTGCACAACATACCTTTCTTGCCCCAGGGTACCATACCGGGTCCACCATGTACCCGCAAATGGTTCATCCAATTCCTCGAATCGGGTTTCGAAAAAAAATCTCAGAACCAAGAAAACTCATGTTGGACGTATCGAAATATCATATCAAGGGAAACCGTTTGTTTTAAAACAATACATACTTTCTTCTGAAATATAACCACGGTTCACAAATCCGGAATCTCATGAAAACGGCAACTCAATGCGTATAATCGTAAAGTATGATGTATGCAAAACTAGAACAGAAATGTGGGCATATCAGTATATCATACAACATAGAATAGTGATGTTAGCATATCAGTATATCATGCAACATAGAATAGTGATGTGAGCATATCGGTATATCATACCAACGAGTCATGTGATAATACTGAACAATTAAGAGTAATAACATGATATAGAAATTTGACTGTGTAAGTGACATAGCAATTACCGATGATGAAAGTGTGTAAGCCGGCAAATCTGTGTAAGTGTAACATACGGATCATTCATAATTGTGCAGGTGCACTAGCCGACGATATCGTAACAAATAATGGAAGCACAGGTATATGTTATGCAATGAGAATATCGTAAACGTAGAAGAAAGTAAATCATAAGCACACTATTATAAGCTATACGTATCTAATCTAACATTTACATAATGCTAAACTAAGTAGTGTAGAAAAAATTAACAATATATATAACATATCCGAGTTGACGAATCTATCAATCGGCAGTCCAGCCTCAGAGCATCACGTACGGTATAATCCATCGTATGGAATCCTCGAGTCTGTAAGTCCACGTTGGTCATCCCGGTGTTAGTTATATGTATGCCCTAGAGGCCATTACTGTACATAGGATGTATATTGTAGTGGATGCTGGGACATATATAGGTAGAACTTTCTTGCTCGACATGATAGTACGCTATCTGGTTGCTCTTTATCTTAACATGTATACTTTCTGTCTCTCTGATTACATGTTGATAAAGCCCTTAGGATGTGTAATCGACTTCCAAGACTGTGATGAAGATCATACTAGTGGGGCCTGGGTAGTCAATGAGTACATCCTTCATTGTTCCTAGTCGTGGGAATATCGAGACGGGGCATCGATATTCCAGAGTAGACTAGCGTATATCTTCTCGACCCATGTGATGGGCGATGGATGATCCCATATCCTTTGGTGTTTGACATCAGAGATGGTATGCGGGTGCTCAGTGGAGACTGGGTACACTGAACGGACTCGCCGTGAACTCCCAGATGGTATTATACCTCACGTCAGATGGCAGTTCTCTGGTGACACAGGTACAGCTTAGTCTGTTGACCCGAGATCGTCATAGATTCTTGTGTGTCTCCCACTGTGCTTTGATTTCCACCCTACCACGGCTCTACTGAGTCGTGCAAACAGGTGGTTTTCGGATACAGTCCCGATTCACATGGAGGCAATGAGCGATAGGAGGGGATTCGTCTCTCCCGGTATTGGGGGTGGATGTTGCGCTATGCTCGACTGGCCATAACAGGAAATCCCTGGCCAGGGTTGCAGTGATATACTGGTAAGAGTTATCAGTAGTTTCACGAATATTATGGACCTTACGTCGGCATGACTTATCGAGCTATTGGGGTCTGACGTTTACCACCCCTAGGCGAGATATGCGACATATCAGACGAACAGACCGGACTATACGGTAAGTGTTACTGGTTGGATTCACAGGAGTGTGAGCGGGCTTGCTCGTCGATCTTCTGATCGCTCAATACCCGGGTGGCCATTACGTTTAGCAGACCGCTTGCGGCTTGTGGGTGTTTGATATGATCGTCATCTGCTGCCGGCGTATTGACGAGTCTTTAGAGTCCTACACAGAGGTTTCCTAGCTCAAGCGAAACGAAATAGGAGCGCATATGAGATATGTGCGGGACCGAGAATAATGCGTGTATGTGATACCTGTTAGTGTTTATGCCCTAGAAGGCCATTACTGTATCATACTAGCTTGTATATTACTTAATGGAAGCTTGGGATATTCACATGTATATAACAGTCTTGCTAAACATGGTAGTATGCTACTTGGTTTTTCTATCTTAATATGTGAGTGTACGTATTGATAGAGCTCTTAGGATCTTGCTTGTCTACCAGCGTTGTGATGGCAGTCACACTAGTGGGGGCTGGGTAGTCTACAAGCACATCCTTATTCAGGTCCCTGGTCGTTGGATTATCGAGACAGAGCATCGATACTCCGGAGTAGACTAGTGTGTACGCTTCTCATCCCAGTTGGGGAGATGGTATGTCCCACAGCCGTCAGTACGTCGTACTGGAGATAGTATGCAGGTGCTCGTTAGGTTACGGGTACACCGGACAGGACTCACAGGGAACTGTTGGTTGGTTTGATACCAGTCGTCAGTGAACAGTTCCCAGGTGACATGAGTACAGCGTAGTCCGCAGACTTGACACTGCTACTTCGCCTCGAGTGTGTCCCACTGTTCTTAGATTGCTACCCTACCACGGCTCAAAGGAGTCGTGCAAACAGGTGGCAGTTGGGTGCAGTCCCGAGCACTTGGAGGCAGTGGCGGTTAGACAGGATTCGTCCCTCCCGGTATTGGGAGTAGATATCGTGCTGTGTCAGAGAGCCATTACGCAAAGTCCCTGGCCAGGGCAAGCGAGATTTGCTGGTAGGTTCCAGTAGTTTCTCAGGGTGTAATGGGCTTCACTCCGACACGACTTATACCGCTATTAGGGGACTGACGCTTGCCGCCCCCCTAGGCCCGATATGCGATAGTCTTGGACGAATGGACCGGACTGTATGGAGATTGTCACATCAGACTCAGTAGGAGTTTGGATGGGTTTACTCATCGGCCTTCTTATCGACAACTATCTGGGGACCGTTACGTACAACTAGTGCCGCTTGCGGTCTGTGGTTAAACCCACTGCCAGCGTAGTAGTCGAGTCTCTAGAGTCCCACACAGAGAGTTTCCTACTCCAGGCGAAACGATATAGAGGTTGCATGGTTTTGCGACAGAGGGTTCGGACGCATACGTGCGTTTACGCGCGTACGACTTTCGGACAGTTTTTACCAGTCGGCTTTGGTTTAAGCCAGTTACTGGTATCCGGTTATTGGATTTTTACAGTCTAAAGTTTTTCCGTATTTTTGCGGATCGAAGGGGCGTTCTCGTAATTTTACGAGAAGCTTCTAGAAGATGTGACTAAGGAGGTTACTTTGGATGAGGTTGTGAGTCATTGTGGTGATTCATTCATTTCATTAATGCACATTTATTGCTTAATGACTCATGCTAATGAATCACCACTAGATATTTTATGAAGCATGCTTATTCATTTCTTTTATCCATTATTCTTAAATAAGAATGCTTCATAATAGATTATGATACACTCTCTCTCCTCTCATTATCTTATCTTATATTCTCTCTCCTCAAGCTCTCATCTTCAAGTGACTAATCCTTAATCCTCATGTGTTGAGATCAAAGGTTTAGTTAGACTTAAGCATCCATAACCATCACTCTATCTCATCCTTTCATCTTTGATTAGCAATCAAAGTTGATTAGTTACCTCAAGTTAGAGGTGTAGCTTGGTGTTTTGCTCTCGGGTGGATCGTCTACTACCTAGAGAAGGTCGAGGAGAACAAAGGAGGACACAAAGACGAAGGACTAGTTTCGATAGGTATAATCCCTTAACACTATAGTTTAGTAAAGCTATGTGTTCGGTTATTATTTGTTTAGCTTCGATATAAGCGGTTAGTCGATGTTCGTTCCTTAAACTTGATTGTTTTTGTAATTTCCGCCTCCCCATAAGTACTGGGGTGTACTACATCGACTTACAGTGGTATCAGAGCCTCGCTAAACAATAAATAACTTAATTGCAAATTTGTACGAATTTCGAACGGAAAAACGAAGCCGGAAAACCCTAAAAAATATAAGTTTCTGTCGAATTTAAAACGATGTGAGAAAATTTTTCAGGTAAGTTCAGAGAGCTTGACATGACACCAGTAGAACACCCAAGAAAAACAGTCGTCTGAATCGACCATCTCGCCGCGGAACCGCGGCCTCAGCCACTGAGTTGCCGCGCTTCCGCCGCCGAGTTGGCGAGTCAGCGGCCGATTTTTCTTCTGTTGCTTCTATCTGATATTTGGGGTTTTCTGGAATATTTAATTATTGCTCAGGTTACTGTTTAACAGAGCAGATTTTGGAGCAATATTGATGTTGTTTAATCGATCGAAATTGTACAGTATTTGCGTATTGGATTATATCTGTGATTGTTTAATGTGTTCGTAAACCTCCCCCAACTGCTAGTATGTCGGTTGGCAGGGGGTTGCACATTTCTGAAATGGTTATATCTGTTTGTGCATATAAACTGTATTGGACTGTTGTGGTGTATAGCCGGGGTTAGCAATGGGTTATTGTTTAATTCATTTGTTGTAAATGTAATTTGTTGTAATATTATTTTTGCGGGGCACTTCCAGGTTGCGGTCGTAGCCACCGTTGTATTATTTCATTTTACTGTTTTTGCTCCTAGGACTAACCCAAGGTGGGGTACACAGACTGCCGGGTGGGTAGTTTGCCGTACCCGTAGGGGTCGAGGGTGGGGTAACGGCTATTCATCACAACTGTGTAATCTGTCTTTTCTTGTAGGCTCAAAAGAAATACAGATTGCTTGCAAATCCAATATTGTTTATCTGTGTTCTGGAATGAATATCATTGCGTCAGACGAATGTAAAATATCTATATTTATGATAGCTATTTAGACGCCACTTATGTTTTACACCCGCGCTAGCCCAGCCCCCGCTCTGTCGTTAGTTAAGTAACCTAACGGGTGATGACGGGACCCCGTGGCGAATGCAGATGGCATAAGAGGACGTTGTATTTTCGTTGTTTTCTGCAATGATAGGTTAATGATGGGACGCATTATCTATAATGCAAAGTAAAACAAACCAAAGTTTAAATCGTTGGAACAAAAGAAACCACTCGGTTAATTTTAAAACAGATATTTTTAAATGCGGAGATTTAACCACTCCTTTTTTAAAAGCTATCAGGTTCCTTCGGTTATATCAAGTTCACTACGTTCACGGTTTCGCCAAAACCAGTCGTAGCCCTCCATCATTTCTTATGAATGGTCAGTAGTATTCAAGCTATGTTTGTTTGGCCCTTAGTCAAGACATAGTGTTTGGTAGCTGCTGGGGTATTCATTTGTTGCATAGATAGATGAGTTGGTTTGGGACAGTCGTATTACTTTGTTTGGCCCTTAGTCAAGAGTATACGGATGGGTTCAAATCAACAGGATAATGATGGGCAGAACTTGACATGTGACTTATGATTTGTTGGCCCTTAGTCAAGATCATAAGAGCAAGGGGCAAAAATAAATATCGGGAATTTCTAAAGAAACTGAAATTTACAAAGAGATGCATACCATTTGGAGTTTGATGAATGTTGGTAGGATTCCTTCAACATTATCATACGATGATATTTGGATCCCGATCCTACTGTGAGTATATGCTACTTATCAGGATATTCGTCGCTTAACGATCAATGCTATAAACCTAGTAGGTGTCCAGAAAAGTGTCAGCGGGGTTACGCCCCCAGAGAAAAGAGGTTATTTAATTAAGGAACTTCGCGAAAGCGTTGGAAAACCTCCCTCGAAGTATCGACACCGGCCTGGCTGAACGGTTAAGCAAGTATTGTACGGTGAGAATAGTCTTGGCTAATTCTTCTTTTATGGTTTAAGGAAGGATTCGAGAAACAGTGGGAGCCATCCAGTTTAGATAAACTAAAAACCATTCTAAACTTGCAAGAGCATCATGCTAAAGAGTTTTCTTCTCTCTCTCCTAATTGCAGCGACCCTGAAAATGACTGGACTTAAGTTACTTTTAGAGAAAAATATACTGACAGGGCCAAACTATAAAGATTGGCTGCGGAATGTCAAGATGGCTTTGACCTATGACAAACTGGGGTACGTCCTCACCGCTACAGCACCTGCTGTCCTTGGTCCAAAATCCAGCAATGCGGATAAGGAAATCCGCAAAACCTGGGATTTAGATTGCGCGAGAGCCAAGTGCATCGTGCTTGCCTCGATGAACAATGAACATCAGAGGAGGCACGAGGATATGTCCCTAGATGGCATATTTCTCCATACAAAGGAACTTTATGGAGAGCAATCTCGTATAGCAAGATACGAGACCTCTAAGAAATTGTTTCGAGCGAGGTTGGCTGTCGGGTCATCGGTAGGTGAACATGTCCTACAGATGATTGGCTACATAGAAGAGCTCGCAGACCTTGGGACGACTTTGGATAATGAGCTCTATACAGACCTTGTTCTCCAGTCCCTTCCTCCCACCTACGCCCAGTTTATCCTCAACTTCAATCTTCAAGGAAAAGAAGTTGAACTTGCGGAACTCCTGAACATGTTAAGGAGTGCAAAGGGCACCTTGCAGAAGGCAAGGGAAACACCCGCTATGTTTGTTGGCGGTGCATCTTCTTCCGGGTCCAAGGCTAGGGCCAAAGGAAGGAAGAAGAAGGCCGCACCCATACCTAGAGGAGGTGTTAGTAAGGTGGGAAAGAAGGGAAAGAAAAAGTTTACAGCACCGGGAGTTGGCCTGGATGAGTGCTTCCATTGTCACAGGAAAGGGCACTGGAAGAAGGATTGCAAGGCGTGGAACGCCAAGAACCAGGAACCGAAGCAAGCTGTGGCTTCGACTTCAGGTGTGTTTGTAATTGAGAATTGTCTGTCAATCAACTCTACTTCCTGGGTATTGGATACCGGATCAGGATCTCATATTTGCAATTCATTGCAGGCATTGAGAAACCGTAGAGTGCTGAAGGAAGGTGATATGATCCTCAGGGTTGCTAACGGAGCTAGCGTGGGAGCTGCGTCCGTCGGGGATTATCACCTAGGATTGACGAGTGGACACATTTTGGTTTTACATAACTGTTATTTTGTACCCAGCTTAACGTGTAATATCATATCAGTTTCCTTGTTATCAAATAAAGGTTATGATTTCACGTTTGTAAGAGATGTTGTCAACATCCACCTTAATCATGGTTTGATTGGGTCCGGTACTCTAAATAACGGCATATATGTGTTAAACCAACTCCAAATTTTCAATGTCCAGAACACACTAAAAAGAAAGTCTCCAGATTTAAATAAAGCTTTCTTATGGCATTGTAGACTGGGTCACATCAATGAGAGAAGGTTGACTAAGTTGCATAGAGAAGGATATTTGGACACGTTCGAATATCAAACTTATGACACTTGTCAATCTTGTCTCAAAGGAAAGATGACAAAGACTCCATTCACTGGACAAGGAGTAAGAGCGAGCGAGCTCTTAGGACTCATACACAGTGATGTATGCGGTCCAATGTCTACACATGCGAGAGGTGGTTATTCCTACTTCATTACTTTTACAGATGATTTCTCTAGGTATGGATATGTTTTCTTAATGAAGCATAAATCAGAGGCCTTTGAGAAATTCCTGGAATTCAAGAGTGAAGCGGAAAACCAAACAGGCAAAAGTATTAAGACACTAAGATCTGATCGAGGTGGAGAATACTTAAGTGCCGAGTTCCTAGGTTACCTAAAAGAGAAAGGAATTCTCTCTCAGCTTACTCCTCCATACACTCCACAGCACAACGGTGTATCGGAGAGACGGAATCGAACCCTATTGGATATGGTACGATCCATGATGAGTAATACTGAGTTACCGCGATCTTTCTGGGGTTATGCGCTAGAATCAGCGGCATATCTTTTGAACCAGGTTCCAACCAAGACTGTGCCTACCACACCATATCAGATGTGGAGTGGGAAGAAACCCTGTCTAAAACATTTTAGGACATGGGGGTGTCCAGCTTTTGTAAAAAAGCAGCATGTGGACAAGCTCGAGGCACGCTCAGTACTGTGTAAGCTTGTGGGATATCCAAAGAACTCCAAGGGATATTATTTCTATTACGCAGAGGAACAAAAGGTTTTTGTTTCTCGTCATGCCCACTTCTTAGAAACTGAATTTTTAGAAAATCAGAAGAGTGGGAGCGAAATAGAACTGGAAGAAATTCCAGAACCACAAACTGCTACTGAAAGTTTGGTAGAACCAGAGGTTCAAGAAGAATAGAACATTCCCGCACCCCTCCGCAGGAGTAGTAGGCCGTCTCGTCCGCCTGAGAGATACTACGGTTTTCTCATAGACGGGGATAGAGAGGATTGCATCATAGATGATGATGAACCTACTGACTTCCAGCAGGCCATCCAGAGCGGCGACTCGGTATGATGGCTAGATGCAATGCGGACCGAAATGGAGTCCATGTACACCAACAAAGTATGGACTTTGGACTTTGCTCCAGATGGGGTAAAACCCATAGGATGCAAATGGATCTTCAAGAAAAAGATTGGTGTAGATGGACAGGTGGAAACCTATAAGGCTAGACTTGTTGCAAAGGGTTTTCGTCAAAGACCTGGTTTGGACTATGACGAAACTTTTTCTCCAGTGGCTATGCTCAAATCCATTCGGGTCCTTCTTGCTATTGCTGCCTTCCATGATTATGAAATCTGGCAGATGGACGTAAAGACGGCTTTTCTGAATGGAAATTTAGAAGAGAGCGTCTATATGGATCAGCCAGAGGGTTTCAATCAGAGTGGGAGCAGCGGGAAAGTATGCAAGCTGCTTAAGTCTATTTATGGACTAAAGCAGGCATCGCGGAGTTGGAACATCTGTTTTGATGAGACAGTCAAAGAATATGACTTTATCAAAAATCCAGATGAACCGTGCATATATAGTAAAGTTGTGGCCAGAAGTGTCGTATTCCTCATCTTGTACGTGGATGACATTCTATTGATAGGAAATGACATTCCTATGCTACAATCTGTCAAAGGATTCTTGTCACACAGGTTCTCCATGAAAGACCTGGGTGATGCCTCTTACATTCTGGGGATCCGGATCTATCGTGATAGATCCAAGAGGATGTTGGGACTTTCGCAGTCCAGGTATATCGACACTGTACTGAAAAGATTCAGTACGGAAGATTCTAAGCGCGGTAATCTACCGGCTTATCACGGAATCACCCTCTCCAAAGAGATGTCTCCCAAGACTGATTTGGAAAGGGAACGCATGTTTACTATACCCTACGCTTCTGCGGTAGGCTCTATAATGTATGCGATGTTGTGTACCAGACCAGATGTAGCTTACGCACTAAGCGTGGTAAGCCGGTATCAGTCAGACCCAGGGGAGAAACACTGGATAGCAATAAAGAACATTCTCAAGTACCTGAGGAGGACTAAGGAGATGTTCTTGGTTTACGGCGGAAAAGACCTCAGGTTGGAGGCCTTTGCTGATTCCGGCTTCCAGAGTGATAAGGACGATTCTAAGTCCATGTCGGGTTATGTCTTTACCCTCAATGGAGGGGCGGTGTGCTGGAAGAGCTCCAAGCAGGACACCGTTGCTGACTCGACGATGGAAGCGGAGTATATAGCTGCTTGCGATGCCGCAAAAGAAGCAGTCTGGATGAAGAAGTTCCTAACAGAACTTCAGGTGGTTCCTACCATAGTTGATCCAATACCTCTGTATTGCGACAACAACAGAGCTATAGCTTTAGCGAAGGAACCAAGGTCCCATCAGAAGTCCAGACACATCTTGAGGCGGTATCACCTGATCAGGGAGATCATTGATCGTCAGGAGATCGAGGTTCGGAGAGTTGCTTCAGAAGAGAACATTGCTGATCCATTCACGAAGGCCCTTCCTCAGATTCAGTTCGAGAGGCTACTCGAGATCATTGGTCTACGATATGCCAGTACATGGCCCTAGTGCAAGTGGGAGATTGTTAGTGTTTATGCCCTAGAAGGCCATTACTGTATCATACTAGCTTGTATATTACTTAATGGAAGCTTGGGATATTCACATGTATATAACAGTCTTGCTAAACATGGTAGTATGCTACTTGGTTTTTCTATCTTAATATGTGAGTGTACGTATTGATAGAGCTCTTAGGATCTTGCTTGTCTACCAGCGTTGTGATGGCAGTCACACTAGTGGGGGCTGGGTAGTCTACAAGCACATCCTTATTCAGGTCCCTGGTCGTTGGATTATCGAGACAGAGCATCAATACTCCGGAGTAGACTAGTGTGTACGCTTCTCATCCCAGTTGGGGAGATGGTATGTCCCACAGCCGTCAGTACGTCGTACTGGAGATAGTATGCAGGTGCTCGTTAGGTTACGGGTACACCGGACAGGACTCACAGGGAACTGTTGGTTGGTTTGATACCAGTCGTCAGTGAACAGTTCCCAGGTGACATGAGTACAGCGTAGTCCGCAGACTTGACACTGCTACTTCGCCTCGAGTGTGTCCCACTGTTCTTAGATTGCTACCCTACCACGGCTCAAAGGAGTCGTGCAAACAGGTGGCAGTTGGGTGCAGTCCCGAGCACTTGGAGGCAGTGGCGGTTAGACAGGATTCGTCCCTCCCGGTATTGGGAGTAGATATCGTGCTGTGTCAGAGAGCCATTACGCAAAGTCCCTGGCCAGGGCAAGCGAGATTTGCTGGTAGGTTCCAGTAGTTTCTCAGGGTGTAATGGGCTTCACTCCGACACGACTTATACCGCTATTAGGGGACTGACGCTTGCCGCCCCCCTAGGCCCGATATGCGATAGTCTTGGACGAACGGACCGGACTGTATGGAGATTGTCACATCAGACTCAGTACGAGTTTGGATGGGTTTACTCATCGGCCTTCTTATCGACAACTATCTGGGGACCGTTACGTACAGCTAGTGCCGCTTGCGGTCTGTGGTTAAACCCACTGCCAGCGTAGTAGTCGAGTCTCTAGAGTCCCACACAGAGAGTTTCCTACTCCAGGCGAAACGATATAGAGGTTGCATGGTTTTGCGACAGAGGGTTCGGACGCATACGTGCGTTTACGCGCGTACGACTTTCGGACAGTTTTTACCAGTCGGCTTTGGTTTAAGCCAGTTACTGGTATCCGGTTATTGGATTTTTACAGTCTAAAGTTTTTCCGTATTTTTGCGGATCGAAGGGGCGTTCTCGTAATTGTACGAGAAGCTTCTAGAAGATGTGACTAAGGAGGTTACTTTAGATGAGGTTGTGAGTCATTGTGGTGATTCATTCATTTCATTAATGCACATTTATTTCTTAATGACTCATGCTAATGAATCACCACTAGATATTTTATAAAGCATGCTTATTCATTTCTTTTATCCATTATTCTTAAATAAGAATGCTTCATAATATATTATGATACACTCTCTCTCCTCTCATTATCTTATCTCATATTCTCTCTCCTCAAGCTCTCATCTTCAAGTGACTAATCCTTAATCCTCATGTGTTGAGATCAAAGGTTTAGTTAGACTTAAGCATCCATAACCATCACTCTATCTCATCCTTTCATCTTTGATTAGCAATCAAAGTTGATTAGTTACCTCAATTTAGAGGTGTAGCTTGGTGTTTTGCTCTCGGGTGGATCGTCTACTACCTAGAGAAGGTCGAGGAGAACAAAGGAGGATACAAAGACGAAGGACTAGTTTCGATAGGTATAATCCCTTAACACTATAGTTTAGTAAAGCTATGTGTTCGGTTATTATTTGTTTAGCTTCGATATAAGCGGTTAGTCGATGTTCGTTCCTTAAACTTGATTGTTTTTGTAATTTCCGCCTCCCCATAAGTACTGGGGTGTACTACATCGACTCACAATACCTTCCATTCTCGCGATGAATGTATCGATTGGTTGTATGCGATATAACCTAGTTATCGAATCAAGGATTGATTCGATAAGCCGATACAATGGATATTAGTCGGTTATATGCGATATGACCGGATCGATAAATCAAGTGTTGATTTAATGATTTAATGCATAATTATATATTTGATACATTACTTTTCATTAACTAGTATCGGTTCACTTTAAATGGATTTTCTCACTTGAAATGCACATTGTATATGTGATATATTTTTGTGTACTTGTTTGTATCATGTTTGATGATACATGCTCACTTGGGTTTGTGTAAAGATTAAACCATGGTTGTGTAATGGTTAGGGTTTTCTTTTTATTATCTACTTATTTATTTATCTATTCTTTTTTGAGAAAAAGAGAAAAGAAAACAAAATGGTTGCTTTCTTACATGAAGCTTCTTGATGCTTCATGTAACTTTGACTTAGTGAGCATTCTTGTCTTCTTCTTCTAACCCTAACCATTCATCTAACCTTAGTTAAATCTTTACACTAAACCATGGTTGAATATATGATAAGTATCATATTGTTTTCTTTTTAAAAAATAATACTTATCATATTATCTTCTTCTTCTTCTTCAAGAAGAAGAAGCTTGATAGCTTCAATGGCAACTTAAGCAAATGAGTGAGAAATCCAATTCCAAAGTGAACCCACTTCCTATTTCTTCATCCTCTACCTCTTGCCAAGTAGTATAGGGTGTTTTCTTCACAAGTTTCATGGCATGGTGAAGTTGGAGCTTGATCTTGTGTTGCCTCGACGTAGATCATCTTCGGCATCGTAGTCGATGACCTAGCCCGCCCATTTCTCCGATGAAGCCGATGCTAGAGTCCGGGATTCAATTTGGACATCGAGGGGAATTCATCACGGAGCTATGGAGGTGGAGGACCGGATCTACAAAGGTTGTAGCCCTTTCCCTTTAGCTATAAATTCTTTTACTTGCTTGCATCGCCTTGTTTTCTAGTTAACGATCCGTATTAGGGTTTGTAGGCACAAGGAAATTTTTGAATTGAGCATGTTTGATCACTTGTGAGACTTCATTAGTGTGCCTAGGAACCCTACAGTGGTATCAGAGCCTAGCTAGAGCCATAGGCGATGCGTAAACGGAGTTAGAAGTCCGATCGAACCAAAACACAAACCCAAAAAATGATCTCTGTACATTTTTGAAATTCGGGGATTTTTTAATATTAAAAATATGCAGAAAAATCAGCAGGAATTTCTAAGAGTTACTATGAAATCCGATAACCCAATTCCATCAAACAGCCGCGGTTCCACGGCACGAGCATGGCTCGTGCGGCGGTTCCGCGGCAGTATGAACTCCTTATCCAATTTGTTTTGCACAGTAACTCCTATTTTGCAGTTCTGGTTTTCCTGGGAATTTTTAATCTGAACTCAAGAGTTGAGTTTTCTGGGTTGTATTAGGAGTTCGTAGATTCGATCGGATTATCAAACTTTGTCTATGTGTTTTTTCGGATAATTTTTGAATATGTTAAAAGGTTCAACCGGATATAAATACCCACTTTTTCCCCTGCCGGGAAATTTCCAATTGTTGGACTTTTCCGTAGTTTAACGACGTTCTAAGTAGTGCAAGTAATGCGATGGTCCCTCTAGAAGACAACAAACCTTAACTCGTTTATGTGACCGTCTTGAACTGCCCTTTGAACCTTAGGGTTTGTGGCAGTACGGCGTGCCACATGTGAGGCGTTGGCTTGACCCTTCTACGGCTGGACCGTTGGTACTGAGACATGAAATGAATGTTTTTAGACTTATTTCATGTGTTGAGCAGTATCGGGAAAACTTGGGTGTTCGATTGTTCGATCGGAAAGTTTAACATTTTCTATCTTGTCCGGAATGTGATACAATAATTGGAATTCACAAGTAGTTATGAGATAACTGAATGAATGTTATAAACATAGCAGTTTAGTCTCATTTGATCGGTTGCCACGGAATTTTGATGTGATCAAAAGTCCGTCGCAATCACGTAGTGTACGCGGATACTCGCCGGGTAAACTTAATAGACAGCCTCACCCCAAAGCCCCGACCAAGTGACTGTAGGAGAACCCCGTCGCCGAAAGCATCCGTTCGGGTGCTCGCGGTAGCGGTGTTCCGCCTTGGTGCACTTCGTCGACGGTATCGGGGGTGCAGCCGCCTACTAAAGTTTGCGACGAGCATTCGATCAGAATGTCGGGAATCCTGTTGAATTGCCCGACATGATATTGAAAAGTGTTTTCGATAATGAGACTAAAATGCGGAGTTTATAATTGTTAGGAATGCGATGTCTAAGGAATTCATTTGTTTAGGCATGCGATGTCTAAAGAGTTTGCGGATTCCAACTGTTGTAATTTTACACTTTCTTTTCTGTGACCGTAAGTGTAATATGTGATATCGCCGGTTTCGTTGCTATACGTCAACGACAATTGGGATGGGCATATTTACTTACGTTGATGACATGTGATGTTATGTGTTGCTGGATATGTTAAATTGGATCGTCGTGTTCGAATAGCCGGGGTTTTTTTTTATGTGAGATGAGTGTTTTTTCATTTTCATTCATGTAAAAACTTGTATGTAATATTCTTTAATTGGGGCACTTCCAGGTTGCGGAAGATGTCACCCATTGTATATTATTTACTTTTCCGCATTAGGATAGACCCAAGGAGGGGAGCACAAGTAACCGGGTTCTAGGGTCCAGTGGGAGACCATCTCGAGGAGTCGAGTTCGGGTCTCCTAACCCTAGAATTGGTAGGGTTTCTTACCGCTCTCGTAGGGGTCTAGGGGTGTGGGATTGGCTATTCACCGCAACCATGGAATCCGTGTTTTATACTGGCTCGTATTGAAAACACGGACGTCCTAGTATATCCAATATTTCATATGATATTTTCTGCTGCGTTATCTGTGATGTGATCATGTGATGTTCTGTGATAGATATAATATATAGTATATATGATATATTATATAGACGTTGCTTATGTTTTACACCCGCGCTAGCCCTGCCCCTCTCTGCCGTTAGTTACCTAACCTAACGGTGCAGACGGGACATCGAGGCGAATGCGGATGGCATAAGCGTACGTCATATTTATCTGTGATGTTTAGGTAATTTAAATGATGGGATATTCATTAATGAGATTAATGAAAGAAAATAAACCTAATTGATGTTGTGGAATCGAATTTCAAAATAAAACAGGTAGCTACAGTTCTTGCTTTGCATCGCGGTGTTCCTTGTAGAACAACCTGCAACTTATTCGATGAGGAAAGGACCGAGATCCCTTCACCGGGAGTGACTCCTTTAGGAATAACTAGCAGATGCTACAACTCTCGGTTTGTCTTTTGATTGCTTCTATAGTTTCTGCTTTGCACAGTGATATATATGATATATCCCGCACCTCATTCAACGAGGAAAGGGCCGACGATCCCTTCACCGGGAGTGACCCCTTTAGCAAAACTAGAAAAGCTTCAAAAACATTCCATTTAAAAACCATTTGATTCCGCAACGAGATCAAGTTCAAAGCGTTAAAATTTTTCATAAAAACCAGCCGCAACCCTCCGTCATTTTAGGAAGTAGAGTACTTAGTATTCATGCTGTGTTTGTTGACCATAGTCAAGGCACAGTGTACGGTAGCTAAGTGATGTCTTCCTACACCGCATATGATGCGATTAGTTAGGACAGTCGCGTGACTTTGTTGACCTTAGTTAAGGGTCATGTGGGTGGGTCTAATTAATCACGAAATGACGGGTAGAACTTGACTAGTACTTATGATTTGTTGACCATAGTTAAGGTCATAGGTGCTAGGGGTAAAAACCATTATCGGGAGTTTCAAGTGTTGAAATTTGCAATGAGATTGCATACCTTCTATATGATAGTTGGATCCCGATACCCACTGCGAGTAATTGTTACTCCTGGGAGAGTTTTGCACTTTGCAATTAGCCGATCAAGTAGGTGTCTAGAAAGGTGTCAACGGGGTTACGCCTCTGGGAAAACGAGGTTTACATTAATTAGGTCCGTGCGAAAGCACGGGGAACCTCCCTCAAAGTACCGACACTGGCCTGGCTGAAAGATTGGCGAACTTGTAGAGTGTAATTAATCCCGGCTAATCTTTCCTTTTAGGGTTTGAAGGAAGATTTGATAAAAACAGTGGGAGCCATCCTGATTAGATAAAATAAATAACCAATCTGATCTTGCAAGAGCGCACGCAGAGTGTTTTCTTCTCTCTCTCTCCAAGTAGAGACCATGTCACGCCTTAATCAAGATAATAATATGGATGTATTGATCGAACCCGCTTGTTATACTGAGCTGGGGAACGTTGGTCCCGCTCCAACTAATAATTGTTATAAGATAGAGCAGGAAATAGGGGAATACCAGAATTCCTATGCCGCCCAAACGAAGAAAGTGCATATGATGCATCTTCTTCGGGTGTGTTCGTTACACAGAACTGTTTCTCAGTATCCTCTGCATCCTGGGTATTTGATACCGGATCAGGATCCCATATATGTAATCTGTTACATAGGGCTACAAAAAGGTAGAAAAACTGAGAACGGGTGAAAAGTTTCATGAGACAGAAACCAGGGCAAGTGTTGCAACCAAGTCTGTTGGTCACTGTCACCATGTATTACCAATACATTGATTCTGAATAAATGCTATTAGATACCGAACCTGATATACAAAATCATATCAATCTCTTTATTTGTTAAAGAAATGATAGAATTTTGTATTGATGGATAATGTTTTGAACATTTCCTATATCAAAAGTTGATCGGTTCAGGCACGTTATCTAAAAGCATTGATGTTCTAAATCAAACTACAGTTCCTAGTATACAGAACACACACAAGAGGAAGAGTTCAGAAATGAACGAATCATTCTTGAGGCATTGTAGACTAGGTCATATCAATGCGACCCGACTGGCTGAAGTTACATTTTAGATGCATATTTAAATCAGTTTGAATTTACATCTTGTGAAACTTGCCAATCATGTCACAAAGATTAGATGACCATAGCTCCGTTTACTGAAAACAGAGAAAGAGTTAGTAAACTCTTGGGACTGATACATGATGATGTATGTAAGGTCTCCTGTCTACACATGCCAGGACTAGTTCTTTATACTTCATTATATTCTCTGACAATCTCTCAAGATTCAGTCATATGTTTCTGTTGAAACATAAGTCCGAAGCTTTTGAGGTATTCACAGAATATAAATTGGAAGTAGAGAACCAAAATACGGGTATAAGTATTATGTCCTATGATAAGATCAGGGAGGAGAATACTTGTGCATAGAATTCCTGGACTATTCTAAAGGAGAATGAGATTTTCTCTCAGTGTTACTCCTCTGAATACACCACAGCACAACGGTGTATCAGGGCGGAGCAATAGCACCCTATATGATATGGTGTGCTCTATGATGAGTATTACTGAGTTACCTGTTTCTTTTAAGGGGTTATGTGCTTGAGAAGCTGCATACCTATTGAATTAGGTTCGAATCAAATCAGTGCCTACCACTCCATATGAGATATGGTATGGGAAGAGCCTATCTCTTAAGTAAGTTAAGATTTGGGATTGTCCGGCCTATGTCAAAAGCAAAATCCGGACAACATCGAGGCAAGGTCAGTTCTGTAGAACTGGAAAGGTTCCAGCTATACAAAACTGCAACTGATGATTTGACAGAACCAAAGGATTCAATAGTTTCCGATGAACCTCAGCCTCTCCGCCGATCTAGTAGGGTTCCTCATCCGCCTGAGAGATACCTCGGTTTCTCGATGACAGTGGGAGCGAGGAATGCATCATGAGATGATGACCCATCTAGTATCCAGCAGGCTATCGAGAGTAGGGACTCTGGAAGAATGGCTGGATGCTTAGCGATCGGAGATGGAATCCATATACACCAACAAAGTATGGACTTTGGTTGCTATATCTGAAGGGTTAAATCCCCATCAGGAGCAAGTATATCTTGAGAAGATTACTTGGTGTAGATGGAAAAGTTGAGACTTTCAAAGCTAGACTTGTTAAAGGTTTTCGTCATCGACCAAGAGTGGAAAATGATGAAACCTTTTCCAGGGACTATACTTAAGTCCATCCAGATCCTACTTACCATTGCTACATACCATGACTATGATATCTGGTGGTTGGGTGTCATGACTGCTTTTCTAAATACTGATTTAGAATAGAAAGTCTATAAGTACACAGCTAGAGGGCTTCGTAAACAGTGGGAGCAGCGGAAACATGTGCAAGTTGCTTTAAAGGATAAAGCAGGCATCGCGGAGTTGGAACATCTGTTTTGATGTGGTAGTCAAAGAGTTTGACTTCATCAAAATGGTAGATGAACCTTGTATGTACAAAAGGGTAGTATGGAGTATGGTAATGATCCTCGTAGAGTACGTGGATGACATACTCTTGATAGGAAAGGAATTTCCTATGCTACGATCGGTCGATCTCCTCTTATCACATAGATCCTCCATATAGGATCAAAGTGATACCTCCTAAATCCTGAGATTTGGATCTATGAGATAGATCTAAATGGATGTTAGGATTCTCACTAGCTGTAGTAAGATTGTATCAATTGATCCTGGGGAGAATCACTGGAAAGGTTCCAGGGTGATAAGGACGACTGAATGTCAGTCGCAGGCATTGTCTTTACCCTCAGTAAAGGGACGGTATGTTGGAAGAGTTCCAAGCCAGATACCGTGGCAAACTAGACGATAAAGGCTGGTAACATCGCTATTAAAGATACTACCAAAGAGATAGTTTGGGTGTATATTGGTTCATAAGATGAACTAGGTTCCCACCATTGTGTGACAATGGAAGTGTGGCTTTGGCCAAGGAACCATGATCCCATCAGTGACCCAGACATATTCTGAGGCAGCATCACCTGATCATGGAAATAGTTGATCTCCAGGGTGATCGAGGTAAGGAGAGTAGACTCAGAGGACAATACAGCGGATCCACTCACGAAGACCTTTTCCCAAAGAGAGACTTTTATGGGATGGTTGAGTATGTGATACTGCAACCACTGCTACAGATGGCCCTAGTGCAAGTGGGAGATTGTTAGTTATATGTATGCCCTAGAGGCCATTACTGTACATAGGATGTATATTGTAGTGGATGCTGGGAAATATATAGGTAGGACTTTCTTGCTCGACATGATAGTACGCTATCTGGTTGCTCTTTATCTTAACATGTATACTTTCTGTCTCTCTGATTACATGTTGATAAAGCCCTTAGGATGTGTACTCGACTTCCAGGACTGTGATGAAGATCATACTAGTGGGGCCTGGGTAGTCAATGAGTACATCCTTCATTGTTCCTAGTCGTGAGAATATCGAGACGGGGCATCGATATTCCAGAGTAGACTAGCGTATATCTTCTCGACCCATGTGATGGGCGATAGATGATCCCATATCCATTGGTGTTTGACATCAGAGATGGTATGCGGGTGCTCTGTGGAGACTGGGTACACTGAATGGACTCGCTGAGAACTCCCAGATGGTATTATATCTCACGTCAGATGGCAGTTCTCTGGTGACACTGGTACGGCTTAGTCTGTTGACCCGAGATCGTCATAGAGTCTTGTGTGTCTCCCACTGTGCTTTGATTTCCACCTTACCACGGCTCTACTGAGTCGTGCAAACAGGTGGTTTTTGGGTACAGTCCCGATTCACACGGAGGCAATGAGCGATAGGAGGGGATTCGTCTCTCCCGGTATTGGGGGTGGATGTTGCGCTATGCTCGATTGGCCATAACAGGAAATCCCTGGCCAGGGTTGCAGTGATATACTGGAAAGAGTTATTAGTAGTTTCATGAATGTTATGGACCTTACGTCGGCATGACTTATCGAGCAATTGGGGTCTGACGTTTTCCACCCGTAGGCGACATATGCGACATATCAGACGAACAGACCGGACTATACGGTAAGTGTTACTGGTTGGATTCACAGGAGTGTGAGCGGTCTTGCTCATCGATCTTCTGATCGCTCAATACCCGGGTGGCCGTTACGTTTAGCAGACCGCTTGCGGCTTGTGGGTGTTTGATATGATCATCATCTGCTGCCGGCGTATTGACGAGTCTTTAGAGTCCTACACAGAGCTTTCCTGGCTCAAGCGAAACGAAATAGGAGCGCATATGAGATATGTGCGGGACCGAGAATAATGCGTGTATGTGATACCGTATTCCATTCTCATGATGAATGTATCGATTGGTTGTATGCGATAAAACCTAGTTATCGAATCAAGGATTGATTCGATAAGCCGATACATTGGATATTAGTCGGTTATATGCGATATGACCGGATCGATAAATCAAGTGTTGATTTAATGATTTAATGCATAATTATATATTTGATACATTACTTTGCATTAACTAGTATCGGTTCACTTTAAATGGATTTTCTCACTTGAAATGCACATTGTATATGTGATATATTTTTGTGCACTTGTTTGTATCATGTTTGATGATACATGCTCACTTGGGTTTGTGTAAAGATTAAACCATGGTTGTGTAATGGTTAGGGTTTTCTTTTTATTATCTACTTATTTATTTATCTATTCTTTTTTGAGAAAAAGAGAAAAGAAAACAAAATGGTTGCTTTCTTACATGAAGCTTCTTGATGCTTCATGTAACTTTGACTTAGTGACCATTCTTGTCTTCTTCTTCTAACCCTAACCATTCATCTAACCTTAGTTAAATCTCTACACTAAACCATGGTTGAATATATGATAAGTATCATATTGTTTTCTTTTTAAAAAATAATACTTATCATATTATCTTCTTCTTCTTCTTCTTCAGAAGCTTGATAGCTTCAATGGCAACTTGAGCAAATGAGTGAGAAATCCAATTCCAAAGTGAACCCACTTCCTATTTCTTCATCCTCTACCTCTTGCCAAGTAGTATAGGGTGTTTTCTTCACAAGTTTCATGGCTAGGTGAAGTTGGAGCTTGATCTTGTGTTGCCTCGACGATCATCTTCGGCATCGTAGTCGATGAACTAGCCCGCCCATTTCTCCGATGAAGCCGATGCTAGAGTCCGGGATTCAATTTGGACAGCGAGGGGACTTCATCACGGAGCTATGGAGGTGGAGGACCGGATCTACAAAGGTTGTAGCCCCTTGCCTTTAGCTATAAATTCGTTTACTTGCTTGCATCGCCTTGTTTTCTTGTTAACGATCCGTATTAGGGTTTGTAGGCACAAGGAAATTTTTGAATTGAGCATGTTTGATCACTTGTGAGACTTCATTAGTGTGCCTAGGAACCCTACACCCGGTTCTTACGGGGAGGCGGAAACGACGAAAAACGATTTGGCGCAAGGCAACATGGACTTAAAGCACGGATCTTTGCTAAACTAGTAACTAGTAAACTACTAGAGGCTTTAACTACTATGCTGTAGAAAGTATACCTCACGAAACCGGTCCTTCGGATCTTCATTCCGCTGTCCCGCTCGTCCATCCAAGCTCTAAGTGTTGATCCGGACCTTGGGCACCTCCGCGGCCTTCTTGAGTCGAAGACGATCCACCCGAGAGATGTACACCGAGCTCCACCTCGAGCCGAGGCAACTAGGGCAAAGAGATTGCTAGTCAAGAAGCCCTAGGATGTGTAGAGGAGATGTATGGATGTGTTTGTCTTTGTGGGATATTTTTCTCTCAACACATGAGATCAAAAGATGAGATCAAGAGGAGGAAGAAGGAGGAGAACTTAGCAACCATGAGAGCTTTTCTTTTCTTCTCACTTTCAAGAGAGAGAGTGAGAAAAGAGAAATGAAAAATTGTTAACCCAAGAAAAAACTAACCATGGTTGCAATAATAAACAAAAGCTATCATTACAAATCCTATCATGATAAAGTTGATGGCACTAATGACTTGACCATTTTCATAACAAAAAGAAAATGAAAACCAAAGTATACTTTAGACCTTTCAAGAAGATCCTAGTCAACTTTGGTCAAACGGTCAACAAAGTCAAGATGGTCAAATGGTCAAAGCAATTAGCCATAACATAATTATCAAAAAAAGGATTAGTAATGATGTTCCCGGCTCATAAAGGTTTTGATCGAACCAACTGCCAAAACCCTAATGAGGCATCTCATCCCTCTCCGCTCCGTAAAACTGTGCATACACACCCGCATCCGCATTCTGTAGAATGCGAATGCACAGAAGACAAAACAAATTCATCCGCACAATACTAGGATCCGGCTTAAAGCAAAGCCCACTAGTATTGTCTGCACGAACAACATACGGACACAAGTGCACCTAACTGATCGCAGCCCTGCCGTAAAACCATATGGCCTCTACACGTTTCGCTCAGTGCAGGGAAACTCTCTGTGTGGGACTCTAAAGACTCGACACTACGCTAGCAGTGGGTTTAACCACAGAACGCAAGCGGCACTAGCTATACGTAACGGTCCCCAGGTAGATGTCGATAAGAAGGACGATGAGGTAAACCCATCCGAACTCCTACTGAGCCTGTATGTGACAATCTCCGTACCGTCCAGTCTGTTCGTCTGATACATCACATGGCGGGCCTAGGGGGTGGCGAACGTCAGTCCCATAATAGCGGTACAAGTCGTGTCAGAGTGTAGCCCAAAACACCCTGAGATAACACTGGAAACCTACCAGTATATCTCGCTTGCCCTGGCCAGGGACTACTCGTGTAATGGCTCTCCTAGACACAGCGCGATGTCAACCCCCAATACCGGGAGAGACGAATCCTGTCTAACCGTCACTGCCTCCAAGTGCTTCGGGACTGCACCCAACTACTATCTGTTTGCACGACTCCTTTGAGCCGTGGTAGGGTAGTAATCTAAGTACAGTGGGAACACACTCGAGGCGAAGTGACAGTGTCAAGTCAGCGGACTAAGCTGTACTCATGTCACCTGGGAACTTATAACTGACGATAGGTATAATACCATCCATCAGTTCCCGATGAGTCCTGTCCAGTGTACTCGTAACCTAACGAGCACCCGCATACTATCTCCAGTACGACGTACTGATGGCTGTGGGACAGACCACCTCCCATGCTGGGATGAGAAGCATATACACTAGTCTACTCTGGAGTATCGATGCCCTGCCTCGATAGTCCTACGACTAGGGACCTGTATATGGATGTGCTTATAGATTACCCAGCCCCCACAAGTATGACTGCCATCACAACGCTAGTAATCAAGCAAAGATCCTAAGGGCTCTACTAATATGTATAAGCGATATGCTGAAAGAAACACATGCATATATTGAAGTAGAAACAAACCAAGTAGCATACTACCATTTTGAGCAAGATTGTCTATACAACTGTGAATATCCCAAGCTTCCATTAAGTAATATACAATCTAGTATGATGCAGTAATGGCCTCTAGGGCATATACACTAACAATCTCCCACTTGCACTAAGGCCATGTACTGGCGTATCGAAGACCTATCATCTCGATCAGCCGCTCGAACTAAGTCTGGGGTAGGGCCTTCGTGAGTGGATCTGCAGTGTTGTTCTCCGTATTTACTCTCTTCACCTCGATCACTCGGCGATCTACGATCTCCCTGATCAGGTGGTACCGCCTCAAAATGTGCCTTGACTTCTGATGGGACCTGGGTTCCTTTGCTAAAGCTATAGCGACGTTGTTGTCGCAATACAGCGGTATTGGATCAACAATGGTAGGAACCACCTGAAGCTCCGTGAGGAACTTCTTCATCCAGACAGCTTCCTTTGCGGCATCGCAAGCAGCAATGTACTCCGCTTCCATAGTTGAGTCTGCAACGGTCTCCTGCTTGGAACTCTTCCAGCAAACCGCCCCTCTATTGAGGGTAAAGACATAACCCGACATGGACTTGGAGTCATCCTTATCACTCTGGAAGCTGGAGTCAGCAAAGGCCTCAAGCTGGAGGTCTTTTCCGCCATACACCAAGAACATCTCCTTAGTCCTTCCCAGGTACTTGATAATGTTCTTTACCGCTATCCAGTGTTTCTTCCCTGGGTTCGACTGATACCGGCTTACAACGCTCAATGCGTATGCTACATCTGGTCTGGTACACAACATCGTATACATTATAGAGCCTACCACAGAAGCGTAGGGTATAATAGAAATGCGATCCCTTTCCAAATCAGTCTTGGAAACATCTCTTTGGAGAGGGTGATCCCGTGACAAGCCGGTAAATTACCGCGCTTGGAATCTTCCATACTGAATCTTTTCAGTATGGTGTCGATGTACCTTGACTGTGAAAGTCCCAACATCCTCTTAGATCTATCACGATAGATCTGGATCCCCAGAATGTAGTTGGCATCGCCCAGGTCCTTCATGGAGAACCTCTGCGACAAGAATCCTTTGACTGACTGTAGCATAGGAATATCATTTCCTATTAGGAGAATGTCATCCACGTACAAGACGAGGAATACTACAGTTCTCCCTACAATCTTACTGTAAATGCATGGTTCATCTTAGTTTTTGATAAAGTCGAATTCTTTAACAGTATCATCAAAGCAGATGTTCCAACTCCGCGATACCTGCTTAAGTCCATAAATGGATTTGAGCAACTTGCACACTCTACCGCTGCTCCCACTCTGAATGAATCCCTCCGGCTGATCCATATAGACGCACTCTCCATTTAGGAAAGCCGTCTTTACATCCATCTGCCAGATTTCATAATCGTGGAAAGAAGCAATGGCAAGAAGGATCCGAATGGATTTCAGCATAGCCACTGGAGAAAAGGTCTCGTCATAGTCCAAACCAGGTCTTTGACGAAAAACCTTTGCAACAAGTCTAGCTTTATAGGTCTCAACCTGCCCATCTACACCAATCTTCTTTCTGAAGATCCATTTGCAGCCTACGGGTTTTACCCCTTCTGGAGCAAAGTCCAAAGTCCAAACTTTGTTGGTGTACATAGACTCCATCTTGGCCAGCATTGCATCCAGCCATTTTACCGAGTCACCACTCTGAATGGCTTGCTGGAAGCTAGTAGGTTCACCATAATCTATAGTGCAATCCTCTCTATCCCCGTCAATGAGAAAACCGTAGTATCTCTCGGGCGGATGAGACTGCCTACTACTCCTGCGGAGTGGCGCTGGGATGTCCTGTTCTTTCGAACCCTCTGGTTCTACTAAGCTTTCAGTAATAGCTCGTGGTTCTGGAATTTCTTCCAGTTCTATTGCACTCCCACTTATCTGATTTTCCAAAAATTCAGTTTCCAAGAAGCAGGCATGACGAGAAACAAAAACCTTTTGTTCCTCTGCGTAATAGAAAAGATACCCCTTGGAGTTCTTTGGGTATTCCACAAACTTACACTGTACTGAACTATAGGGTTCCTAGGCACCCTAGTAAGGTCTCACAAGGCATCGAACATGCCAATTTCAAAAATTAACGGTGCCGAGAGACCCGACTACGGATCGTTTGCTAGATTTCTAGGCGAAAAGATAACTAGTTAACAACTTAACTATAAAGAATACGGAAATACAACCTTTGTAGATCCGGTGCTCCACCTCCATAGCTCCGCAACGAAGCCCTCTCTGCTGTCCAAAAAGAATCCGGGCTCTAGCGTCGACTTCATCGGAGAATAAGCGAGCTAGGTCGTCGATGTCCATGCCGAAGATGATCTACGTCGAGGCATCGCTAAATCAAGCTCCGACTTCACCAAGTCAAGAAACTTGTGAAGAAAACACACTCTACTACTTGGCAAGAGGTAGAGGATGAAGAAATAGGAAGTGGGTAGACTTTAGTTTTGGATTTCTCACTCTTTTGCATCAATCACCATTGATGGAGGAAGGTATCTTCATGAAGAAGAAGAAGAGGAAGAAGATGATAAATATTATGATAAGAAAAAAATAGAATATGAATAATCATTTCTTATCATAATTAAACTATAGTAATGTGTAGAGAGTTGACCATAGTTAAATGAATGGTTAGGGTTTAATAGATGAAGACAAAAGGGTTAGATTGGTCAAAGCTTCATGAAGCTTCACTTAGCTTCATGAAAGAAACCCTTTTGTTTTCTTTTTCTCATTTATCTTTTAAATCCAAATGAAAAGATAAATGAATGAATAAAAGAAAACCCTAATTATTTATTTAATTTAGGTTTACTTCATTACACAAACCCTAGCATTCTTGCATCATCAAACATGATACAAACAAGTGCACAAAATCATATCGCATATGCAATGCGCACACCCGAGTGAGAAAATCCATTTAAAGTCAACCGATACTAGTTAGTGCAAAGTAATATATCAAATATATAATTATACATTAAATCATTAAATCAACACTTGATTTAACGATCCGGTCATATCACATATAACCGACTAGTATCCAATGTATCGGTTTATCGAATCAATCCTTGATTCGATAACTAGGGTATATCGCATATAACCTAATTGATACATTCATCGCGAGAATGGAATACGGTATCACTTACACGCATTATTCTCGGTCCCGCACATATCTCATATGCGCTCCTATTTCGTTTCGCTTGAGCCAGGAAACCTCTGTGTAGGACTCTAAAGACTCGTCAATACGCCGGCAGCAGATGATGATCATATCAAACATCCACAAGCCGCAAGCGGTCTGCTAAACGTAACGGCCACCCGGGTATTGAGCGATCTGAAGATCGACGAGCAAGCCCGCTCACACTCCAGTGAATCCAACCAGTAACACTACCGTACAGTCCGGTCTCGTCGTCTGATATGTCGCATATCTCGCCTAGGGGTGGTAAACGTCAGACCCCAATAGCTCGATAAGTCGTGTCGATATGAGGTCTATAACAATTCGAGAAACTACTGGTAACACTTACCAGTAAATCTCAGCAACCCTGGCCAGGGATTTCCTGTTATAGCCAATCGAACACAGCGCAACATCAACCCCCTATACCGGGAGAGACGAATCCCCTCCTATCGCTCATTGCTTCCATGTGACTCGGGACTGTACCCAAAAACCACCGTTTTGCACGCCCTCTTGGATGTGGTAAGATGGAAATCAAACCACAGTGGGAACCACACAAGACTCTATGACGATCTCGGGTCAACAGACTACTCTGTACCAGTGTCACCAGAGAACTGCCATCTGACATGAGGTATAATACCATCTGGGAGTTCTCGGCGAGTCCGTCCAGTATACCCAGTCTCCACTGAGCACCCGTATATCATCTCTGATTTCAAACACCGATGGATATGGGATCATCCATCGCCCATCTGTATGGGTCGAGAAGGTACACGCTAGTCTACTCTGGTATATCGATGCCCCGTCTCGATACACCCACGACTTGGGACTTTGAAGGATGTACTTATGGACTACCATGTCCCCACTAGTATGATCCGCATCATAGTCCAGATAGTCAAGTACACATCCTAAGGGCTTTACCAACATGTAACAGAGAGACAATCAGTGCACACGTTAAGGTAAAGAGCCACCAGATAGCATACTATCATGTCGAGCAAGAAAGTCCTCCCTATATATGTCCCAGCATCCACTACAATATACATCCTATGTACAGTAATGGCCTCTAGGGCATACATATAACTAACAATCTCCCACTTGCACTAGGGCCATCTGTAGCAGTGGTCGAAGTATCTCATACTCAACCATCCCATAAAAGTCTCTCTCTGGGAATAGGCCTTCGTGAGTGGATCCGCCGTGTTATCCTCTGAGTCTGCTCTCCTTGCCTCGATCACCTTGGAGATCAACCATCTCCATGATCAGGTGATACTGCCTTAGAATATGTCTGGATCACTGATGGGACGGGGGTTCCTGGCATAAGCCACAACTCCATTGTCACACAATGGTAGGAACATAGTTCATCTCATGAACCATTATACACCCAAACAGTCTCTTTGGTAGCATCTTTAGTAGCGATGTATCCTGCCTTTATCGTCTAGTATGCCACGGTATCTAGCTTGGAACTCTTCCAACATACCGTCCCTTTACTGCGGGTAAAGACAATGCCTGCGACTGACATTCAGTCGTCTTTATCACCCTGGAACACTTCCAGTGATTCTCCCCAGGATCGATTGATACCATCTCACTACAACTAGTGAGAATCCTAACATCTAATTAAATCTATCTCATAGATCTAAAACTCAGGATTTAGGAGGTATCACTTTGATCCTATATGGAGAATCATTGTGATAAGCGGAGATTGATCGAGCGTAGCATAGGAAACTCCTTTCCTATCATGAGTATGTCCTCCACGTACTCTACGAGGATCGCCACCATACTCCCTACTACCTTTTTGTTCATACAAGGTTCATCTACCATTAAGATGATGTCAACTTCTTTGACTAATCCATCAAAACAGATGTTCCAACTCCGCGATGCCTGCTTTATCATATAAAACATCTTACACACGTTTCCGCTGCTCCCACTGTCTATGAGGCCCTCTGGCTGTGTACTTATAGACGCACTCTTCTAAATCAGTATTTAGAAAAGCAGTCATGACACCCAACCGCCAGATATCGTAGTTATGGTATGTAGCCATGGCAAGTAGGATCTGGATGGACTTAAGCTTAGCTACTTGAAAAGGTTTCATCATTATCCGTGCCTGGTCAATGACGAAAACCTTTAACAAGTCTAGCTTTGAAAGTCTCAACTTTTCCATTTACACCAAGTAATCTTCTCAAGATATACTTGCTCCTGATGGGGATTTAACCCTTCAGATATAGTAACTAAAGTCCATACTTTGTTGGTGTACAAGGATTCCATCTCAGATCACTAAACATCCAGCCATTCTTACAGAGTCTCACTCCTGATGGCCAGCTCGAAACTAGTTGGGTCATCATCTCATGATGCAATCCTCGCTCCCACTGTCATAGAGAAACCAAAGTATCTCTCAGGTGGGTGAGGAACCCTACTAGATCAGCGGAGAGGCTGAGGTTCGTTGGTATCTACTGAATCCTCTGGTTGTACCAAATCATCTGCTGTAGTTTGTATAGCTGGAACATTTCCAGTTCTACATAACTAACCTTGCCTCGAGCTTGTCCGGATTTTGCTTTTAGACATAGGCCGGACAACCCCAAATCTTAACTAACTTAAGATATGGGCTCTTCCCTTTATCATATCAAATATGAAGTGGTAGGAAATTGATTTGATTTGAACCCTATTCAATAGGTATGCAACTTCACAAGTGCATAACACCCAGTAGGAAAAAGGTAACTCAGTAGTACTCATCATAGAGCACACCATATTTAATAGGGTGTATCTGCTCCGCCCCGATATACCATCGCGCAATGGTGTATGCGGAGGAGTAATGCTGAGAGAGAATCTCATTCTCCTTTAGAATAATCCAGGAATTCCGTGCTCAAGTATTCTCCTCCTTGATCACATCAAAGGACATAATACTTATACCCGTATTTTGGTTCTCTACTTCTAAATCATATTCTGTGAATATCTCAAAAGGTTCGGACTTGTGTTTCAACAGGAACATATGTCTGAATCTTGAGAGATTATCAGAGAATCTAATGAAGTATAAAGAACCAGTCTTGGCATGTGTAGATAGGGGACCTAACATACATCAACATGTATCATCCCAAGAGTTCACTAACTCTTTCTCTGTTTCCAATAAACAGAGCTATGGTCATCTAATCTTTGTGACATGACTGGCGAGTTTCATAAGATGTAAATTCAAACTGATTTAAATATGCATCTATATGTAACTTCAGCTAGTCGGGTCGCATTGATATGACCTAGTCTACAATACCTCAAGAAGGATCCGTTCATTTCTGAACTCTTCCTCTTGTGTGTGATCCGTATACTAAGAACTGTAGTTTGATTTAGAACATCAATGCTTTTAGATAACGTGCCTGAACCGATCAACTTTTGATATAGGAAATGTTCAAAACATTATCCAACAATACAAAATTTTATCATTTCTTTACTAATAAAGAGACTGATATGATTTTGTATATCAGGTTCGGTATCTAATAACATTCGTTCAGAATCAATGTATTACAATACAGGGTGACAGTGACTGACAGACTTGGCTGCAACACTTGCCCCGTTTTCTGCCTCATGAAACTTATCACCCGTTCTCAGTTTTTCTACCCTTTTGTAGCCCTATGTAACAGATTACATATCTGGGATCCTGATCCGGTATCATATACCAGGATGCGGAGGATACTGAGAAACAGTTCTGTATAATGAACACACCCGAAGATGATGCATCAACATGCACTTTCTTCGTTTGGGCGGCACGGGAAATTTGGTATTCCCCAATTTCCTGCTCTGTCTTATAACAATTATAAGTAGGAGTGGGACCAACGTTCCCCAGCTCAGTATAACAAGCGGGTTCGGTCAAATATCCGTTTTATTATCTTGATTAAGGCGTGATAGGTCGCTACCAGGAGAGAGAGAGAAGAAAACACTCAGCGTGCGCTCTTGCAAGAATAGATTGGTTATTATTTTATCTAATCAGGATGGCTCCCACTGCTTTTTATCAAATCTTCATTCAAACCCTAAAAGGAAAGACTAGCCGGGATTAATTACACACTACAAGTTCGCCAATCTTTCAGCCAGGCCAGTGTCGGTACTTTGAGGGAGGTCCCCCGTGCTTTCGCACGAACCTAATTAATGTAAACCTCGTTTTCCCAGAGGCGTAACCTCGTTGACACCTTTCTAGACACCTACTTGATCGGCTAATTGTAATGTATAAAACTCTCCCAGGAGTAACTCTTACTCGCAGCGGGTATCGGGATCGAACTATCTCATAGAAGGTATGCAATCTCATTGCAAATTTCAACACTTGAAATTCCCGATAATATTTTGCCCCTAACGTGCTATGACCTTGACGAAAGCCAACAAACCATAGCCCGCTAGTCAAGTTCAACCCGTACATTTCTTGATCGAATTAAACCCACCCGCACGACCCTTGACGAAAGCCAACAAAGCCGCACGACTACCCTAATCCAATCGCATCGTATGCTAGCAGATAAGCGGCATATAGCTACCGCACACTGCACCTTGACGAAAGCCAACAAATGCAGCACGAATACTATATACAACTTATCTGAAATGACGGAGGGTTACGACAGGTTTTTCTGAAAACCTATTGCGTAATGAACTTGATATCGTTGTAGGATCGAATGAATTTTAAAAATGGAGTGCTTTTGAGGCTTTTCTAGTTTTGCTAAAGGAATCACTCCCGGTGAAAGGATCGTCGGTCCTTTCCTCGTCGAATGAGGTGCGGGATATATCATATATATCACTGTGCAAAGCAAAACTCTTAAAAGCAATCAAAAGACAAACCGAGTGTGTAGCATCTGCCAGTTATTGCTAAAGGAGTCACTCCCGGTGAAGGGATCTCGGTCCTTTCCTTATCGAATAAGGTGCTGGATATATCGCATATACCGCTGTGCAAAGCAAGAACTGTAGCTACCTGTTTTATTTTGAAATTCGATTCTACAACATCTTAGGTTTCTTTTATTTCATTAATCTCATTAATGAAGTCCCATCATTTTAAGTACCTAAACATCACAGATAAATACGACGTACACTTATGCCATCCGCATTCGCCTTGATGTCCCCTCGTGCACCGTTAGGTTAGGTAACTAACGACAGAGCGGGGCAGGGCTAGCGCGGGTGTAAAACATAAGTAACATCTATATAATATATCATATATACTATATACTGTATCTATCACAGAACATCACATGATCACATCACAGATATCGCAGCAGAAGAATCATATGAAATATTGGATATACTAGGACGTCCGTGTTTTCAATACGAGCCAGTATAAAATACGGATTCCACGGTCGTGATGAATAGCCAAACCCACACCCCTAGACCCCTACGAGAGCGGCAAGCAACCCTACCAATTCTAGAGTTAGGAGACCCGGACTCGACTCCTCGAGTTGGTCTCCCACTGGACTCCAGAACCCGGTTACTTGTGTTCCCCTCCTTGGGTTTATCCTAGTGCGGAAAAGTAAATAATATACAAACGGTGACTACTTCCTCTACCTGGAAGTGCCCCAATAAAAGAATATTACATACAAGTTTTTACATGAATGAAAATGAAAAACACTCATCTCACATAAAACCCCCCGGCTATTCGTACACGACGATCCAATATAACATATCCAGCAACACATAACATCACATGTCATCAACGTAAGTAAATATGCGCATCCCAATTGTCGTTGACATATAGCAACGAAACCGGCGATATCACATATTACACTTACGGTCACAGAAAAGAAAGTGTAAAACTACAACAGTTGGAATCCGCAACCTCCTCAGACATCGCATGCCTGACCAAATGAATTCTTTAGACATCGCATGCCTAACAATTATAAACCCCGCATTTTAGTCTCAAAATCGAAAACACTTTTCAATATCAAGTCGGGCAATTCAACAAGATTCCCGACATCCTGATCGAATACTCGTCGCAAACTTCAGTAGGCGGCCGCACCCCCGATACCGTCGACGAAGTGCACCAAGGCGGAACACCGCCACCGCGAGCACCCGAACGGATGCTTTCGGCGACGGGGTTCTCCTACAGTCACTTGGTCGCGGCTATAGAGCGAGGCTGTCTATTAAGTTTACCCGGCGAGTATCCGCGTACGCTACGTGATTGCGACAGACTTTTGATCACATCAAAATTCTGTGGCAACCGATCAAGTGAGACTAAACTGCTATGTTTATAACATTCATTTAGTGATCACATAACTATTGTGAATTCCAATTATTGTATCACATTCCAGATAAATAGAAAATGCTAAAATTTTCGATCGAATAATCGAATACCAAAGTTTTCCCGATACAGATCAACACATGAAACAAGTCTAAAAACATTCAGTTCGTGCCTCAGTACCAACGGTCCAGCCGTAGAAGGGTCAAGCCAACGCCTCACATGTGGCACGCCGTACTGCCCCAAACCCGAAGGTTCAAAGGGCAGTTCAAGACGGTCACATAATCGAGTTAAGGTTTGTTGTCTTCTAGAGGGTCCATCGCGTTACTTGCACTACTTAGAACGTCGTTATACTACGGAAAAATCCAACACTTGGAAATTTCCCGACAGGGGAAAAATTGGGTATTTATATCCGGTCGAACTTTGTGACATATTCTAATATTTATCCGGAAAGCCACATAGACAAAATTTGATACTCCGATCGAAACACCGAATCCCCAAAACAATCCCAGAAAATTCAACTCTTGAATTAATACTAAAAATTCCCAGAAAATCCAGCATTATTAAATAGGAGTTACTGTGTAAGATTCACTGGACAATGTGGCCGTACGGCCGCGGATCCGCCGCATGAGCCTTGCTCATGCCGCGGAACCGCGGTGGGAAAATGGAATTAGGTCTACGAAATTTACAGTAATTCCTAGAAAACCCTGCTTGATTTTCTGCATATTTTTAATGTTGAAAAATCCCAATTTTTGAGAAAAGGACAGAGAGCAATTTTGAAATGGGTTTTCGGGTTCGTTCGGACTTCAAATTCCGTCTAGACTTCGCCTAAGGCTCTAGCTAGGCTCTGATACCACTGTAGGGTTCCTAGGCACCCTAGTAAGGTCTCACAAGGCATCGAACATGCCAATTTCAAAAATTAACGGTGCCGAGAGACCCGACGACGGATCGTTTGCTAGATTTCTAGGCGAAAAGATAACTAGTTAACAACTTAACTATAAAGAATACGGAAATACAACCTTTGTAGATCCGGTGCTCCACCTCCATAGCTCCGCAACGAAGCCCTCTCCGCTGTCCAAAAATAATCCGGGCTCTAGCGTCGACTTCATCGGAGAATAAGCGAGCTAGGTCGTCGATGTCCATGCCGAAGATGATCTACGTTGAGGCATCGCTAAATCAAGCTCCGACTTCACCAAGTCAAGAAACTTGTGAAGAAAACACACTCTACTACTTGGCAAGAGGTAGAGGATGAAGAAATAGGAAGTGGGTAGACTTTAGTTTTGGATTTCTCACTCTTTTGCATCAATCACCATTGATAGAGGAAGGTATCTTCATGAAGAAGAAGAAGAGGAAGAAGATGATAAATATTATGATAAGAAAAAAATAGAATATGAATAATCATTTCTTATCATAATTAAACTATAGTAATGTGTAGAGAGTTGACCATAGTTAAATGAATGGTTAGGGTTTAATAGATGAAGACAAAAGGGTTAGATTGGTCAAAGCTTCATGAAGCTTCACTTAGCTTCATGAAAGAAACCCTTTTGTTTTCTTTTTTTCATTTATCTTTTAAATCCAAATGAAAAGATA
Source organism: Agapanthus africanus (assembly GCA_030015575.1). Taxonomy (NCBI): domain Eukaryota; kingdom Viridiplantae; phylum Streptophyta; class Magnoliopsida; order Asparagales; family Amaryllidaceae; genus Agapanthus; species Agapanthus africanus. The sequence goes on along the minus strand of JASDDO010000284.1, from coordinate 159,564 downwards.
AATGAATGAATAAAAGAAAACCCTAATTATTTATTTAACTTAGGTTTACTTCATTACACAAACCCTAGCATTCTTGCATCATCAAACATGATACAAACAAGTGCACAAAATCATATCGCATATGCAATGCGCACACCCGAGTGAGAAAACCCATTTAAAGTCAACCGATACTAGTTACTGCAAAGTAATATATCAAATATATAATTATACATTAAATCATTAAATCAACACTTGATTTAACGATCCGGTCATATCACATATAACCGACTAGTATCCAATGTATCGGTTTATCGAATCAATCCTTGATTCGATAACAAGGGTATATCGCATATAACCTAATTGATACATTCATCGCGAGAATGGAATACGGTATCACATACACGCATTATTCTCGGTCCCGCACATATCTCATATGCGCTCCTATTTCGTTTCGCTTGAGCCAGGAAACCTCTGTGTAGGACTCTAAAGACTCGTCAATATGCCGGCAGCAGATGATGATCATATCAAACATCCACAAGCCGCAAGCTGTCTGCTAAACGTAACAGCCACCCGGGTATTGAGCTGTCTGAAGATCGACGAGCAAGCCCGCTCACACTCCAGTGAATCCAACCAGTAACACTACCGTACAGTCCGGTCTCGTCGTCTAATATGTCGCATATCTCGCCTAGGGGTGGTAAACGTCAGACCCCAATAGCTCGATAAGTCGTGTCGATATGAGGTCTATAACAATTCGAGAAACTACTGGTAACACTTACCAGTAAATCTCAGCAACCCTGGCCAGGGATTTCCTGTTATAGCCAATCGAACACAGCGCAACATCAACCCCCTATACCGGGAGAGACGAATCCCCTCCTATCGCTCATTGCCTCCATGTGACTCGGGACTGTACCCAAAAACCACCGTTTTGCACGCCCTCTTGGACGTGGTAAGATGGAAATCAAAGCACAGTGGGAACCACACAAGACTCTATGACGATCTCGGGTCAACAGACTACTCTGTACCAGTGTCACCAGAGAACTGCCATCTGACGTGAGGTATCATACCATCTGGGTGTTCTCGGCGAGTCCGTCCAGTGTACCCATTCTCCACTGAGCACCCGTATATCATCTTTGATGTCAAACACCGATGGATATGGGATCATCCATCGCCCATCTGTATGGGTCGAGAAGATACACGCTAGTCTACTCTGGTATATCGATGCCCCGTCTCGATACACTCACGACTAGGGACTTTGAAGGATGTACTTATGGACTACCATGTCCCCACTAGTATGATCCACATCATAGTCCAGATAGTCAAGTACACATCCTAAGGGCTTTACCAACATGTAACAGAGAGACAATCAGTGCACACGTTAAGGTAAAGAGCAACCAGATAGCATACTATCATGTCGAGCAAGAAATTCCTCCCTATATATGTCCCAGCATCCACTACAATATACATCCTATGTACAGTAATGGCCTCTAGGGCATACATATAACTAACATGAACGTGCCTCGAGCTTGTCCGCATTCTGCTTTTTTACAAAAGCTGGACATCCCCATGTCTTAAAGTGTTTAAGACTGGGTTTCTTTCCACTCCACATCTGATATGGTGTGGTAGGCACTGACTTAGTAGGAACTTGGTTCAAAAGTTATGCAGATGTTTCTAGTGCATAACTCCAGAAGGATCGCGGCAACTCAGCCTTACTCATCATGGAACGAACCATATCCAATAGGGTTCGATTCCTCCTTTCCAATACACCGTTGTGTTGTGGTGTGTATGGAGGAGTAAGCTGAGAGAGAATTCTATTCTGTTTTAAGAAGCCCAGAAACTCGGCACTCAAGTATTCACCACCTCGATCAGATCTCAGTGTCTTGATACTTTTGCCTGTTTTTTTTTCAACTTCATTCTTGTATTCCTGAAATTTCTCAAAGGCCTCGGATTTGTGCTTCATTAAGAAGACATGTCCATACCTAGAGAAATCATCTGTGAAAGTAATGAACTATGAATAACCACTTCGCGCATGTGTAGACATTGGACCACACACATCACTGTGTATGAGTCCCAAGAGCTCGCTCGCTCTTTCTCCGTGTCCAGTGAACGGAGTCTTTGTCATCTTTCACATGAGACAAGTTTCACAAGTGGCATAAGACTGGTACTCGAACGGATCCAAGTATCCTTGTTTATGTAACTTTGTCAACCGTGTCTCATTAATGTGACCCAGTCTACAATGCCATAAGAAAGCCTGATTTGTTTCCGGAGACTTTCTTTTAAGTGTGTTGTGGAAACTGAAGACCTGAGCTTGATTCAAAACGTATATACCGTATTTCAATGTACCTGACCCAATCAATACTTGATTTAGGTGGATGTTTACTACATCGCTTACAAAAGTAAAATCATATCCTTCCTTAGAAAGTAAGGATACAGATATGATGTTACAAGTCGCACCTGGTACATAAAAACAGTCACGCAGAATCAATATCTGCCCAGTTGTCAGTCCTAGATGATATTCCCCTACGGATTCAGCATACATGCTCATTCCGTTAGCAACCCTGAGAGTCATATCACCTTTCCTGATAACCCTACGGTTTCTCAGAGCCTGTAATGAATTAAAGATATGAGATCCTGATCCGGTATCCAATACCCAGGATGTAGGGTTATCTGACATACAGTTCTCTATTACAAACACACCCGAAGCCGAAGCCACAACATGCTTCGAATTCTGGCTACTGGCTTTGCAAGCCCTGCAATCCTTCTGCCAATGTTCATTCCTGTAACAATAGGAACATCCCTCTTTTACTACATCCAGTCCCGAAACTTCTGCCCTTCCCTTGCTTTCTACTTCCCTGGTTTCCTTTAGGGTAGTAGGTAGGGGCTGTTGAACTAAGTCAGCATCTGACCTGTTCTTCAACGTGGTCTTCAGGTCCGCGAGCTCAAAAGAGCTGGTTTCTGCAAGGACGATGCCCCCTACAGATGACCCGATAGCCAACCTCGCTGGAAGCAATTCATTCGAGGTCTCATATCTTGCGATACGAGATTGCTCTCCATATAAATCTTTGTTATGGAGGAAGATCGAATCTGAGTCCATCTTCTCGTGCTGCCTCTGGTATACACCATCAACTGAGGCTAACACGAGGCACTTGGCTTTCGCACAGTCTTCTTCCGATGTCTCGCGGATATGAATATCCATGACAGGGGAAACTGGACCTGAGACGGTAGGGGTTGGATCAGTCAAGAGGTGTCCCAGCTTATCATGGGCAATGGACATCTGGACAGACCTTTGCCAGTCATAACAGACAGATTTAGTCGTTTTATTATCTAGATGTAACCTAGGTGCAGTCACTGGGTCACTGCAATTAAGAGAGAGAGAAGAAAACACTCAGCATGATGCTCTTGCAAGTTTAGATTGGTTTTTAATTTATCTAAACAGGATGGCTCCCACTGTCTCTCGAATCCCTCCTCAAACCATAAAGGAAGAATTAGTCAGGATCAATCTCGCCGTACAATACTTGCTTAACCGTTCAGCCAGGCCAGTGTCGGTACTTCGAGGGAGGTTTTCCAACGCTTTCGCGAAGTTCCTTAATTAAGTAACCTCTTTTCCCTGTGGGCGTAGCCCCGCTAACACCTTTCTAGACACCAACTTGGTTTATAGCATTGATCGTTAAGTGAGAGATTTCCCGAGGAGTAGCATATACTCACAGTAGGATGGGATCCAAATATCATTGCGTGATAAAACCGAAGGAATTCTACCAGAATCATCACACTCCAAATGGTATGTAGCACTAGCAAGTTTCAGTACTTATGAAACTCCCGATGTGGATTTTTGCCCTATGCTCTTATGACCTTGACTAAGGCCAACAAATCATAAGTAACATGTCAAGTTCTACCCGTCGTTGTCCAGGTTAATTTGAACCCACCCGTATATACCCTTGACTATGGCCAACAAAGCAATACGACTGTCCCAAACCAACACATTCTATCTATGCAACATATGAATACCCACCAGCTACCAAACACTGTGCCTTGACTAAGGCCAACAAACACAGCTTGAATACTGTTGAATATTCATATGAAATGACGGAGGGCTACGGATGGTTTTGGCGAAACCGTGAACGTAGTGAACTTGATATAGTCGATGGAACGAGATAGCGTTTAAAAGGAGTGGCTCAAGCTCCGCGTTTAAAATGCTGGTTTTTGAAAAGAATCGAGTGGTTTTCAAAGTGTTCCAACGACTTTTACTTGGTTTATTTTCTTGCATTAGTTCTTTTAATGCGTCCCATCATTTAATCCTACCATTGCAGAAAACAACCAAAATATGACGTACGCTTATGCCATTCGCATTCGCCACGGGGCCCCGTCATCACCCGTTAGGTTACTTAACTAACGGCAGAGCGGGGGCTGGGCTAGCGCGGCTGAAAAACATAAGCAACGCCTAAATAGATATCATATATAGATATATAGCAATGATAGACATTACAGATCACAGATGAACACTTTGGATATTCTAAGAATCCGCGATTCATTCGAGCCTGCAACGAAAAACGGATTACACGGTCGCGATGAATAGCCAAACCCTACCCTAGATCCCTACGGGTGCGGCAAACTACCTGTAAAGTACCCGAAGCGAAGCAACCTCCCTCAACACCGTGAGTAGGCCACTCGGCACTTCGAGATACCCGTTAGTTTGTGCACCCCACCTTGGGTCTATCCTAGGAGCAAAAACAGTAAAAAGAAATTATACAATGACGGCTACAACCCCGACCCGGTTGTGCGGCCAAACAAATAATATTACATCAATTTACAAATTTTACAATGAATGAAAGAAAAAGAAACTCTCATCTCACATCCATTCCCGGCTATTCATCCGCGACAATCCACCGAGTTCATATACACAAACCATCAACATTACAGATCACAGATATGTATAACCCCCACTAATCGACGTATAGCGATTAGCGGACGTTCAATACATATATCACATCACAGAAAATATTCATTAGCCAAAGCGTACGGAATATCGATCAAAATACGGATTTATAACCACCCCAAAAGTCAATTTGCTCTCTGGAAATTCTGGGGGGGAAAAAAATGTCTTAAAAATCCCAAAACAGCCAAACTAAAACACTGCAAAAAACCCGGTCCACGACCGAGTCAAATCGGCCACAGAACCGCGGCAATAGCAAGCTATTGCCGCGGAACCGCGGCGGTTTGATCGGTTCATGGGACCGTTTTTCTGCAGTAGTTTTAGAAAACCCTGAGACGAATTTTCATGTATGTTAAAATAATTTTTGAACAGTATAAAAATTCGACAGAAAGTTGAGGTTTTGCGGACGTGTTTTGCGACTTTTTTCCGATCGATATTCTAAACACTTTACTAACAGACTAGTTTATGTTTAGCTAGGCTCTGATACCACTGTAAGTCCACGTTGCTCATCCCGGTTCTTACGGGGAGGTGGAAACGACGAAAAATAATGCTTTGGCGCAAGGCAACATGCACTTAAAGCACGGATCTTTGCTAAACTAGTAACTAGTAAACTACTAGAGGCTTTAACTACTATGCTGTAGAAAGTATACCTCACGAAACCGGTCCTTCGGATCTTCATTCCGCTGTCCCGCTCGTCCATCCAAGCTCCAAGTGTCGATCCGGACCTTGGGCACCTCCACGGCCTTCTTGAGTCGAAGACGATCCACCCGAGAGATGTACACCGAGCTCCACCTCGAGCCGAGGCAACTAGGGCAAAGAGATTGCTAGTCAAGAAGCCCTAGGATGTGTAGAGGAGATGTATGGATGTGTTTGTCTTTGTGGGATCTTTTTCTCTCAACACATGAGATCAAAAGATGAGATCAAGAGGAGGAAGAAGGAGGAGAACTTAGCAACCATGAGAGCTTTTCTTTTCTTCTCACTTTCAAGAGAGAGAGAGTATGAAAAGAGAAATGAAAAATTGTTAACCCAAGAAAAAACAAACCATGGTTGCAATAAAACACAAAAGCTATCATTACAAATCCTATCATGATAAAGTTGATGGCACTAATGACTTGACCATTTTCATAACAAAAAGAAAATGAAAACCAAAGAATACTTTAGACCTTTCAAGAAGATCCCAGTCAACTTTTGTCAAACGGTCAACAAAGTCAAGATGGTCAAATGGTCAAAGCAATTAGCCATAACATAATTATCAATAAAAGGATTAGTAATGATGTTCCCGGCTCATAAAGGTTTTGACCGAACCAACTGCCAAAACCCAAATGAGGCATCTCTTCCCTCTCCGCTTCGTAAAACTGTGCATACACACCAGCATCCGCATTCCGTAGAATGCGAATGCACAGAAGACAAAACAAATCCATCCGCGCAATACTAGGATCCAGCTTAAACCAAAGCCCACTAGTACTGCCTGCCTGAACAGCATACGTACACAAGTGCACGTAACTGATCGCAGCCCTGCCGGAAAACCATACGGCCTATACACATTTCGCTCAGTGCAGGAAAACTCTCTGTGTGGGACTCTAAAGACTCGACACTACGCTGGCAGTGGGTTTAACCACAGACCGCAAGCGGCACTAGCTATACGTAACGGTCCCCAGGTAGATGTCGATAAGAAGGCCGATGGGGTAAACCCATCCGAACTCCTACTGAGCCTGTATGTGACAATCTCCGTACAGTCTGGTCTGTTAGTCTGATATATCGCATGGCGGGCCTAGGGGGTGGCGAACGTCAGTCCCCTAATAGCGGTACAAGTCTTGTCGGAGTGTAGCCCAAAACAACCTGAGATAACACTGGAAACCTACCAGTATATCTCGCTTGCCCTGGCCAGGGACTACTCATGTAATGGCTCTCTTAGAAACAGCGCAATGTCAACCCCCAATACCGGGAGAGACGAATCCTGTCTAACCGTCACTGCCTCCAAGTGCTTCGGGACTGCACCCAACTACTATCTGTTTGCACGACTCCTTTGAGCCATGGTAGGGTAGTAATCTAAGTACAGTGGGAACACACTCGAGGCGAAGTGACAGTGTCAAGTCAGCGGACTAAGCTGTACTCATGTCACCTGGGAACAGATAACTGACGATTGGTATAATACCATCCATCAGTTCCCGACGAGTCATGTCCAGTGTACTCGTAACCTAACGAGCACCCGCATACTATCTCCAGTACGACGTACTGATGGCTGTGGGACAGACCACCTCCCGTGCTGGGATGAGAAGCGTATACACTAGTCTACTCCGGAGTATCGATGCCCTGTCTCGATAGTCCTACGACTAGGGACCTGTATAAGGATGTGCTTATAAATTACCCAGCCCCCACAAGTAACTGTCATCACAACGCTGGTAATCAAGCAAAGATCCTAAGGGCTCTACTAATGTGTATAAGTGATATGGTGAAAGAAACGCATGCACATATTGAAGTAGAAACAAACCAAGTAGCATACTACCCTTTTGAGTAAGATTGTCTATACAACTGTGAATATCCCAAGCTTCCATTAAGTAATATACAATCTAATATGATACAGTAATGGCCTCTAGGGCATATACACTAACAGAGTCAAGGGTATGGATCAATCATCAGGTAAAACTCATCGCGTACGGTAATCCATCGTACAGAGGCATTAAACAAATAGGGATTCTATTAACCTATACAACAATGAGGGTACGGTTATAACGTCTCGTACGGTATATCACTCATTATTCTCATAAATATATATATATATATATATATATATATATATATATCTTAAGTCATATCCGTATCAATCTCATATCATGTCTTGGTAACAGTATCTATATTCACATATCGCCTCGCATCCGCATATTGACATATTAAGCCAAGTCACCTTATTTCATCATATTCTCTTTTCATCACATCAATAACTCACATCAAGTAATCTTATATATATTTATCTTATTTTACCGATCTCATAACACATCTATTTCAATCTTTTCATATTCATCGATCTCTTGTCATTTCCTTATAGATCTTCTCTCATATCCTAGTATATGTATTCAATCATTCATATCATCTCCCACTAACTTTTTGATCATATTCATAGTTTACTAGTATAGGTTTCTCCGACTATATTATATATATCGGTCTCCATTTTATGATTGCGGGGGTGCTATAGGCCATCCACCCGACATCCCCCGTAGATGTAAATCTACTCACCCGCAATCTCCTTGTTTAGCCGTAGTCGATGTGCTTCGTCGTCTTGGAATCCACTCGAAGGTACCTACAATCACAACACATCGTAATGCTATTAAAATCTATGTCCGGAAAACCAATATGGTACACGGTTTGCTCATAGGTTAGAACCTATAGCCTACGCATGTAAAAACAACCAAATAACCCTCGTCGTTGACGTGCAAATGTCCAACGACCAAATAAAATATCAAATACCAAAACCCAAGTTCAGAAATCGCAAAACCCGAAATCAGCATCTAAGGAAATCTATCCCAGATTTTACCCTAGGTCAAACCAGAACTTTTTGCATATAGGGTTGGTTTAGATATCAGATAACAAGAATACTGACCAAAAATCACCAAATTCCACTTTAATGTGTCCGCAATTTGCGGCCACTATGAATTAATATGCGGCCTGGTTAGGGTATTTGGGTCTCGGGTTTTAGGGGTTGCTTCAAAGTTGCCTGCACGTATCACTGTCAAGGGAACTTATTTTATGGTGGTCTCAGGTCATCCTAGATTTCTATATACCATCAAAATCTGTCAATTATTCGATGTCGGGAAATCTAACTTCGTGTTTTGGGTTCTTGTCTCTGGTGTTGGCCAAAAAATCATTACTAGGGTCTTGTAAACACTCACTATACCTCAATTTATCACTTACACGTCCCAACACCCACTAAACATGATCTTTGAAAATTCCAAGTTCACAAAACTTACTAAATCGAATTCTAAACTAAACTACAAGGCTAAGAAACTAATTACAAGATGAGAAAAGAAGGTTATACCTCATGGATGAAACTCAAGAAAACCCCTAGATCCCCAAAGTCTCCAAAATCCAAACTTGAAAGGTCCATAGGGTTTAGGAAGAGGTGGGGATCAATTTTAATGAAGGTGGCATGGGGTTTTGGTGAAGATTTGCGGTGGTTGCCATGGGGTAGAGGAGGAGAAGGATTTTATGATGATGAAGAATGAAGGAAGTGGGAAAAGAAATGAAGAAGTCAAGGGTGTGCCACGCCATCCTCTCTCTCTCTCTTTCTCGCTCTCGAGCCCATGCCCCATGTCATAATGTGGTCCCCACATTTCTCTCTCATCAATTATCCTCGCATGTCTTCTCTTTTCTTTTCTTTCTTTTCTTTTACCCTCACTCATTAAAACCAAACACATAATACAAATAAAATGAAACAAACATGCAACAAAATGCAACATGTTATGGTGCACTAGTCATGACTAATTAAAAATACGAATTTGGCCTAATCGTGATTAGTAGTACACTAATCAAGTATAAATTAAACTTGCATATAATTAATTAAAAAAATGCCAAAACCCGAAAGTACGGAACATGACCGGCACTTAAACTACGAAACGTCTCGAGGCGTACGTAATCTAAGTTAGCCGAAAACCCATAAATTCAAAACAAAGAAAGTAGTAGAGTAAAGAAAAAACCAATTTAAATAAAGTAGTTTTAATAGCATAAGCCGAATTATGCGTTTTAAAAACATCAAATATTTTCTAAAAATTTCGGCAGAGTCTCCTTTGTAAATACTGGCCCCCAAACGGGATACAACATGAATAATATACGAAATCAATAAAAGGCATCCCCAAGCGGGAGCTAGCTCTTCGTCAATCGACGGTCACAACCACATAAGCAATATAATATACAACGCCAAGGGCGGGGATCAAAACTCAAAAGGAAACTCAAAACAACGAGAAATCCACAAAAATATAACGCGCGACTCTAAGGTCGAAAGAATAACATCACTGGTCTCTATCTTAAAAATAAATACATGTTTGGTTGATGGAACTTGTAGATACAGCAGAATAATAATATACAAGGTATAATGATGGGTACGATACAAATAAACCCACCTACTAGCAAATCACCGGGAATGGAAATAGTGCCAGCAAGCCGTAATTAAACCTGTACGGCAAAACCTGCAAGAAACTGGGGCACAACGGGGGTGAGTTGCCAACTCGTGAGCAGAAAAACATGTACGAACAGAAATCGCATGAAAAACGCAATCCTAGGTCAACGATCATAATGTATCCTCAAATATATAACCAACAGCCTATAACAATGGGTAAGGTATCCGTAGAATCCCTTGACCTGTCCTTTAAAATACCCATGATCCGTTAGTTTTGAAATAGGTAGGAGTCGAATCTAGTCTAACAACTACATTAAACTATACGGCTGAACTAACAAGCTGAATTACAGGTAAGGAAACCGCCTAACATCTGAGTCGATACATATACATACCTGTATATATATTAGTCGGTGATCCCGCTTCAATAATATCATATCCGATACCATATCTATAATCAGACATCCCCAGTCAAGAGTGCGAATCAATCATCAATATATAGCTCGTACGTAAATCCGTCGTATGGCATCCCCAAATCTGGGTACGGGTCAATATCATACTCATCACACTGTTCATCTGGTATCCTCTTTATCAAGATCATCATCTGGGGTACTGACCTACATCTAGTACACTACTAATATCATCAATATAATCATGATCTGACTACTAATCGACAATCTCGTACAAACCGATATCATCAGCACATATCATCAATAAGAAGGATACATCGCTCAATGCGACCCATTATAATTATCTTATCATATCATATCATATCTCATATCACGATCACATGTCAACCATTTTATATATATCACTATTCACATGGCATCGTCATCCAAAGATCCGCTATAACATCAGGACGTATCTCAAGTATGAATCATGTCATATCACCGATCTCACGGCCTCAATTCAAATCTCACCGACTCATCAAAATCACAAGTATCATCCTCAATCCATTATGTGAACACCTAGTCCCATACCCAGGTGAACACATAAATATTATCCCATATATGCACTTATGAAAGAAGAATGTATGCAAGTAGGGGTGGGTTTATGCATGTGTGGTGCGACCACTACTCTAGGATTTCACGACACTAAATCATCCAAGCACACCAAATATCCATATTTATCATCAATAAACTCAAATAATATATAATCAATATATGTGTGTATATGTATTCGTATACATCACCACGAACTGCGGGGGTGCTATACGCCATCCACCCGACTTCTCCCCGTAGATATAAATCTACTCACCTGGTCCTCGCTCGCCGGTGCCGACGTCGCCACGCGCTTGATTGTCGTCTCGAAGTCCACAACGGGTACCTACATATCATAACGCACCGTATCACATTAAAACCAAATTCGAAATCGAAACGGCATACGAAAATCAAATCAGCACGCGTATCACGCATAGGTCAAAACCTTATCGCCTACGCATGCAAGAATAGCCAAACCAACTCTCGATGTCGATGTACAAACGTCAAACCATCGAGAAAAACCCAAACACACTCATTTGCGCAATCACGAACACTAATTATAATATAAAATAGGTTAAAATTCACAAAAACCCCAAACTCACTTTAAAAGCCATTTTTCCGAAAATCTAGCAAGCAAATATTACCCGTTTTAGTACAAAACTCGACGTTTAAACAAATCTAGCGGCCATAATACTTATTAAACATCTTAAATAAGTCATACAACCCATTTCAAAAATTTAATCTCATCAATTCTTATAAAACTAAAAATTCTAGTTATGCAATTTATCTAATTTTAACAATTTCAACTAAAAATGCACAAAACAACCACTACGCTTGGTTTTGCATGAACCAAAGGAATTAAACCACTCAATATAATATTTATAATGACATGTAACCTTAATTAGAATTTTATCTCACCAAAATATAAATATTTTAAAAACCTAGTTTGCAATTTATATAATTATCACAATTTAAATCAACAAAAATGCAAACTAGCAACATAATTTGATTTAGCATAACATTGATATGTCAAATACATCCCACAACCATAGTCTCACAACACAAAACCCTAACTAGATTTTCACAAACCATAATCTAAACCTTCACTTGAAAACCCACATCTTTCAATTAAACCATAACTAAGCACCTAATAAGCTACATTAAGGAATTTAAACCAACAATAGAACAATGGGTCAAAAGTTATACCTCACAAACCATGATCAAACTTGAAATCTAGACCTCCATTTTGAAATCCTTGCACCAAGATCCATGCTAAAGGAGATGAGGGAAAATGGGTAGGGCATTGTTTTGAATTTTAGCTTAGATTTTGTTGGGAATTGGTGAACTTTTTGAGGAAAAAATGAGGGAAGAAGAGGGGAGAGGGGGGCTGCTGTTGGGCCTGCAGATTTCATCCAGGAAATGTGGGGGGCGGTGAGGGAGGAGAGAGAGTGAGGTGGAGAAAGTGAGAAGAAAAGTCAAAGTCCACCTTTTACTTCTATCATTCTCTTTTCTTTTCTTTTCTTTTGCAAAACAAGTGGGGACAATTGAGGGGGGGATGCTGAATTCAGCCAAGGGGAAGGAAAAATGGGGGGGAGGGTGTGAGTGTGTGTATGGATGTGGGGTGATGGAAAATGATAAATACTATATCCCAAACATCCATTTACACTAAATTCACTAAAAAAGCCTTTTTCGTTCAATAATTTCTAAACAGTTTGGGCAAACCATTTCATTTCAAAAACAACATGTTAAAATTTTGTTTCATGTGTTATGATGCACAAAATTTGTTTCAACTCATTCCAGTTTGTAATTTTCCCTAATTAATTGTATTAGTGACGGCTTAAAATAATATTAAAATAATTAATTTTGGAAAAAATTTCAGAAAATTTGAAATTTCACCAGTGGCTCAATAAACACCAAATACTAGTAATTACATAGCTAGAATATGTATATTTAATTTTATAATAAAGATATTTGTATTTTGACTTTTTACAGAAACCCCCTTATTTTACCGATTCTCCGAAATTTCACCGAAACGATTTTCAAAACGTTACAGTCAAGTAGTGATATATCAGGTCATGTCAGGTAGTGTACATGTATCAAGCCATGTCAAGTAGTGGTGTATCAAGTCATGTCAAGTAGTGCACATGTGTTAAACGGGTGCTCATAATCAAACTGTAGCAAGTATTGAATTAGGGTGAAATTACGGATGTACAATAAAAGCATGGACGCACAAATATCGATCAAGGGTTACATCATGACTATGTGGGGTGCACAATATGAAGCATGGGGTGTCAATATAACAACAATATGTAATAATGTGACATGGTATGCGAATAGTTATAGAATTAATAATATGGATGCACAAATATCGATTAGGGGTTACATTTACAGTTCCAATACTAATTAGGATGCACTTTATTAAGTATGGGGTGTTACTACAGTAATAATATGAATTAATGTGATCTATAAATGCAGTTATATATATTTTAAATGATATGGATGCAAACGGGTATCCGAAAACAGTAAACTTTTAGTATGGATGTACAATGTGATAAATGGGTAACATTTTACTCATATGGAAGCATAATAATATACCTAGCATGTAGCAAGATGAATTAGAATGCGAATAGATATGTAAATAGTGATATAATAATATTAACATGGATAACATATTCAAACCGATTAATAACTATAAAAGTGGTATTGATTAACCATGCACAAGAAAGTTCCGTTCAGAAATTCAGCGTCACCCTGATTTGTAAAGTATCTTAAAAATAACAAACCTTCTTCAAAAGGGACGTGTCTTATACCAAAACAAAGATAATTAAATAAGGTTTTCATTTTTATAAGTTGAAGTATCTCAGGTTGTTCCTATAAAATGCTATGAACATTCGAAGTTGAAAGTTTGCAGATGGAATTTCCCTGGACAACAGTTTAGAGATATTTTCATTTGTATTTTACATTATTTGAACAATTATTTTTGCAAGTAAATCTTTCATAGAGTTATACTATTTTGAGTTATCTTCATAACGAACTAAAGAACGTATACTAATGAGTTTTCTATGATTTATAATGAATTTTATAAGGTAAGGTATACAGTAAATTTCAGATTTGTCGTATCCGCTTTGCAACGACGTTTCATGTGTAAACTATAATATTTTCAAACTAAATTTTCTATAACATTATAAAATGCAAATTATAAACTAATTAAAGATAATAATAAGAAATATTACGACGATATATATTTTTATAGATATATTTATAGCATGTCGCAAGTTGTAAACTTTCATACATTTTATATTATAAAACCGATTAACGTTAAATAACTACTGTGTATAAATTATATAGATATAGCTGTATGATGATGATGATAATAATAACACGGAAACATATAAATAAATTACATAAATCATAGCATGTAGCAAGTTGTAAACATGGCTCGATCGAATCACGCGACAGATACGCACGGCACGTCCGACGTCAGTAAATCGCCGCAACGCAGATGCGGCACGTGGGATGGGTCCAGGCAAGGCAAGAGGGTGATCACACAGGCAAGGTACGTTCACTGGATCACTCGGATCATCAGCGACGAGCACGGCTCCGGCGGTGATCACCGGAATCAAGAAATATGATCAAGAAAAAGAAAGAAGAAAGAAGAAGAAGAAGTAAGAAGAAGAGGCTATGTATTAAATAAGGAAAGAAAATATATATATATATATATATATATATATATATATATGCAGAGGAGAGAGGGAGAGTCATGAGAGAGAGAGAGAGAAAGGGGTTGTTAGTTTGTTAGGAAATTAGTTTAGATTTAAATTTAAAAAATCTTTTATTAGTTAACTAAATTTTAATTTGTATCAGTTTATAAAATTAATATTATATAATAAAATTTTATATTCTGGTAAATACAAACATAGTCCAAAACTTGCACGGGTCGGGTCTAAAATTCAGTTTTAAAATACGAAAAATATACATGTCGACCAAAACTCAAATTGGATGTCAGGGTAACGAAAATGCATACCCCCAAGAACGGATGCACGTACGTGCGCGTAGCCATCCAAACAAGTCTGTTTCACTGAACGGGACGAGAACAAGATGCGCGGATGCTACGACAGGATCAGGGGTATCATGCAGGCCATGTTAGATATTTTTAAAATATTTTACTTGACTTTAAATGTTATATTAAGAAAATGCAGATGCCAGATAAAATACCAGTATGCAGTAAAAAATGAAAATGCACGAATCCATATAACAGGCCAGGATAAATCATAAACATGAATCAAGACAGGTTTCATGCAAGCGGGTCAGGTAAAATGCAAATACAAATGTCAAAATACTATTCACACCCAAAACATATTAAATCAGGGAAAATACCATAATAAAGAAATACTTGAACTTGCACTGGTGTAAATGAACTAGGGTGTTACATTATAACTAACTGCAAAAAGAATTTCGTCCTCGAAATTCCCAAAACAAGAAAAGTTAAACAATCAAGAATCTACAAGAATAGGTGTGGAAACTTCTGTCAAATCTCGTCTTCTCGTTCCCAAGTCGATTCTCCGTGCGAGCGATTTCCCCAAGAAACAAGTACGGGAGGGATAACCTTGTTCGTAAGGACCTTTTTTCATCGATCAACAATTGACATCGGTCGTTCCTCAAAGGTCAAATCATCTCTTACAGTCAGCTCCGAATGATCCAGCACGTGTGTTTCATCTCGAACATACTTACGGAGTTGAGATACATGAAACACGTCATGAACCTTCGCCAAAGATGGTGGTAAAGACAACCGATAAGCCACTTCTCCTACACGCTCCATAATCTCGAAAGTCCCTACGAATCGAAGACTAAGCTTGCCTCGACTCCCAAAACGAATCACTTCTCTAGTCGGTGATATGTTCAAAAATACCAGATCACCAACCGCGAACTCTAGAGGTCTTCTCGATGTGTCGGCCCAACTCTTCTGCCGATCTTGTGCTGCCTTCATATGATTCCGGATAGTATTAACTTTCTCCACGGTTTGCACGATCAAATCCGGTCCCAACAATCTACGTTCTCCAACATTGTCCCAATAAATAGGTGAACGACACTTGCGACCATACAATGCTTCGAATGGAGCCATCTGAATAGTCGCCTGAAAACTGTTATAGTAAGAAAACTCCACCAAGTTTAGATGATCCTCCCACGAACCCTTGAAGTCCAACATGCAAGATCTCAACATGTCTTCAAGAGTTTAGATTGTTCTCTCCGACTGTCCATCTGTCTGGGGATGATAAGCTGTGCTGAACTTCAATTGCGTCCCCAAACTTTCCTGTAAACTCCTCCAGAAGTGTGATAAGAATCTGGTATCACGTTCGGAAATGATGTTCACAGGTACTCCATGCAATCTCACAATCTCCTGCATGTACCGTTCTGCTAACGCTTCCGTCGACTGACCAACTTGAAATGGTATGAAATGAGCTGCCTTGGTCAATCGATCGACAATCACCAAAACTGCATTGTTACCCCTTTGGATTCCGCGGTAAAGCTGTCACAAAATCCATGGTTATATGTTCCCACTTCCATTGAGAAATCGGAAGTGGTTGTAATAAACCAGCAACCCTTTGATGTTCAGCCTTAACTTGCTGACACACCAAGCACTTTGCTACAAAGCGAGCACTCCGTTTTCATGCCTTCCCACCAGAAATGTTGTCGTAGATCACGATACATCTTCGTGCCTCCTGGATGTACGGAATACGCAGAACTGTGTGCCTCCTTCATAACTTCTTCACGAATGTCTCCTTCCGGCACACACAAACGGCTACCATAATGCAACGAACTATTTTCATGAATCAACAAGTCCGTTCGAAGACCAGCTTCAACCTGTTCTCGAAACTTCTGCAATCTTGGGTCGTGCGACTGTGCTGCTTTTATACTCTCGATTAACAACGACTATACTTGCAGCTGCATCAAATGTCCCGAAGAATGCGGTAGCACGATCTCCAACTCGAATCTCCGAAAATCTTCGATAAGCTCCTTCTGTGCAGTCAACATTGGATTTGCTGGCAACCGACTAAGCGCATCCGGCACTACATTAACTTTCCCCGGATGGTACTTAAGATCAAGATCATAGTCAGCCATCAGCTCCAACCATCTACGCTGCCTCATGTTAAGCTCTTTCTGGGTGAACACATACTTTAGGCTTTTTGTGATCGGTGAATACTTCGACCCTTTTTGCCCAGTAAGTAGTGTTTCCAAATCTTCAAAGCGAAAATCACTGCTGCAAGCTCCAAATCATGAGTTGGGTAATTCTTCTCATTGGTCTTCAACTGTCTCGATGCGTATGCTATAACTTTCCCATGCTGCATTAAAACACATCCCAAACCTTTCCTAGATGTCTCTATGAATCACCAATCATCCGGAACCGTCTGGTACGGTCAAAATAGGAGCGGTTATCAATCTCTGCTTCAAAACCTCAAAAGCTGACGCACACAGGAAGTACCGTCCGTACGAACGGTACTTCCTTTCACGTAAGCTTGGTCAAAAGCTCAGCCAAACGAGCAAAATTCTCCACGAATCTTCTGTAATATCCGGCAAGTCCAAGAAAACTTTTGATCTCTGCTACGTTCTTCAGAATCGGCCAACCTTGAACTGCTGCAATCTTCTCAGGGTCAACGGCGATTCCATCTCCGGATATAACATGCCCCAAAAACTTCACTTCTTCAAGCCAAAACTCGCACTTGCTCATCTTTGCATACAATCTTACTTGCCTCAATGTCTGCAGTGCGATCTTCAAGTGTTCTGCATGCTTTTCAATGCTCCTCGAGTAGACCAGAATATCATTGATGAACACCACTATAAACTGGTCCAAGAACGGTGAAAAGATTCGGTTCATCAAGTCCATAAATATCGCCGGCGCATTCGTGACTCCGAATGGCATCACTAAATACTTGTAATGTCCATAACGAGTTCGGAACGCAGTCTTGCAAATATCTTCTGATTTAACTCGAACTTGATGATATCCGGACTGCAAACCCAGCTTTGAGAATACCCTCGCGCCACTGAGTTGCTCGAACAATTCGCCAATGTGAGGGATCGGGTACTTGTTCTTAATAGTCACCCAGTTTAATTCTCGATAGTCGATGCACATCCTCCTTGTGCCATCTTTCTTCTTTACTAGAAGAACTGGAGCTCCCTAAGGTGAATTACTGCTGCGAATCCAACCCTTCTCAAGTAATTCGGTAACCTGCTTCTTGACTTCTTCCAACTCCACTGGTGCCATTGGATAGTATGCCTTTGAGATTGGCGCTGCACCAGGAACAAGATCGATCGCGAGCTCCACATCTCGTTTTGGAGTTAAACCCGAGATATCCTCGAACACGTCCATGAACTCTCGAACTATAGCTGGCGCTTCCTCCTTGTCAACTTCTATCGACAAAAGAACATTGTTTGTCGGCCTACCCCTAAACTCGACTGGCCCGACAGAACTGCTACCTCAAGCAACAACAAACTCTGGATGTCCGGGAATCTGGAAAATCACTTTCTTTGCCCTAAAATCAATATGAGCGTGGAAATTGCCGAGAAAATCCATTCCCAAGACAACATCATAACTGCCAGTATCGATCACCAAGAAATCTGCAAAACATGAACTGGTAAGCAATGAAACTAAGAGAACCAATGTAATAAAACGACCATGGAACAAGAAAATGAATCATGACCAGGACTCCAAGTTACTTAAATAGAGTACTCATTATAACCATGCTGCAGTTCATACTTACAATCATATAACTCCGTTCAAGTCGCCCAAATCCTATTATCAGAATCAAAGGAATATGGAGAAACAATAGGAAACCAAAGATTTCAAGTCGAGATGCAAAGTGGTTTGCATATCGTCAAGGGAAGGATAAAGAGAAAGATATGATTCAAGAATCTTGATAACAATGTGGCAGGACATGTTCCTAATCACGGATTTTCTGATTCATGTATTGGGTCCAATACCCAACTACAAAAGAATCAAACCCGATTAACCTAAATCCTATGTCTTCGATATCAAACAAACCCTGTCATGCACCGCTTCCCAGAGTGCGCTAAGATAGGCACGCGACAGAGCCAACCATGCTACCTGTGGATAGGAAACATCCCTCCACAGTCATATTACGGCTGTCTAGAGATATCAAGAACAATAGAAATAACATAAACTATCTAGTACATGTCCATGAGCCAGAATAAACGAGTCAAGAAATAATATGAGGAAGCGATAGATCCAAGTAACAATAACAATCTGGAAAGTAAAACATAACTAAACTGGATACTAACTGGATCCTCACTGCTTGGCTTGATAGAGGAAAATACTCCTGATCGGTCAGCTGCAAAGGTAGAGGATCTGGGCCATGCAAAACCCAGACGTCAGTGCGTCATATTATCAAACAATAATATAATCGAGAGGGAACAAGACATGCATTCATGAGTATGAACAGTAATAAAAGTAGAACAGTAACACGAATAAGGAACAGTGAAGGGTAAAAGCATATGTGATGTGCAGTGAGTAATCTGAACTAAGCTACTGGGTTAATTACTCTCAAGTCTTTGAAATCAATTTAATGAATCGTCGATGTAACTCAATAGTATCCCGTGCGTGCCCGGGACCACGGTCAAGACTCTCGGGCTGAATCTGAGACGCGCTGCTAGGCAGAAAAAAGGTTACATGTATAGACGAATGATGTTAGTAGCATCATCCCGGGGCTGGCCTAGCCCATAAAACTGATCAGTATAAGCATCGAACTGTCGAGTTACAAGTCAAGTTTCATCATTGATTTCCCCATACGCCCAAGTTATGTGTTCAAGTCAAGTATTAATAAATCTGAAGCTAATGCCAACACAGGATCAAGCAGGAATAGGTTTGTCTATACAGACAACAGGATATGTCCATCGGGACAACATGTCAGGATTGTCGGCATTAGAGACAGGATCAGGTAACATGTCAAGTAGTGATATATCAGGTCATGTCAGGTAGTGTACATGTATCAAGTCAATTCAAGTAGTGGTGTATCAGGTCATGTCAAGTAGTGCACATGTTTCAAACGGGTGCTCATAATCAAACTGTAGCAAGTATTGAATCAGGGTGAAAGTACGGATGTACAATAAAAGCATGGATGCACACATATCGATCAAGGGTTACATCATGACTATGTAGGGTGCACAATATCAAACATGGGGTGTCAATATAAGAACAATATGTAATAATGTGACATGGTATGCGAATAGTTATAGAATTAATCATATGGATGCACAAATATCGATTATGGGTTACACTTACAGTTCCAATACTAATTAGGATGCACTTTATTAAGTATGGGGTGTTACTACAATAATAATATGAATTAATGTGATCTATAAATGCAGTTATATATATTTTAAATGATATGGATGCAAACGGGTATCCGAAAACAGTAAACTTTTAGTATGGATGTACAATGTGATAAATGGGTAACATTTTACTCATATGGATGCATAATATTATACCTAGCATATAGCAAGATGAATTAGCATGCGACTAGATATGTAAATAGTGATATAACAATATTAACATGGATAACATATTCAAACCGATTAATAACTATAAAAGTTGTATTGATTAACCATGCACAAGAAAGTTCCGTTCAGAAATTCAGCGTCACCCAGATTTGTAAAATAGCTTAAAAATAACAAATGTTCTCCTAAAGGGACGTGTCTTATACCAAAACAAAGATAATTCAATAAGGTTTTCATTTTTATAAGTTGAAGTATCTCAGGTTGTTCCTACAAAATGCTATGAACATTCGAGTTTAAAAGTTTGCTGCTGGAATTTCCATGGACAGTAGTTTAGCGATATTTTCATTTGTATTTTACTTTATTTAAACAATTTATTTTGCAGAAAAATATTTCATATAGTTATAGTATTCTTAGTTAGATTCGTAACGAACTAAAGAACGTATACTAATGATTATTCTATGATTTATAAGGTAAGGTGTATAATAAATTTCAAATTTGTCGTATCCGCTTTGCAACGACGTTTCATGTGTAAACTATAATATTTTCAAACTATATTTTGTATAACATTATAAAATGCAAATTATAAAGTAATTAAAGATAATAATAAGAAATATTACGAAGATATATATTTTTATAGATATATTTAGAGCATGTCGGAAGTTGTAAACTTTCATATATTTTATATTATAAAACTGTTTAACAATAAATAAATACGGTGTATAAATTATATGGATATAGGTGTATGATGATGATGATAATAATAATACGGAAACATATAAATAAATTACATAAAGCATAACATGTAGCAAGTTGTAAACTTGCCTCGATCGAATCACGCGACAGATATGCACGGCACGTCCGACGTCGGTAAATCGTCGCAACGCACACGCGGCACGCGGGACGGGTCCAGGAAAGGCAAGAGGGTGATCACATAGGCAAGGTACGTTCACTGGATCACTCGGATCGTCAGTGATGAGCACGGCTCCGGTGGTGATCACCGGAATCAGGAAACAAGATCAAGAAAAAGAAAGAAGAAAGAAGAAAGTAGAAGAAGTAAGAAGAAGAGGCAGTGTATTAAATAAGGAAAGAAAAAAATAAAAATTTATATAAATATATATATGCAGAGGGGAGAGAGAGAGAGTCATGAGAGAGAGAGAAAGGGGTTGTTAGTTTGTTAGGAAATTAGTTTAGATTTAAATTTAAATTTTTTTTTATTAGTTAACTAAATTTTAATTTGTATCAGTTTATAAAATTAATATTATATAAATAAAATTTGATATTCTGGTAAATACAAATATAGTCCAAAACATGCCCGGGTCTGGTCTAAAATTCAGCTTTAAAATACGAAAAATATACATGTCGACCAAAACTCAAATTTGATGTCTAGGTAACGAAAATGCATACCGCCAAGAACGGATGCACGTACGTGCGCGTATCCATCCAAACAAGTCTGTTTCTCTGAACGGGACGAGAACAAGATGCGCGGATGCTACGACAGGGTCAGGGGTATCATGCAGGCCATGCTAGATATTTTTAAAATATTTTTCTTGACATTAAATGTTATATTAAAAAATTGCAGATGCCAGATAAAATGCCAGTATGCAGTAAAAAATGAAAATGCATGAATCTATATAACAGGTCTGGATAAATCATAAATATGAATCAAGACAGGTTTCAAGCAAGCGGGTCGGGTAAAATGCAAATACAAATGTCAAAATACTATTCACACCCAAAACACAATAAATCAGGGAAAATACCATAATAAAGAAATACTTGAACTTGCACTGGTATAAATGAACTAGGGTGTTACAACTTATACCATTTTACGAAAACCCCTATTCGCAAATCGAATAGTTTCCGCGAAATATATTATTTTAATATTTAAATTCCAAAAATAATATTTTATATTTCTGAAATGTTACAGTAGTGCTCCCTCATGCTAGGCTCATCGTCTACATCTCGAGCTTCTTGCCCCGGGGTACCATACATGGTCCACCATGTACCCGCAGACGGTTCATCCAACTCCTCGAATCGGGTCTCGAAAAGAAGCTCAGAACCGAGAAAACTCATGGTGGATGCCTCAAAATCACATCACGAGAAACCGCATTTTTTAAACAATTCATAATTTCCCTTGAAATATATCTGCGGTTCTCAAATCCAGAAATCTCATGAAAACAATATCTCAATGCATGCAACCATAAAGTACAATGTATGCAACATAGAACGGTAATGTGAGCATATCAAGTATATCATGTAAACATGTCATATGATAGTACTGAACAGTTAAGAATAATATCATGATATAGCCATTCTACTGTGTAAGCGGCACAACAATTACCGATGATGAATGTGTGTGAGCCGGCAAATCTGTGTAAGTATAACGTGTGCATCATCGATAATTGTGTAGGTGTACTAGCAGAAGATATCATAACAAATAGTGGAAGCACATGTGTATATATATATATATATATATATATATATATATATATAATGCAATAAGAGTAAAATGAACGTAGTAGAAAGGTAAACAGTAACGCAACAAGCTAAGATATACCTCAATATACGAGCCATACAATTATCGTATCTAAAATAGCCAAATCTTTATTTTTTAGAAAAGTAAGGACTACGGTGTTTTTAAAGAAAGAAATACCTTTTGAAATCCATAGCATCTCTCGGTTTGTCCTTTGAAAATGTACACGGTTCGTTAGTTTTGAAAATAGGTATGACTCGAACCCTATTCTAACGTCTACTTAAGTAATTAAAAGACTAAAAGGCAAAACTGATCCCGAGTCAAAAGTACAGATCAATCATCATATATACATCTCGTACGGTATAGTCCGTCATACGGCCTCCTCAAAATCGAGGGTATGGGTCAAATATCTTATATCATAATTCATACGGTATGATCTATCGTACGATATCATAAACAACGGTACGGATCTAAGGTCACGTACATCATATCACTCTTTATTCTCATATACATATATGTATACATATATCTCCAGTCACATCTGTATCAATCTCATATCATGTCTTAGCAAAAGTATCTATATTCTCATATCTCCTCACATCCGTATATCGACATATTAAGCTAAGCCATCCTACTTTATCATAATCTCTTTTCATCATATCAATATCCCGCATCAAGTCAACTTGTATATATATCATATTCTCATTTGTATGTATGTATAATCTTACACCATCTATTGAAATATAAATATAATATGTACATTGCCTCACATCCTCAAGACAACATATCCATTAGTTTCAACTTTTATCATATCATCTCATACTAAAGCCATTAATCATGTCCGTAAGTTCGTAGAATATCTTTTCTGTAAATTATAATTTATATATCGATTTTCCATATCAATGGTTGTGGGGGTGCTATACGCCATACTTCCCCCATAGATATAAATCTACTCACCTGCTAAACACCTTGCTTAGCCGAGGTCGATGTGCTTCGTCGTCTCGGAATCCACTCGAAGGTACCTACAATCAATACACAATCGTAGCGTTATTAGAACCAAGTCTGAAAACCGATAAGGCACACGAATTACTTATAGGTTAGAACCTATAGCTTACGCTTGCATATAACCCTCGTCGCTGACGTACAAACGTCCAACGACCAGATGACATCAGGAAATTCATAAATCCAAGTTTCAAATATCGAAAAACATTGCCAAAACCAACTTAAAAAGCTCCTAGATTTTAGCACTGGTAGACTAGGACAAAACAACCAATACAGTAGCTAGACTATAAGGAGTGTGAGCTACAGGCAAAACCCCATCACCAGATTCCAAAATTGGGCCTATGAGATATGCTACAGTAATGGGTGGCGCCGGCCATATCTTTGAATTTGGGTCTCGTTCTTCTGGGGTGGTCTTCTTGCAGTCTAACTAGGTCGATGTAGTTATTTGATTTTCTTATGAACATCCCAAGTTGCTTCAGATTTCCTATAAATCCCCAAAACTCCACAAAACCGACACGGGAAAATTCTAAGTTCAATTATTGGTTTCTATACTCTGGTCTATGCCAGCAAACATCACTAGAGTCATGAAAAACAACCACTACACCTAAAATACACATTCACAATTCATAGAATCCCCTAACCCTTATCTAGGAAGTTTCTAACATCGCTAATCTACACAAGTTTAACTCTAATGCACTATAGGATATTCGGAAACTCAAAAACTAAACTAGAAGTGTAGGATATACCTCATTTGGCAACTCAAACAATTTCTTGGGTTGCCCAAAGTGCTCAAAACCTTGACTTGATCCTACCATAGTGTTTGTAGTGAGCTTGTGCACAATATTTGTGAAGGGGGTATAAGGTTTGGCTAAGTTTTGGTGATGATAGAAGAGATGGAGGGATGAGGGAGATGAAGGAGTAAGAATGGAGGAGATGAAGGAAATGAGAGGTGAAGGGAAAAATGAAGAGTGAAGTAGTAGTCATGGTTCGCTCTCTCTCTCTCTCTTTCTTGCCCTCTCTCATGCCATACCTACATGTCCCCTCTTTTACTTTACTTCTCTTTTATTTTCACTTTTTCTCATTAAAACAAAATATTAAGCATACAAAAGAATCAACATGCAACAAAATGCAACATGTCATGGTGCAGTAGCCAAGGATATTTAAAAATACGGATTTGGCTTAATCGTGATTAGTAGTGCGCTAATTAAATTGAATTTAAACTTGCACATAATTAATTATAAAATGAACAAATCCAACAAATACCTTTTTAATAATTAAACCATATTAATCTCAGATTATTTTCCAAATATTGGTATATAATTATACCATTTTACGAAAACTCCAATTCGCAAATCGAATAGTTTTCGTGAAATATATTATTTTAATA
This sequence comes from Agapanthus africanus, assembly GCA_030015575.1. Classification (NCBI taxonomy): domain Eukaryota; kingdom Viridiplantae; phylum Streptophyta; class Magnoliopsida; order Asparagales; family Amaryllidaceae; genus Agapanthus; species Agapanthus africanus. Next base: position 134,202 of record JASDDO010000284.1, on the reverse strand, counting down.
TTTAAATTCAAAAAATAATATTTTATATTTCTGAAATGTTACAATATTCCCCCTTAAATAAATTCGGTCCCCGAATTTAAATATAAACCCCCAAATACTAAAACATTTCAATAATCAGTTTAAATCACGGGGCTCCGAAATCATGGAATACTCAAGAATATCACAGAGAATCGAGTGCGCATGAAAACGAATGCGAGACTCAATATCAAACTCCATCAAGTGTCACACAATCACTGGAGTTATAATGGAGATACAAATATCGAAATCCACTACTGAAATCCCAAATACTATAGTCAAAATCATAATACGCATATAGAACGCATCCTTATAAATTCCTTTAAAAACTGGATAAAACACATGCAAAATCTTTTCCGAATCGCCGTGTGATGCGTAACTCACGAACGCTCATTTGTAAAGTAGTAAATATACGTCTATATATGTTTTCTTAAGATATACGTTTCGCCCTTTTGAAACATCCCAAAGGTTTTCCTTCGTAAATGTCACGACCCGAAACTGCACGTGACTGGCACTTGAATCATAGGAAGTCTATAGGACCCCATCAAATTCAAGTAAGCCAAAAAAATCCTGGAGATCCAAACCATTTTAAAGAAGAAGTGAAGAAAACTTGTTTTAAAGCAAGTGGATGTTAAGACCGGATCATACTTGCCATTGCTGCATATCATGACTACGAAATCTGGCAAATGGATGTTATGACCGCCTTTCTAAACGGTGATTTAGAAGAGTGCGTGTACATGACTCAGCCTGAGGGCTTCTTAGATAGGGGGAGCGGCGGGAAGGTGTGCAAGCTGCTTAAATCCTTTTATGGATTAAAGCAATCATCGCGGAGATGGAACATCTGCTTTGACGTCGTTATCAAAGAGTTTGATTTCGTAAAAAAACGTAGATGAACCTTGTATCTACAAGAAGGTGGCAGAGAGTAAGGTTGTCTTCCTCGTATTATACGTGGACGACATACTCTTGATAGGAAATGACATTCCTATGCTGCAATCGGTCAAGCTCTTCTTATCACAAAGATTCTTAATGAACGATCTAGGTGATGCCTCCTGCATATTGGGAATTATGATCTATAGAGATAGATCTAAAAGGATATTGGGATTATCCCAATCCAGGTACATTGACACCATACTAAAGAGGTTTAGTATGGAAGAATCCAAGCGTGGGAATTTACCCACGATCTCTGGACTCACTCTCTCTAAAGAGATTTCTCCCAAGACTTATTTGGAGAGAGCTTGCATGCAAGGGATACCCTATGCATCGGCAGTAGCCTCTATCATGTATGCGATGCTATGTACCAGACCCGATGTAGCACACTCACTAAGTGTAGTGAGTCGGTATCAAGCTGATCCTGGAGAGAGTCACTGGACAGCTGTGAAGAGCATTCTCAATTACTTGCGAAGGACTAAATAGATGCTCTTGGTGTATGGTAACGGAGAACTCCAAGTGGAGTCCTTTACCGATTCGAGCTTCCAGAGTGATAAGGACGACTCTAAGTCGCACTCGGGATTTGTCTTTGCCCTTTAAGGAGGGGCGGTTAGCTGGAAGAGTTCCAAGCAGGAAACCGTGGCAGACTCGACAATGGAGGCTGAATACACGTTGCCAACGATGCTGCCAAAGAGGCTGTCTGGATCAAGAAGTTCATTACTGAACTTGGAGTGGTTCCATCCATTGAGCATCCAATACCTTTGTATTGTGATAACAATGGAGCGGTGGCTTTAGCCAAGGAACCCAGGTCCCATCAGTGATCCAGGCATATTCTGAGGCGGTATCACCTTATCCGGGAGATAGTTGATCGCCGGGAGAACGAGGTCAGGAGGGTTGACTCAAAGAACAACTCAGCGGATCCACTCACGAAGGCAATTCCCCAGATACAGTTTGAGAGACTCTTCGGGATGCTTGGTATGCGATACTACAGCAGCTGGCCCTAGTGCAAGTGGGAGATTGTTAGTTGTATGTATGCCCTAGAGGCCAGTATTGTATAGATGATGTATATTATATTGGATGCTTGGACATATATAGAGAGGACTTTCTTGCTCGATATGATAGTATGCTATCTGGTTGCTCTTTATCTTAACATGTATACTTGTCTCTTGATACTGTCTTATAGTTACATGTTGGTAAAGCCCTTAGGATGTGTACTTGACTACCTGCACTATGATGCAGATCATACTAGTGGGGCCATGGTAGTCCATAAGTACATCTTTTAATGTTCCTAGTCATGGGTGTATCGAGACAGGGCATCGATATACCTGAGTGGACTAGCGTATAAGCTTCTCGACCCATGAGATGGGCGATGGACGATCCCATATCCATTGGTGTTTGACATCAGAGATGGTATACGGGTGCTCAGTAGAGACTGGGTACACTGGATGGACTCGCCGAGAACTCCCAGATGGTATTATACCTCACGTCAGATGGCAGTTCTCTGGTGACACTTGTGCAGGTTAGTCTGTAGACCCGAGATCGTCACAGAGTCTTGTGTGATTCCCACTGTGATTTGATTTCCACCTTACCACGTCCAAGAGGGCATGCAAAACAGTGGTTTTTGGGTACATTCCCGAGTCACATGGAGGCAATGAGCGATAGGAGGGTTTCGTCTCTCCCGGTATTGGGGGTTTATGTTGCGCTGTGCTCGATTGGCCGTAACAGGGAAGTCCCTGGCCAGGGCTGATTTAGAGATTTACTGGTAATTGTTACCAGTAGTTTCGCGACCTGTTATGAGCCTCATATCGGCACGACTTATCGGTTATTGGGGTCTGACGTTTACCACCCCTAGACTTGATATGCAACATATCAGACGAGGAGACCAGACTGTACGGGAAGTGTTACCGGCAGGCTTTTACAGGAGTTGGAGCGGGCTTGCTTTCTGATCTTCTGATCACTCAATACCCGGGTAGCCGTTACGTCCAGCTAGTACCACTGACGGCTTGTGGGTGCTTGATGTGATCATCACCTACTGCCGGCGTATTGATGAGTCTTTAGAGTCCTACATAGAGGTTTTACTGGCTCAGGAAAAACGAAATAGGAGCGCATATGTGATATGTGCGGGACCGAGAATAATGCGTGTATGTGATACCGTATTCTATTCTCGCGACATTCTGTATCGTTCGGTTATATGTGATATAGCCGGGTTATCGAATCAAGTGCTGATTCCATAAGTCGATATATTGGATGTTAGTCGGTTATATGAGTTATGACCGGATTATTAAGTCAAGTGTTGATTTAATAATTTATTGTATAATTGTATATTGGATATACTAATTTACATTAACTATCATATGTTCACTTAAGGGTTTTTTCTCACGTGTGCACAACTTTAATGTATATATGATATATATTAAAATGTGTTTTCTTTTTGTATCATGGTTGTTGATACATCATTCATGGGTGTATGAGACTTACACCATGCTATTTATTATGTTGGGTTTTAATATTTAAAGTAATTACAAAATTAGTGGAGGATTAGAAAAATGCATGAAGCTTGTGGAAGCTTGTGGATGCATTGACTAATTCCACTAAGTTTGTTTTTACTATGGATATTTGTTAACCCAACCATAAGGATTAGCCATGGTTATGTCTCTATATGAGTTAGTATATGATACTCACTCACCATGGTTAGCTTTCTCACTTGATCATTATCTTTCTCTCTTTATTTTTCTTCATCTTCTTCTTTGAGAAAAAGAGCTCTCTAGGGTTTGATCCAAAGTGAGAAACATTGTGAGAAAATAAATTCTAAAGTGAACCCACTTCCTATTTCTCCATCTTCTACTAAACTAGCACTTTAGTTTAGGGTATTTTCTTCACTAATTCTCTAGTTAGTGAAGTAGAAGCTTGAGTTGGCATCCCATCGACGTAGATCATCTTCGGCCTCGAAAACTTCAAGCAAGGACGCTCCTTTAGCCTCATGAAGCCATGCAAGAGTCCGGGAGAACCACGATCGCAGCAAAGGGACTTCAACAAGGAGCTAAAGAAGTGAAGGACCGATTTACAAAGGTTGTATTTCGTATTCACTTAGTTGTAGATGCTATTTACTTGCATGTGAAACCCTAATTTTCTAGCAAAGATCTTGTTTAGGGTTGTTAGGCACGGCTAAAATTTTAATCGGGCATGGTTGATGCTTTTTTAACCCTTGTTAGAGTGCGTAGTAACCCTACAATGGTATCAGAGCCTAGCTAGAGCATTAGGCGACATGTATACGAAGTTAAAACTCCGAACGAACTCCGAATCGACGAAATAACCCCCTCTCTGGTCAATTTTTAAAAACTGTGATTTTTCTGAATTAAAAATACCTAAAAAATTCAGCAGGTGATTATAGGAATTACTGTGCAAAACGATGATGTAATACGTACGAATCGCCGTGGAACCGCGGCCATACCCTGCTTGGGCCACGGATCCGCGTTCGTACAGTGAGTGTTTACTGTACTTTTGGCACAGTAATGCCCGTAGCTGCTAGTTATATTTTCTTTGTATTTTTAACCTGACTCAAGTGTTGAGTGTTCTAAGGTTTATTTTGTATTCGTTGATTCGATCGGAAAATTTAATTTCGTTATGTTTTCCGGATATTTAGAAACTATTAAAATGTTCGAACAGATATCATTAACTCAATTTTTCCCGGCACGAAAAACTTTCAAGTGTTGAATTTTTCTTGAGTTTAAATCTTTCGGAAAAACGTGCATGTAACACGATGGACCCTCTAGAAGACAACAAAGCTTAACTCGATTATGTGACCGTCTTGAACTACCATTTGAACCTTAGGGTTTGGGGGAGTACGGCGTTGCCACATGTGAGGCGTTGGGTTGACCCTTCTACGGCTGGACCGTTGGTACTGTGACGTATTCTGGAATTTTTAAACTCCCATCAAGTGTTGAGCTAATTTGGGAAAACTTGGGTATTTGATTATTCGATCGGAAAGTTTAATACTGTCTATTTATCTGGAATGTGATACAATATGTGGAATTTATATAGTTAGGCATGAAATGCGAAGTATGTGATATTTCAGATTTACGATGTCTAAAGAGATTGTGGATTCCAAATGTTGTAGTTTTATACTTTCTTTTCTGTGGCCGTAAGTATAATATGTATATTTCCGGTTTCGTTGCTATATGTCAATGACAATTGGGATGCGCATATTTACTTACGTTGATGACATGTGATGTTATGAGTTGTTGGATCGTCGTGTTTCTGAATAGCCGGGTTTTTTTTTTATGTGAGATGAGGGTTTTTATTTTCATTCATGTAAAACTAAATGTATGTAATATTCTTTTATTGGGGCACTTACGGGATGAGGTTGATGTCACCATTTGTATATTATTTACTTTTCCGCACTAGGATAGACCCAAGGAGGAGAGCACAAGTAACCGAGTTCTAGAGTCTAGTAGGAGACCAACTCGAGGAGTCGAGTCCGGGTCTCCTAACTCTAGAATTGGTAGGGTTGCTTACCGCTCTCGTAGGGGTCTAGGGGTGTGGGTTTGGCAATTCATCGCGACCGTGGAATCCGTGTTTTATAGAGGCTCAAAATAAAACACGGACGTCCTAGTATATCCAATGTTTCATATGTTTCTTCTGCTGCGATATCTGTGATGTGATCATTTGATATGTTGTGATAAATAATGTATATAGTATATATGATATATTATATAGACGTTACTTATATTTTACACCCGCGCTAGCCCTACCTCGCTCTGCCGTTAGTTATCTAACCTAACGGTGCACGAGAGGACATCGAGGCGAATGCGGATGGCATAAGTGTACGTCGTATTTATCTGTGATGTTTAGGTGAATTAAATGATGGGACTTCATTAATATGATTAATGAAAGAAAAGAAACCTAAAAGATGCTGTAGAATCAAATTTTCAAAAAGGGTAGCTACAGTTTTTGCTTTGCATAGCGATATATATGATATATCCTTCACCTTATTGTAGGGTTCCTAGGCACACTCATGAGATTCTACAACTGATCAACCATGCCAAAATCAAAAATTTCCATGTGCCAAAGAACCCTAAACTAGATCGTTAACTAGAGGATAGGCGAAAGCAAGCAAGTTAACAACTTAACTACAAGTGAAAGTGACTACAACCTTTGTAGATCCGGTCCTCCACTTCTCTAGCTCCGTGTTGACGTCCCTCCGCTGCGATCATCGGGATCCCGGACTCTAGCGATGGTTTCGTCGGAGAAATGATCGGGCTAGGTCGTTGACTTCGGTGCCGAAGATGATCTACGTCGAGGCGACTCAAACCCGAGCTCCATCTTCACTAGGTCATGAAACTTGTGAAGATAACACACTCTACTACATGGCAGGTGGTATAGGATGAAGAAATAGGAAGTGGGTTCACTTTAGAATTGGATTTCTCACTCTTTTTCTCATGGCACCATTGGAGCTAGCAAGCTTTCATGAAGCTTGATGAAGATGAAGAAGAAGAAAGAAAATCAAAAGATAATGAAATAAGAATGAAACATATCCTTTTAATTATGGTACCATGGTTAAGTTAAGCCCTCATGCTTAACTTGTGTAGAGAATTGACCAAGGTATTAGGTTAAAGGTTAGGTTAAAGAATTATCAAAAGAAATGACAAAAGAGTGGACTTTGTCTAGGTTTCTCCAAACTTCTTCAAGCTTGACAACTTTGACCAAGTCCACTTCTTTTGTTAATTCTCTTGATAAAACAATACCCTAATCTTAAACTTAATCTTGATATAATTCTCATACACACAACTTGTATGTATCATCAAACATGATACAAACATATGTACACAAATATATATCATATATACACTTATGCACAAACTAGTGAGAAAACAAATCTTAAGTGAACCAATACTAGTTAATGTAAAGTAATATATCAAATAAATAATTATACATTAAATTATTAAATCGATACTTGATTTAATGATCCGGTCATATCGCATATAACCGACTAATATCAAGTGTATCAATGTATCGAATCAATACTTGATTCGATAACCCGGCTATATCTTATATAACCGTCCAATGATATAAATCGTGAGAATAGAATACAGTATCACATACTGGTATTATTCTCGGTCCCGCACATATCTCATATGCGCTCCTATTTCGTTTCGCTTGAGCCAGGAAACCTCTGTGTAGGACTCTAAAGACTCGTCAATACGCCGGCAGCAGGTGATGATCATATCAAACACCCACAAGCCGCAAGCGGTCTGCTAAACGTAACGGCCACCCGGGTATTGAGCGATCAGAAGATCAACGAGCAAGCCCTCTCACACTCCTGTGAATCCAACCAGTAACACTTACCGTACAGTCCGGTCTGTTCGTCTGATGTGTCGCATATCTCGCCTAGGGGTGGTAAACGTCAGACCCCAGTAGCTTGATAAGTCATGCCGACGTAAGGTCTATAACAAGCATGAAACTACTGATAACACTTACCAGTAAATCAGTGCAACCCTGGCCATGGATTTCCAGTTATGGCCAGTCGAGCATAGCGCAACATCAACGCCCAATACCGGGAGAGACGAATCCCCTCCTATCGCTCATTGCCTTCATTTGAATCAGGACTGTGCCCAAAAACCACCTGTTTGCACGACTCATTAGAGCCGTGGTAGGGTGGAAATCAAAGCACAGTGGGAGACACACAAGACTGTATGACGATCTCGAGTCAACAGACTAAGCTGTACCAGTGTCACCAGAGAATTGCCATCTGACGTGAGGTATAATACCATCTGGGAGTTCTCGGCGAGTCCGTTCAGTGTACCCAGTCACCACTGAGCACCCGCATACCATCTCTGATGTCAAACACCAATGGATATGGGATCATCCATCGCCCATCACATGGGTCGAGATGATATACGCTAGTTTACTCTGAAATATCGATGCCCCGTCTCGATATTCCCAGGACTAGGAATATTGAAAGATGTACTCATTGACTACCCAGGCCCCACTAGTATGAAATACATCATAGTCCTGGAAGTCGAGCACACATCCTAAGGGCTTTATCAACATGTAATAGAGAGACTGCAAGTATACATGTTAAGATAAAGAGCAACCAGATAGCGTATTATCATGTCGAGCAAGAAAGTCATACCTATATATGTCACAGCATCCACTACAATATACATCCTATGTACAGTAATGGCCTCTAGGGCATACATATAACTAACAATCTCCCACTTGCACTAGGGCCATCTGTAGCAGTGGTTAAAGTATCTAATACTCAACCATCCCATAAAAAGTCTCTCTCTGGGAAAAAGCCTTTGTGAGTGGATCCGCCGTGTTGTCCTCTGAGTCTACTCTCCTAACCTCGATCACCCTGGAGATCAACTATCTCCATGATCAGGTGATGCTGCCTCAGAATATGTCTGGGTCACTGATGGGATCGGGGTTCCTGGGCCAAAGCCACACTTCCATTGTCACACAATGGTAGGAACCTAGTTCATCTTATGAACCAATATACATCCAAACTGCCTCTTTGGTAGTATCTTTGATAGCGATGTCACCAGCCTTTATCGTCTAGTCTGCCACGGTATATAGCTTGGAACTCTTCCAACATACCGTTCCTCCACTGAGGGTAAAGACATTGCCTGTGACTGACATTCAGTCGTCCTTATCACCCTGGAACCTTTCCAGTGATTCTTCCCAGGATCGATTGATACCATCTCACTAAACCTAGTGAGAATCCTAACATCCATTTAGATCTATCTCATAGATCCAAATCCTAGGATTTAGGAGGTATCCCTTTATCCTGTTTGGAGAATACTTGTGATAAGAGGAGATTGACCGTGTGTAGTATAGGAAACTCTTTTCCTATCAAGAGTATGTTGTCCATGTACAATACGGGGATGATCACCTTACTCTCTACTATCTTTTTGTATATACAAGGTTCATCTACCATTTTGATGAAGTCAAACTATTTAACTATCGCATCAAAACAGACGTTCCAACTCCGCGATACTAGCTTTATTCTGTAAAGCAGCTTGCACACGTTTCCGCTGCTCCCATTGTTTACGAAGCCCTCTGGCTGTGTTTTTATAGACGTTCTCTTATAAATCATTATTATTTAGAAAAGTAGTCATGGCACCCAACCGCCAGATATCGTAGTCATGGTATGTAGCCGTGGCAAGTAGGATCCGGATGGACTTAAGCATAGCCACTAGAAAAGGTTTCATCATTATCCATGCCTGGTCGATGACGAAAACCTTTAACAAGTCTAGCTTTGAAAGTCTCAACTTTTCCATCTACACCAAGTAATCTTCTCAAGATATACTTGCTCCTGATGGGGATTTAACCCTTCAGATATAGCAACCAAAGTCCATACTTTGTTGGTGTACATGGATTCCATCTCAGATCGCTAAGCATCCAGCCATTCTTACAGAGTCCCCACTCTTGATGGCCAGCTCGAAACTAGTTAGGTCATCATCTCATGATGCAATCCTCGCTCCCACTGTCACCGAGAAACCGAAGTATCTCTGAGGCGGATGAGGAACCCGACCAGATCGACGGAGAGGCTGAGGTTCGTTGGGGACTATTGAATCCTTTGGTTCTGTCAAATCATCAGCTGTAGTTTGTATAACTGGAACTCCTTCCAGTTCTACAGAACTGACCTTGCCTCGATCTTTTCCGGATTTTGCTTTTGACATAGGCCGAACAATCCCAAATCTTAACTTACTTAAGAGATAGGTTCTTCCCATACCATATCTTATATGGAGTGGTAGGCACTGATTTGATTCGAATCCAATTCAATAGGTATGCAACTTCTCAAGTGCACAACCCTAAAAGGAAATAGGTAACTCAGTAGTACTCATCATAGAGCACACCATATCTAATATGGTGCGATTGCTCCGCCCCGACACACCGTTGTGCTGTGGTGTATTCAGAGGAGTAACACCGAGAGAGAATCTCATTCTCCTTTAGAATAGTCCAAGAATTCCATGCACAAGTATTCTCCTCCCTGATCTTATCATAGGACATAATACTTATACCCAGTTTTTGGTTCTCTACTTCTAACTTATATTCTGTGAATATCTCAAAAACTTTGGATTTATATTTCAACAGGAACATATGGCTGAATCTTGAGAGATCATCAGAGAATGTAATGAAGTACAAAGAACCAATCCTGGCATGTGTAGACAGGGGACCTTTCATACATCACTATGTATCAGTCCCAAGAGTTCACTAACTCTTTCTCTGTTTCCAATAAACAGAGCTATGGTCATCTAATCTTTGTAACATGACTGGAAAGTTTCATAAGATGTAAATTCAAACTAATTTAAATATGCATCTAAATGTAACTTCAGCCAGTCGGGTCGCATTGATATGACCTAGTCTACAATGCCTCAAGAAGGATTCGTTCATTTCTGAACTTTTCCTCTTGTATATGTTCCGTATATTAGGAATTGTAGTTTGATTTAGAACGACAATACTTTTAGATAACGTGCCTGAACCGATCAACTTTTGAAATGTTCAAAACAATATTCAACAATACAAAATTATATCATTCTTTAATAAATAAAGAGATTGATATGATTTTGTATATTAGGTTCGGTATCTAATAGCATTTGTTCATAATCAATGTATTGATAATACAGGGTGACAGTGACCAACATACTTGGCTGCAACACTTGCACCGTTTTCTGTCTCATGAAACTTATCACACGTTCTCAGTTCTCTGCCTTTCTGTAGCCCTATGTAATAGATTACATATCTGGGATCCTGATCCGGTATCAGATACCCAGGACGCAGAGGATACTGAGAAACAGTTCTGTATAACGAACACACCCGAAAAAGATGCATCATATGCACTTTCTTCGTTTGGGTGACATGGGAATCTTGGTATTCCCCTAATTCCTGCTCGGTCTTATAACAATTATAAGTTGGAGCGGGACCAATGTTCCCCAGCTCAGTATAACAAGCGGGTTCGGTCAATATATCCATATTATTATCTTGATTAAGGCGTGATGTGGTTGCTACCAGGAGAGAGAGAAGAAAACACTCTGCGTGCGCTCTTGCAAGATTAGATTGGTTATATATTTTATCTAATCAGGATGGCTCCCACTGTTTTTATCAAATCTTCCTTCAAACCTTAAAAGGAAAGACTAGCCGGGATTACTTACACTCTACAAGTTCGCCAATCTTTCAGCCAGGCCAGTGTCGGTACTTTGAAGGAGGTTCCTCGTGCTTTCGCACAGACCTAATTAAAGTAAACCTCGTTTTCCCAGAGGCGTAACCCCGTTGACACCTTTCTAGACACCTACTTGATCGGCTAATTGTAAAGTGCAAAACTCTCCCAGGAGTAACAATTACTCGCAGTGGGTATCGGGATCCAACTATCATATAGAAGGTATGCAATCTCATTGCAAATTTCAACACTTGGAACTCCCGATAAAGGTTTTTACCCCTAGCACTTATGACCTTAACTATTGTCAACAAATCATAAGCACTAGTCAAGTTCTACCCGTCATTTCGTGATTAATTAGACCCACCCACATGACCCTTAACTAAGGTCAACAAAGTCACGCGACTGTCCTAATTAATCGCATCATATGCGGTGTAGGAAGACATCACTTAGCTACCGTACACTGTGCCTTGACTATGGTCAACAAACACAGCACGAATACTAAGTACTCTACTTCCTAAAATGACGGAGGGTTGCGAATGGTTTTTTATGAAAACCTTTAACGCTTTGAACTTGATCTCGTTGCGGAATCAAATGGTTTTTAAATGGAGTGTTTTTGAGGCTTTTCTAGTTTTGCTAAAGGGGTCACTCCCGGTGAAGGGATCGTCGGCCCTTTCCTCATCAAACAAGGTGCAGGATATATCATATCTACCGCTGTGCAAAGCAAAAAATATACAAGCAATCAAAAGACAAACCGAGGGTTGTAGCATCTGCCAGTTATTGCTAAAGGAGTCACTCCCGGTGAAGGGATCTCGGTCCTTTCCTTATCGAATAAGGTGCAGGAAGTTCTACAAGGAACACCGCGATGCAAAGCAAGAACTGTAGCTACCTTTTTTTATTTTTGAAATTCGATTCCACAACATCTTTTAGGTTAATTTTCTTTCATTAATCTCATTAATGAATGTCCCATCATTTAAGTCCACCTAAACATCACAGATAAATATAACGTACGATTATACCATCCGCATTCGCCTCGATGTCCTGTCTGCACCGTTAGGTTATGTAACTAACGGGAGAGCGGGGCAGGGCTAGCGCGGGTGTAAAACATAAGCAACGTCTATATAATATATCATATATACTATATGCAATATCTATCCGAACATATCACATGATCACATCACAGATAACGCAGCAGAAAATATCATAAGAAATATTGGATATACTAGGATGTCCGTGTTTTATTTTGAGCCTGAATAAAACACGGATTCCACGGTCGTGATGAATAGCCAATCCCACACCCCTAGACCCCTACGAGAGCGGCAAGCAACCCTACCAATTCTAGGGTTAGGAGAACCGGACTCGACTCCTCGAGATGGTCTCCCACTGGACCCTAGAACCCGGTTACTTGTGCTCCACTCCTTGGGTCTATCCTAATGCGGAAAAGTAAATAATATACAAATGGTGACATCATCCGCAACCTGGAAGTGCCCCAATAAAAGAATATTACATATAAGTTTTTACATGAATGAAAATGAAAAACACTCATCTCACATAAAACCCCGGCTATTCAAACACGATGATCCAATATAACATATCCAGCAACACATAACTTCACATGTCATCAACGTAAGTAAATATGCCCATCCCAATTGTCGTTGACATATAGCAACGAAACCGGCGATATCACATATTACACTTACGGTCGCAGAAAAGAAAGTGTAAAACTACAACAGTTGGAATCCGCAACTTTCTTAGACATCGCATGCTAACCAAATGAATTCCTTAGACATTGCATGCCTAACAATTATAAACCCCGCATTTTAGTCTCATTATCGAAAACACTTTTCAATATGAAGTCGGGCAATTCAACAAGATTCCCGATATCCAGAACGAATGCTCGTCGCAAACTTTAGTAGACGGCCGCACCCCCGATACCGTCGACGAAGTACACTAAGGCGGAACACCGCTGCCGCGAGCACCCGAACGGATGCTTTCGGCGACGGGGTTCTCCTACAGTCACTTGGTCGGGGCTATGGGGCGTGGCTGTCTATTAAGTTTACCCGGCGAGTATCCGCGTATCCAACGTGATTGCGACGGAATTTTGATCACATCAAAATTCCGTGGCAACCGATCAAGTGAGACTAAAGTGCTATGTTTATAACATTCATTCAGTTATCTCATAACTCCTTGTGGATTCCAAATATTGTATCACATTCCAGATAAATAGAAAATGTTAAACTTTCCGATCAAACAATCAAACACCCAAGTTTTCCCGAATGGTTTTCAACACTTGAAATAAGTTTAAAAACATCCATTTCATGCCACAGTACCAATGGTCCAGCCGTAGAAGGGTCAAGCCAACGCCTCACATGTGGCACGCCGTACTGCGCCAAACCCAAAGGTTCAAATGGCAGTTCAAGACGGTCACATAATCGAGTTAAGGTTTGTTGTCTTCTAGAGGGTCCATCGCGTTACTTGCACTACTTAGAACATTCTTAAACTACGTAAAAATCCAACACTTGGAAATTTCCCGGCAGGGGAAAAAGTGGGTATTTATATCCGGTCGAACTTTTTAACAGTTTCTAAAATATCCGGACAAACATAAACGAAGTTAAATTATCCGATCGAATCAACGAGTCCCCAATACAACCCTAGAAAACTCAACACATGAGTGGAATAAAAAAATTCCCAGAAAAAATTAACAAGAAAGGACCTAAGAATAATTACATGAAACACCAGGGACTAAGTCACAATTTTGGCCGCGGAACCGCCGCCAAACCCTTGGTTTGGCCGCGGTTCCGCGGTCAAATTTTTGAGTTAGGGGTCCGTATTTCACAGTAATTCTTAGATTTTCTTGCTTAATTTTCTGAGCAGTTTTAATTCCCAAATATCCACAGTTTGAAAAAATGTACAAAGAAGGGTTTTGATCGGGGTTTCGTGGTTCGATCGGATCCCTAAGATCGTCTACACTTCGCCTAAAGCTCTAGCTAGGCTCTGATACCACTGTAGGGTTCCTAGGCACACTCATGAGATTCTACAACTGATCAACCATGCCAAAATAAAAAATTTCCATATGCCAAAGAACACTAAAATAGATCGTTAACTAGAGGATGGGCGAAAGCAAGCAAGTTAACAACTTAACTACAGGTGAAAGAGACTACAACCTTTGTAGATCCGGTCCTCCATTTCTCTAGCTCCGTGTTGACAACCCTACGCTGCGATCATCGGGATCCAGGACTCTAGCGATGGTTTCGTCGGAGAAATGATCGGGCTAGGTCGTTGACTTCGGTGCCGAAGATAATCTACGTCGAGGCGACTCAAACCCAAGCTCCATCTTCACTAGGTCATGAAACTGGTGAAGATAACACACTCTACTACATGGCAGGTGGTAGAGGATGAAGAAATAGGAAGTGGGTTCACTTTAGAATTGGATTTCTCACTCTTTTTCTCATGGCACCATTGGAGCTAGCAAGCTTTCATGAAGCTTGATGAAGATGAAGAAGAAAAAAGAAAATCAGAAGTTAATGAAATAAGAATGAAACTTATCCTTTTAATTATGGTACCATGGTTAAGTTAAGCCCTCATGCTTAACTTGTGTAGAGAATTGACCAAGGTATTAGGTTAAAGGTTAGGTTAAAGAATTATCAAAAGAAATGACAAAAGAGTGGACTTTGTCAAGGTTTCTCCAAGCTTCTTCAAGCTTGACAACTTTGACCAAGTTTATTTCTTTTGTTAATTCTCTTGATAAAACAATACCCTAATCTTAAACTTAATCTTGATATAAATCTCATACACACAACTTGTATGTATCATCAAACATGATACAAACATATGTACACAAATATATATCATATATACACTTATGCACAAACTAGTGAGAAAACAAATCTTAAGTGAACCAATACTAGTTAATGTAAAGTAATATATTAAATAAACAATTATACATTAAATTATTAAATCGATACTTGATTTAATGATCCGGTCATATCGCATATAACCGACTAATATCAAGTGTATCAATGTATCGAATCAACACTTGATTCGGTAACCCGGCTATATCTTATATAACCGTCCAATGATACAAATCGCGAGAATAGAATACAGTATCACATATTGGTATTATTCTCGGTCCCGCACATATCTCATATGCGCTCCTATTTCGTTTCGCTTGAGCCAGGAAACCTCTGTGTAGGACTCTAAAGACTCGTCAATACGCCGGCAGCAGGTGATGATCATATCAAACACCTACAAGCCGCAAGCGGTCTGCTAAACGTAACGGCCACCCGGGTATTGAGCGATCAGAAGATCAACGAGCAAGCCCGCTCACACTCCTGTGAATCCAACCAGTAACACTTACCGTACAGTCCGGTCTGTTCGTCTGATATGTCGCATATCTCGCCTAGGGGTGGTAAACGTCAGACCCCGGTAGCTTGACAAGTCATGCCGACGTAAGGTCCATAACAAGCATGAAACTACTGATAACACTTACCAGAAAATCAGTGCAACCCTGGCCAGGGATTTCCAGTTATGGCCAGTCGAGCATAGCGCAGCATCAACCCCCAATACCGGGAGAGACGAATCCCCTCCTATCGCTCATTGCCTTCATGTGAATCGGGACTGTGCCCAAAAACCACCTGTTTGCACGACTCAATAGAGCCATGGTAGGGTGGAAATCAAAGCACAGTGGGAGACACACAAGACTCTATGACGATCTCGGGTCAACAGACTAAGCTGTACCAGTGTCACCAGAGAACTGCCATCTGACGTGAGGTATATTACCATCTGGGAGTTTTCGGCGAGTCCGTTCAGTGTACCCAGTCACCACTGAGCACCCGCATACCATCTCTGATGTCAAACACCAATGGATATGGGATCATCCATCGCCCATCACATGGGTCGAGAAGATATATGCTAGTCTACTCTGGAATATCGATGCCCCGTTTCGATATTCCCACGACTAGGAATATTGAAGGATGTACTCATTGACTACCCAGGCCCCACTAGTATGAACTACATCATAGTCCTGGAAGTCGAGCATACATCTTAAGGGCTTTATCAATATGTAATAGAGAGACTGAAAGTATACATGTTAAGATAAAAAGCAACCAGATAGCGTACTATCATGTCGAGAAAGAAAGTCATACCTATATATGTCCCAGCATCCACTACAATATACATCCTATGTATAGTAATGGCCTCTAGGGCATACATATAACTAACACTTATTCGATGAGGAAAGAGCCGAGATCCCTTCACCGGGAGTGACCTCTTTAGCAAAACTAATGAAAGCCCCAAAATCACTCGATTTCAAAATTCACTTAATTCTACAACGATATCAAGTTCGTTACGCAATAGGTTTTCAGAAAAACCTGTCGTAGCCCTCCGTCATTTCTGATAAGTCCTACTTAGTATTCGTGCTACGTTTGTTGACCTCCGTTAAGGCGTAGTGTGCGGTAGCTAACTAGTATTTATTTGCTTATGCATATGATGCTGATTGGATTAGGGTAGTAGTATGACCTTGTTGACCTCCGTCAAGGGTCGTGCGGGTGGGTTTAATTCAATCAAGAAATGACGGGTTGAACTTGTCTTGCACCATGTGGTTTGTTGACCTCCGTCAAGGTCATGGGATGCTTGGGGAAAAATATTATCGGGAATTTCAAGTGTTGAAATTTGCAATGAGATTGCATACCTTCTATGAGATAGTTGGATCCCGATACTCACTGCGAGTAATTGTTACTCCTGGGAGAGTTTTACACAGGACAATTAGTGTAAGTGCACGGCGTCGCCCCGGCCGTCAATCCGACGCCGGAATGCGGAAACGAAAATTTTCTAACAACTAGAAACCGGCACCATTGCGCACAAAAATCCTGGATCGGGCCATTAACCCAACTCTAGCAAACAAGAATAAGAGTAGAGAAGCTATACCAAGTGATCCGTGTCCTTCGGTCTTTGCCTCCACTCCGATCTCCTCGTGGAATCTCCGGTTGTTGCCTCCTCGTCGAAACGGGCACCACAACGCCGGGTTCTTTTACGGGCTCCCACCTCTGGACCGAGGCAAGTCGGGCGCGAAGATGGCGAGCCGACGCGTCCAAGAGATGCTGTAGACTATGTGTAGTAGCTTGTCTCTTTGGGGTTATGAAGTTGCCATAAAGAAGATGGAGAAGAGAAAGAACTTTGGAGAGGAGGAAGGTGTATCATTTTGCAAGCATGAAGAAGGAGATGAATAAATCCCACCACAAGAAAATGAACTCTCTCATTCTCTCCCTCAAAAAGTGGCCGGCCCCTTATGTGAAATGGTGGAGGGAAAAAAATACCAAATCCAAGAAGGGAGGTGAATGTAGGAATCAAGAGAGGTGACGACATCCAAAAGCAAGCCTCGCATCAACTTCTAATCCATTCTAATCTCAATTAATGCAAGCAAGTGGTGGAAAAAGAATCTCATCATGCAAGAACCATCATGATGCCACCATTTCACAAAGAAACCCTCCACAAAAGATAATTTGCACAACTGCAAATAATCCCCTCCATCGGGAAAGTCCAGCCGGGAAGGAACAAAGGAAAACTGGCCGGAACGGAATACAAACTGGCAACTTCAGAAAACCGATCCCGTAATAAATTACAGGAAAACCCCGCGACTGCATATACATGCCCGCATTTCTATTCCCACTAAATACAGATGCAAAGAGAAAAAATCTACACTGTACAATACTAGGATCCGGCTTAAACCAAAGCCCGCTAGTATTATCCGTCCGATCATGATCCGTGCAATACCGCGCGTATCTGATCGAGCCCGGCCATATCTCCATACGGCCTCTACAGCGTTTCGCCCGAAACCTGAGTAACTGTGTGTGGTGGACTCTAAAGGCTCGTCAATACTATGGCTGTGGATTTAACCACTAGCACGTCAGAGGTATTAGCTATACGTGACGGGCTACCAGCTATTGACCAAAAGGGACGTCGATGAGCGAACTCATCCAGACACCCTACTGAGCCTGTCAGTAACAATATCCGTACAGTCCGGTCCTTTCGTCTATGAGCATCGCATGGCGGGCCTAGGAGGTTGGTAAAAGTCATACCCCTAAAAGCGGTACAAGTCATGTCGGAGAGTAGCCCAGAACACCCAGAGATACTACTAGAATACCTACCAGTAAATCTCCTGCCTTTGCCAAGGACTTCGTGTAATGGCTCTCCTAGACACAGCGCGACCTCACCCCCAATACCGAGAGAGACGAACCCCTGAAGATCCGCTCACTGCCTCCATGTGGCTCGGGACTGTACCCAACTAAAACCTGTTTGCACGTCTCCTTTGAGCGTGGAAGGGTAGTAATCAAAGCACTGTGGGAACTCATACGAGAGAAATGACGATCTCAGGTCGATGAACTAACCTGTACACATGTCACCAGGGAACTGCTATCTGACGTCAGGTATAAGACCAACTAGCATGTTCCCGGCGAGTCCTGTCCGGTGTACTCATAACCCAATGAGCACCCGTTTACATCTTAGTTGAACCAACTGACACCAGTGGCTTGTGAGACCGGCCACCGCCCCTCGTCGGGGTCTCGACTGTATACACTAGTCTACTCTGGAGTATCGATGCCCTGTCTTGAAACTCCCACGAATAGGGACCTTTTAAGTATGTCCTTATAGACCCCAGCTCCCACGTATATGATCGCCTTCATACTGCTGGTAGTCAAGCAAGAATCCTAGGGCCTCTATCAACGTGCAATAGTGATCAGTAATGTCACCTAAAGTACTACACAATGATAAAGATAAACAAGATAGCATACTATCATCTTGAGTAAGACTGTCCTACCGGCATAGGTCCTCCCTCAATCATTGCAATCATGTGCCTGTGATCCAATAATTGACTCTGAGGGCACTATCTCCAACAATCTCCCACTTGCACTCACGGCTAATTATTGCAATGTCGCATACTCACAGCCTGTGTGATACCGAATGCCCAACTCCTCTACTAGTCAGTCTCACAAAGCTCGTTTGTGAAACTATTGCGTTCGAGGAATAGCCTCAGTGAGTGGATTCGCTCTGATGTTTCTTTCTATGTCTCTCTTTATCTCAAGTTCGCGGAGAAACCCATCCCCCGAAATGAGCAATACCTGTCTTAGAATATGTCTGGATATCTGATGGGACCTAGCTCATAAATGAACTCCAAATCCAAACTTCTTAGACTGTATCGTCGACTGAACTTAATCAGTGTCCTGCGCCATCCTTCCCTTAGTATCCACCTGGACCACCTGTCCAAAATACTGCCACTCGTCAGAGGGAAAACTATAACTCTGACAGCCACTCTGCCGTCCAGGTCACCTTGGAAGCCTGGAATGATAACTGTCTCCCGAAGGAGGATGCCATTATCATATCCCTAGAACATTCACTTATGTTCTAAAACTGCTTCCGAATGTTTCTCCAGGATTGGATCAATATCAACTTATTGCATCTCGTGCAAAAACAACATCTGGTGTGGCACTTGACATCTCATGATTGACTCAATTGCCTAAGCAAGTGATCTGCCAATAATGCACATCTCTCTCCACTTTAGTCTATAAGAAACCTTAAAAGAGTGTGACTCCATCACCTGCAGGTACACCACCATGCCAGGAGTCGTCCATTCTAAATACCTTTAGAATGCTGTCGAGTACCCTGATTGGGAAACCACCCAAATCTAGATCTATAGATCTAGTAACCAGAATGTCTAATATAATATCAAATTCCTATGTGGAGAAACCACTGTGTGACAACCAAAGTATAACCGATCATAGTATAGGAATATCACTTCCTACTCTGTGTATGTCATCCAAACACCAGGACATCACACCCTATTACCTTCTTAACAGATCCATCCCCTATTCTGATGAAGTCAAACATATGACTGTCACATCAGAAATAGATGATCTATCTCCTCTATATCTGCTTTAGTCTATAAATAGACATAAGCTACTTGTCCACCATGCTTCCGCTGCTCCCACTAATCACGACAACCCTCTGGCAAAGTCATATAAATATACACATCTAAAGCTAGTTTAGAACGACGCTATACTCATCCTCCTGCCGGGTCTCACAGTCTGGAACAACAGCAATAGAAAGTCTGGGTAAACAAGAACCTCCCTGCCACCGTCCTTGAGCATACCGAAGTACCTCTCGAGCGCCTAAGGTTACCCACCATATATGCGGAGTGGCTAATGGAATGTCAAACGAGATTGAATCTTTAGGTTCTTATCAAATCTTCAGTAATCATCTGCGGTTCTGGAATCACTTCCAGTTCTACCATACTCCCACAACTGTTTTCTGAAAAAATCCATTTTTATTAAAACTGTGGCGAGTCAAGAACAATATCACTATTGATCTTCCAGATGGTAGAAAGTCAACCCTCGTCATAGCCTGGGTCAACCCACAAACAACGAGTTATCCAGAGTCTGGTTTTAATCATAAGCCGGACAACTCCCCGTACCTTAACATCGTTAAGATATGAACTGTTCTATATCCAATATAGAAACAGAGGCACTGAGTTAATTGAATCATATTCAAATCATGCAGCTGTCTCCAGTGCATGTCAACTAAATGGAAGTAGGCCGATCAGCGTTACTCAACTTAGGAATGCTTCCAATTATGAGTAACCTGAAAGAGAAGCAAGTTCTCTTAATCATTACTATTAACTGAATACCAAACACAAGTATCTACATCTTCGATCACTTTGAAGAATCCCGATACTTGCAATACCTGGTTCTCTACTTTACGCTTATACATATAACTTCTCAAAATTTGGACCTTGTGTTTCTAGGAAACACTTGTCTAAAAAACTAGAGAAGTCATAAGTAAACCGAATATAGTACTAGGACCAACCCCTCTGTCCTAATGGACACTGGACAACATACAATACTCTGTATAAGTCCCTTGAGTCAAATGACTCATTCACTGTGTGTCGTAGGTTGAAAACTATACTTATGGTTAAGAAGAATTACACCGCTGTTTAATGCTCCTTACCTAACCATCCACTGATATTGGTAAATATCATAGACATAATTTCAAAAAGGTATATCTCACTCTATAAAAATAGACGTACAGATATATTAATTTTAAATTGGTGCATAACAACAGATATTTAAAACCAAATATTTGTCTTCCGACAAACAACCCAGGCGACTTCGTCAAATATCACCAATTACAACGAATCCCGATATAATGAGGATGATCACCTAATTCCCAATAACTTACTCCCACTCATCATCTGTAAAACCATACAAATGTGAGAATCGAACCTGGTAAATACATACCCTGGAGCAAGTGTCTAATTGGGAAATCAGTTTTCTTTTAACAGTACACAGTGAAACCGAAACATTGAAATGTTTCGATGGGGTATCCCGGTATTCCTAGTAATGCCTCTTCCATTATCCAGATTCACAACTGTAACCGTATAATTCTTGGCCACCAATCTAAATCCCTTTATATGTCTTTAGTCGTTACCTTCTGCACACCCTTTTAGGCCAAATGGTTTTCTTCCTTCCCTACCGTTCGGCACCAGCCTATGGTTTGGAAAAAGACTATCCAATAAGCATAATGGGTGTACTGTCCCAATCCTAGGAGCACTCGCAATGCGAGCGAATGTGAAGATAAAAGACAACCGAATAAACCTTATTCCTATTTCTCCTGAACCAGAATCCATCCCCGAACTGGAACAAGTTCCTTTCGAGTTCGTATATAACCATACGATGGAGTATCCAATAAACTGTGGATCTTCGTAGTGATAGGGAGTGTCCTTGAGAAATACAAAGGTGATTTAGGATTGGCGAAGAAATACCTGGTTTGGTCGTGAATAGCAGTCGCAATTTACTTTGCCCTCTTACTAATCCCTTGATATGTCTTTACTTAATATCTTCTGTACACCACCGTTAGGCTAATTGGTTTTCTTCATTCCCCACCGTTAGGCACCAGCCTAAAGTTTGGAAGAAGGCTATCCAATTTGCGTAATAGGTGTACTATCTCCTAAACCAAGGAGTACTCGCAACCTGAGAGAAGGTAAAAGGAAAAGACAACTGAATAGTCCTATTCGTTTTCTCCAGAACCGGAAACCATCCTCGAATAAATTCCTTCGAGTTCGTATATTACCATACGATGGTTTTGTCCAATGGAAGTGGACGTTCGTAGTAATACGGGGTGTCCTGGAGAAAAGGGTAAAAGTAGGAGTGGCAATGAGGTTTGCAACTCTGACAATCTAAAAGCCAGTGTTAAAGAAGGTTCGGTCAACTTGGTCATTGAGTCATAGTCTAGGGTCGGGTCAAAGGTCGCTGCCAAAGAGAGAGAGAAAAGAAACACTCAGCGTGCACTCTAACCTAGATCAAAATGGTTATCACTTTATCTAATCAGGAAACCTCCCACTGTACCGTCAAATTCTCCTCCAAACCTAAAAGAAGAATTAGTCGGGATAACCCGAGGAGTAAACCAACTCATCAGTAGGAATCGGGATCCAACTATCATAGCATGATAACGTGACGGAATCCGCTTATGTTATCACACTCCAGAAGGTATGCGCATATCTGGCAAGTTTCAGTTTCTTTAGAAACTTCCGATGTGATTTTTGCCCCATGCTCTTAAGACCTTGACTTTGGCCAACATATCATAAGTCACATGTCAAGTTCTACCCGTCATTCTCTAGGTTAATTTGAACCCACCCGTACCTACCCTTGACTCTGGCAAAAATGGCAGTACGATCCAAACCAACGCATCTATCTATGCTGCATATAAATACCCAATAGCTACCAATCACTGTGCCTTGACTTTGGCCAACATACACAGCTTGAATACTTATTGACTATCCATATGAAACGACGGAGGGCTACGAATGGTTTCTGGCGAAAACCTTTAACGTAATGAACTTGATATCGTTGAAGGAACCGGATAGCTTTTTTTAAAAATATAGTGACGAAAACCTTTGCTAAAGAGGTCACTCCCGGTGAAGGGATCTCGGCTCTTTCCCCGTAGAATGAGGTGCAGGATATTCCAACTGAATACCATGATGCAAAGCAAAAGTAATCGGCTAGAGTGAAGTTATTGCCCTGATGCAGACTTCTGTCCAAGGGGTCACTCCCGGTGAAGGGATCTCGGCCCTTGCCTCGTCGACTGAGGTGTAGGATATTCCAACTGAATACCACTGTGCAAAACAAAAGAGAACGCCCTTGCAATAACAGTTTTTTGAAAAGTGTTCCAACAACATCAGAATAGGTTTGTTTAACTTGCATTGATCCGAATCAACGCAGTCCCATCAATTGATCACACCAATAAAGAACGAAAATAATGATGTACGTATATGCCATCCGCATTCGCCACTGGGTCCCGTCATTACCCGTTAGGTTACTTAACTAACGACAGAGCGGGGACAGGACTAGCGCGGATGCAAAACATATACAACATCTACTAGTATATATATCAATATATAACATCGCTCAAGGTGTGATAAAATGCAACATCACAGAAATGTAACCAGCTGTCACGACCCGAAAGAGCACGTGACTGGCCCTTGAACCATATGAAGTCTATAGGACTCCATCTGATCCAAGTAAGACAAAAGCCCAGAAATCTAAAACTATTTTTAGAATAAGTAAAGAAACTGGTTTAAAGAGGTGAAGAAAAACATGTTTGAAATCAGGGTTTTTAAATAACTAAGCCGAATATGCATTCTAAAAACAGTACAATCTTTTCTAAAAATTTCGGCAGAGTTTCTTTTGTAAAACTGGCCCCGAATAGGGTACAACAAGGATAACAATATATGCAATGATAAAGGCATCCCCAAGCGGGAGCTAGCTCTTCGTCAATTGACGGTCACAACCACACAACGATATAATATACAACGCCAAGTGGAGAGGATCAAATCCAAATGAAAGCTAAAAGCAACAAGAAAACCGCAATACTACTAAGCGCGACTCTAAGGTCGAATAATACATCACTAAAATCTAGGTCTGAAACAATATACAAATTTTGGTTGATGGAAATTCTAGATATAATGAATAAAATAAATACAATGGTGGTTCTTGATGCAAAAGAATCCACCTACCAAAAGCAAATCACCCGCAAGAAGGTAGTGTGCCAGAAATGCCGCAATGAAACCTGTACGGCAGAACCTGCAAGAACTGTGGCACAACGGGGGTGAGTTGCCAACTCGTGAATAGAAACATCTACAAGCAGAAACCGAAAGCAAGACATAATCCTAGGTCAATACGATCAGTATATAAAATCCTCAATATAACATGCAGCCTATAACAAGGCTAGGGTAAATATCTAACCCGAGTGCAATCTCGTGTGCCTGTGTCAGTGCCTCAGGTAGCAACATAACATATGAATGAGATATGAATGCGTGAAAACAGAATACATTTACATGAAGCAACTGTTTTCATAATTTAGTGAGATTTCCTTGTATTTTTAAAATAAGGTATCGTAATGAAATCAGCATAAAACTGTGCCTAGCATCGGCACAAAACGAAATCCCAATATCTCGATATCTCAAAGTCTCAAACACAATATCTAAGGCGCCGTCAGTCCAGACCGGCCCCTACCATCAATCTCAAGACCAAGACGGTATCCTCCGGATATCCGACGCGTCGGGTAAAATCACCGGTAGGTAGTACTTCCCTGCCAGGCTCAACGTCATCACCACATTCCTCTTGCCCCGGGGTACCGCACCGGGTCCACCATGTACCCGAAACGGTTCATCCGTCTCCTCGAATCGGGTTTCCAAATCCATCAGCAAACTCATGGTGGACGACTCATACATCATGGGAAAACCGCCCTTTTTATTTTAAAAGAGAGAATATGTTTATTTGTGTTTTTTTGCGGTTTTCCTCCAAATCCAGAAAATCTCAAGGAAATCCAAATCCAAAACCTCAATAACGCGTAAAATAGTGAATATATGCATTAGGATCCATGAATGCGGCATAAAAATGAATAACAGTATGCATGAAATAGCAGGTAATAACTACAATGTCTAAACTATTAGTTAATAGGTTATGACAAGCAATAGTATTTTCTAAGGTGTACGTGACATGACAATTACCGATGAAGATGTGTGTGAGCCGGCAAGTAAGTGTACGTGGTACATACGCAACATCAGTAATGGTGCTGGTGTCCTAACAGCATGATATCAATAATGGAGTATGAAACATAATATAAGAATGCAATGCAAAGCGAACCACAAAAGAGTGGGAGCTGAATACTAGACGGAACTATAACTAGTCTGCAATAATCTAATATAAGTCCTACAAATGGTGCCTTTTGAAATATCACGAATCATGGGGTTTTGAAAATAGGGGCTACGGTGTTTTTATGAAAAGATATGCCTTTTGAAATATCCGTAGATCCCTTAACCTGTCTTTTAAAAATACCCACGACCCGCTAGTTTTGAAATAGGTATGAGTCTAATCTTATCTAGCAACTACACTAAGCTATACAGCTGAACTAACCAGCTGGGCTACAGGTAAGGAAACCGCCTAACATCTGAGTCGATATATATAGATAATAGTCGGTGATTCCGCCTTAATAGTATCGCGCACGATACAGTATATCATATGACATCCTCAAGTCATGAGTGCGGATCTATCATCAATATAGGCTCGTACGGTAAATCGTCGTACGGCATCCCAATAGCTGGGTATGGGTCAATATCACACTATCTCATCACATTTCGGGTGTCACTTATCATCATATCATATAATCTGGGGTACTGATCTAAGTCTAGTACAACTGATATCATCTACAAGGTATGAATGCGGGGTAAACACACATCCCAAACCCGCAAGAATCACATTTCGTATCCCAAATACGAATCATAACAAATCACCGATCTCGCGGCACAAAGCCCACATCATCGACTCAACTCCAAAGTCATCCCATATCATCAAACACAGTGCAAGTATAAGAAACACACAAGTGTATGCGTGTGGGTGCAAATCTATCCTATGGTTCGCAACTAGGAACTACGCTAGTTATTTCTACCCCTAACTAGCCATAACACACTAACTATCGCACCTATAAATATACTACATAGTACTAATTACGGACTGCGGGGGTGCTATACGCCATCCACCCGACTTCCCCCTGTAGATATAATCTACTCACCTTAGGTCTTCATTTGTCGACGTCGCCACGCGCTTTCTTGTCGTCCCGAAGTCTTCATGGGGTACCTACACAGCAAGCATCGTATATACGCAATTAACACCAAAGCCAAGCTAAAACGGCACATGAAATCCAAAACGATACGATAAGGGGCCTATAGGTGAGAACCTATGGCACGCCTTCAAAACCGTTAATAAACCCTCTATATCGTCGTATAAACGCCAAATAGTCGAGGTAAAACGAAACACACCAATGCAGAAATGAAAATACGGAATACGGAAACACGAATCCAAAATAGCAACTTAGGATATATGTCCCAGATTTCACCCTAGATAGAATCTGTCAAAACTAGAAGTACCCAGGGTTAATACTAGAGGAAATAGGGCCAGGCACGCAAAACGAGGGGATTCCTCACTGGTCTGGCCGTAAATTGCGGCCAGAATGGGGATTTCGGCGGCCTCAAGAATGAATTGGGGGCTGGGGTGTTGGTTCAATGGTGCCTGCACATGTCACTGTCCACTCAATATTATTTTCAGGTGTCTCGTATGATAGCAGATTCAAGTTAACCTTCACAGATTTCACAATTTCCCCGATATCGGTTTCTAAAATCCGTATTCTGGTTCTAGCTTCAGGTTTTGGGTTCCAATTCATACACTAGGGTGATGGTATAACCTCTACTGACCTCAATTTCATATTACAACCCATAATTCACCACAACCCTAACTAGGTTTTCATCAAGTCCATAATATCACACAATATCGATATAATCTTAACTTGGGGTTAAAGGAAATGCTACAATTTAGCTAATGGTCCCGAAATTACCTCAATTGGCAACTCAAGAACTTTCTTGAGTTGCCCTCTAGTGGCCAAAATCCATGCTTCTTTAGCTCCATGTGTAGATCTAGGGATTGTGCACAATTTTAATGAAATGGAGATTGGGTTTTGGTGTAGTTTTAGAGGTGTTTTGGAGCTTGAAGAGGGGAGGGAAATGGAGTTCAGGAGCAGCAGCAGTAGGAGGAAGAAGAGGGAGGAAAAATGATGGGAGAAATGGCTAAGGGTTTTAGTCAATGATGCCCCATACCTCTCTTCTCACCAACCCTCCATTCTTTAATCTTTTCTCTTTTATTTCCTTTTCCTTTCTCTCAAAACCTTCTCACACCAATAGTAAACCCAAAGTAACATGGTAGAAAATGCACAAGTGTGATAAAAATGATATGTGCAAGTTTTGCACAAAAATGCTAAAAAAAAACCGATTAGCGATTTTTAATCACGATTAGCACTAATTTAGTGTCAAACTAATCACAAAAACTTTAAAATGTCATAATTCTCTAATTTACCCTATTTTAGAATTTTTCATAATTTTCTCAAATTTTTCCTATCTATTTGCATTTAATTATAGATTTAATATTAAAATAATCAATAAAATAATATTAAATTATAAAAATTCCCAAAATTAATATTTTATCTTTTTGAAAATGTTACAATCTACCCCCCTTAAAGAAATTCGGTCCCCGAATTTAAATTTAAACCCCCAAGACTAAAACAATTTCAGTAATAATCCAATTTGTCGGGGCTCCGAAAACATCAATACATAAAGGATATCATATAAATGTACTACTCTACTAGAATCAATTCCCCAAAATGCATATTTAAGAATATCCTATGCGTCTGGTGCGCAAGGAATCAAAATCCATATATGTGTCAAACAGGTGTACAAAACAACATCTAGGTGCAACTGGTGTGCACGAAACATCTGTCGTAGGCAACGTGTGTGCCTGACAGAAAAAAATCAGGTTCATGTGACATGCACGAAGAATCCCGATTTAGTGCATCTGGCGTGCACCAAAATCGTATATCAAAACACTAAAGGTGCATGAAAACTACGCTGGGAGTGCAAATCAAATCATTGCATACGGTAGGCATGAAATCTCAATCAATATCTCAAATGTAATAACTATGCGCAAAAAATATATAAATATCCAGTGGGTGCATGAAACAAATATCATGAAACTCAATCATCAAAACTAAATCATGCAAACAGAACGCCGAAAATACCGAAATCCTAAAATGACGGATATGTGATAACCGAGTCACATAAATACCGTCGTCGGTAGTTCTTCCTTCGGGGTCGAGAAGGAGTCGGTGCATCCACTTCTAGCAGCGCAGGATATCTATTTGTCTCTTGCTCACGGTCTGGCGTCCTCTGACTCTGGATCCTTATCTTCTTTGCGGATTTCCTATCTCGCAGCCAATCGGCTCCTCGGCCCTGTCAGGTGGCTAACGGGGACGATTCCGTTCTGGCACTTCTCTGGTCATCTCTCGGTCAATCCTCACGACCACTCGTAAGGCAGCATATCACTGGCGTCGGCCTCTGGCTCTCTAGAAGCACGTCACACATCTGATCCTGGGTGCAAACATCATTGCAGCAATGTCTTGGATGGAATCCTGCTCAAGGTCTCTTCCGATCTCGCCTATGACGAACCGTACAGAGGCTGGCTCTCCTGCACAACCTCTTCTTGCTCAAAAGACATCTGTGTCCTCAGCACAATATTTCTCGGAATCTGGTTGTATCCCAATGCCTCTGTAACCATATCTGACCTCTGGTCTCGACGGGAAGCAATGACAGCTCGTCAGCGTCTCGCCGGAACCTCTGGTTCCACCTGTCTCTATTGTCGTCCACTATGACGTCACGCCTTGCTATCTACGCACTGCACTGTTCTCGGCCACGGTCAATCTGAAGTCTCTCGCACGGACTCGAAATCGCGTACTCTGTAGCTTCATCATTCTGTAGAAGATGTCAGGCCAAACAGGTCCTCGGGAACGCGTCCTAACCATCGGAGGAATACTGAATACTCGTCCGTCCTTGATCAATTCGCACTGCATCTTGGTAAGTTCCTTTATCCGAACCTGGCCAACTACCTCGTCGACGATGCCGAACTCTGGCCTGCTGGTGTGCGCAACATGACCACCCCTGGGTCTAGGTCTTCTCGTATCGTATTCCGGAAAGGTCCTGTCGAGGTTTCCTTCTCAAATCTCATTTCCTGCCGTATTTCCCGGAAGTCATCATCCATTGCTGAAGCTAATCTTGTTCCGGAATGGCTGCATCCTTATCGCGCTTCTTTCTGGAAGATATATCCATATGCAACGCCTCTGGGTGCGTATCCCGTCTCTGATGTCGGCGGAGTGGGACGTCATCTCGTCGAAATATCTTGCGAACTCTTTTCTTCACTCTGCGTCAATGTCGACTGATTCGGACTCGTCTCATCGTGGCTGCATGGACTATACTCCAACAGCTATCCTCGTATCTGGAGTATCCCAAGCAACGCATCCCCCATCACACGATGTCCGAATGATGTCGAATCATCCGATCGACTCGTCAGAACCTCATAATCCCCCAAGAGATCACATCATGGGTACAGTTTAATAGCATCGAGTACATGCCACAGCGTCGGTGGTCCAGCCGTAGAAGGGCAAACCCAAGCCTCACTAATGGCGACGTGGAACTGCCGCAAACCCTAAGGTTCAAAGGCTTTCACACGGTCATTAAGTCGAGTTAGGGTTTCATTCTTCTAGAGGGTCCATAGAATCACCTGCATGTCTTTCCGTATACTTTAAACTTGGAAAATGGGCTCCTGACATTCGATCGTCTCTATCGACTCTCAACGAACCTGCGTGAAGTCGTCTCTAGCTGGAAACAATCTATCTGATGACCTCGCATCGGTAACGAGCGAACCACATGTCCTAGTCATTCATCCTCAGGTGACTAGCGACTCGCTATCATCTCTCTAAGTATATGCTCACGCTGCAGTAGCTCCAACCATCTGGGCAGTATCTCGTCATTTGCAGCAGCAACTGGCTCATTTGCCTGTACGCCAAACAGCGCCTCAATCCTCCAGGAAAGGCAACGCATTGGCGGTCATCTCTGAATCGGGCTGCTCTAGATCCGAGTAAGACTCTCCACACTGGAAATCTTCAACTCAACTGGGCCCGCTCCGGTGCAAAATCGGACGAATCACCTTCGTCTCTCAAATCGGGTAGATTAGCTATCATCTGTCTCATATCTGCCTGAAAGCTTCGGCAATCTCAGCTCGTAAGCTTCGGAAGCGACATCCTGTCAATCTCAGCAACAGCTGGTCCATCTGTCTGCACGGTAGGAGACATCATAATCTCTGAGGTATGCTGTACATCAACAGTTCTCTCTCAACTGGCAGCTCTAACAATAGCCCGATCATCCGGTGTAAAACCAAGCACTCGCCTCCACTAGAGGTCGCAATCATCAATGCCAACTCGAGACGTTCCCATGTCACCAGAAAACACAATGGTCAGCCCTCGTACCAGACGAGCTCGCACTAACCGTAACCCTAGCAGCAGCCCAAACTGCGCTCAAACCTGGCGACATGAACCTCAATCGAGTATCGAAGAGAGCAGATCAATGGTAAGGAAGAGAACAACAGATCCAAAGGAAATACATGATCATAAGAAGGAACAGCATCAATAAAGTTATGATCATGAAGCTAATAGAATCGGGGATCTCAAATGGACGTAAAATCCTGGATATAAAGAGAATCACTGATCTCAAAAATATGTACATCCTAAGGTTCCTTAAGCGGAGTGGCGTGTCGTAAGTATGCCGCGGAACATACCAACGGTACGTCACTCTACTTTAGTCACCTATTCCATCAACCAAGGGTCATCCTAGTACGACGAAAGTTCGGGTCTAATACCCCCTCGACCAAGTCTAAGTTCCGTAAGGTCAAGCCTAAGTTCCGTATATATATAAACGCCCTAGGCTCCACATAGTCAAACTTAGACTCGAACCAAGGTCAACCTAGCGCTCTGATACCAACTTTGTCACGACCCGAAAGAGCACGTGACTGGCCCTTGAACCATATGAAGTCTATAGGACTCCATCTGATCCAAGTAAGCCAAAAGCCCAGAAATCTAAAACCATTTTTAAGAATAAGTAAAGAAACTGGTTTAAAGAGGTGAAGAAAAACATGTTTGAAATCAGGGTTTTTAAATAACTAAGCCGAATATGCATTCTAAAAACAGTACAATCTTTTCTAAAAATTTAGGCAGAGTTTCTTTTGTAAAACTGGCCCCGAATGGGGTACAACAAGGATAACAATAAATGCAATGATAAAGGCATCCCCAAGCGGGAGCTAGCTCTTCGTCAATTGACGGTCATAACCACACAACGATATAATATACAACGCCAAGTGGCGAGGATCAAATCCAAAAGAAAGCTAAAAGCAACAAGAAAACCGCAATACTACTAAGCGCGACTCTAAGGTCGAATAATACATCACTAAAATCTAGGTCTGAAACAATATACAAATTTTGGTTGATGGAAATTCTAGATACAATGAATAAAATAAATACAATGGTGGTTCTTGATGCAAAAGAATCCACCTACCAAAAGCAAATCACCCGCAAGAAGGTAGTGTGCCAGAAATGCCGCAATGAAACCTGTACGGCCGAACCTGCAAGAACTGTGGCACAACGGGGGTGAGTTGCCAACTCGTGAATAGAAACATCTACAAGCAGAAACCAAAAGCAAGACATAATCCTAGGTCAATATGATCAGTATATAAAATCCTCAATATAACATGCAGCCTATAACAAGGCTAGGGTAAATATCTAACCCGAGTGCAATCTCGTGTGCCTGTGTCAGTGCCTCAGGTAGCAACATAACATATGAATGAGATATGAATGCGTGAAAACAGAATACATTTACATGAAGCAACTGTTTTCATAATTTAGTGAGATTTCCTTGTATTTTTAAAATAAGGTATCGTAATGAAATCAGCATAAAACTGTGCCTAGCATCGGCACAAAACGAAATCCCAATATCTCGATATCTCAAAGTCTCAAACACAATATCTAAGGCGCCGTCAGTCCAGAGCGGCCCCTACCATCAATCTCAAGACCACGACGGTATCCTCCGTATATCCGACGCGTCGGGTAAAATCACCGGTAGGTAGTACTCCCCTGCCAGGCTCAACGTCATCACCACATTCCTCTTGCCCCGGGGTACCGCACCAGGTCCACCATGTACCCGAAACGGTTCATCCGTCTCCTCGAATCGGGTTTCCAAATCCATCAGCAAACTCATGGTGGACGACTCATACATCATGGGAAAACCGCACTTTTTATTTTAAAAGAGAGAATATGTTTATTTGTGTTTTTTTGCGGTTTTCCTCCAAATCCAGAAAATCTCAAGGAAATCCAAATCCAAAACCTCAATAACGCGTAAAATAGTGAATATATGCATTAGGATCCATGAATGCGGCTTAACAATGAATAACAGTATGCATGAAATAGCAGGTAATAACTACAATGTCTAAACTATTAGTTAATAGGTTATGACAAGCAATAGTATTTTCTAAGGTGTACGTGACATGACAATTACCGATGAAGATGTGTGTGAGCCGGCAAGTAAGTGTACGTGGTACATACGCAACATCAGTAATGGTGCTGGTGTCCTAACAGCATGATATCAATAATGGAGTATGAAACATAATATAAGAATGCAATGCAAAGCGAACCACAAAAGAGTAGGAGCTGAATACTAGACGCAACTATAACTAGTCTGCAATAATCTAATATAAGTCCTACAAATGGTGCCTTTTGAAATATCACGAATCATGGGGTTTTGAAAATAGGGGCTACGGTGTTTTTATGAAAAGATATGCCTTTTGAAATATCCGTAGATCCCTTAACCTGTCTTTTAAAAATACCCACGACCCGCTAGTTTTGAAATAGGTATGAGTCTAATCTTATCTAGCAACTACACTAAGATATACAGCTGAACTAACCAGCTGGGCTACAGGTAAGGAAACCGCCTAACATCTGAGTCGATATATATAGATAATAGTCGGTGATTCCGCCTCAATAGTATCGCGCACGATACAGTATATCATATGACATCCTCAAGTCATGAGTGCGGATCTATCATCAATATAGGCTCGTACGGTAAATCGTCGTACGGCATCCCAATAGCTGGGTATGGGTCAATATCATACTATCTCATCACATTTCGGGTGTAACTTATCATCATATCATATAATCTGGGGTACTGATCTAAGTCTAGTACAACTGATATCATCTACAAGGTTTGAATGCGGGGTAAACACACATCCCAAACCCGCAAGAATCACATTTCGTATCCCAAATACGAATCATAACAAATCACCGATCTCGCGGCACAAAGCCCACATCATCGACTCAACTCCAAAGTCATCCCATATCATCAAACACAGTGCAAGTATAAGAAACACACAAGTGTATGCGTGTGGGTGCAAATCTATCCTATGGTTCGCAACTAGGAACTACGCTAGTTATTTCTACCCCTAACTAACCATAACACACTAACTATCGCACCTATAAATATACTACATAGTATTAATTACGGACTGCGGGGGTGTTATACGCCATCCACCCGACTTCCCCCTGTAGATATAATCTACTCACCTTAGGTCTTCATTTGTCGACGTCGCCACGCGCTTTCTTGTCGTCCCGAAGTCTTCATGGGGTACCTACACAGCAAGTATCGTATATACGCAATTAACACCAAAGCCAAGCTAAAACGGCACATGAAATCCAAAACGATACGATAAGGGGCCTATAGGTGAGAACCTATGGCACGCCTTCAAAACCGTCAATAAACCCTCTATATCGTCGTATAAACGCCAAATAGTCGAGGTAAAACGAAACACACCAATGCAGAAATGAAAATACGGAATACGGAAACACGAATCCAAAATAGCAACTTAGGATATATGTCCCAGATTTCACCCTAGATAGAATCTGTCAAAACTAGAAGTACCCAGGGTCAATACTAGAGGAAATAGGGCCAGGCACGCAAAACGAGGGGATTCCTCTCTGGTCTGGCCGCAAATTGCGGCCAGAATGGGGATTTCGGCGGCCTCAAGAAGGAATTGGGGGCTGGGGTCTGGGGTGTTGGTTCAATGGTGCCTGCACATGTCACTGTCCACTCAATATTATTTTCAGGTGTCTCGTATGATAGCAGATTCAAGTTAACCTTCACAGATTTCACAATTTCCCCGATATCGGTTTCTAAAATCCGTATTCTGGTTCTAGCTTCAGGTTTTGGGTTCCAATTCATACACTAGGGTGATGGTATAACCTCTACTGACCTCAATTTCATATTACAACCCATAATTCACCACAACCCTAACTAGGTTTTCATCAAGTCCATAATATCACACAATATCGATATAATCTTAACTTGGGGTTAAAGGAAATGCTACAATTTAGCTAATGGTCCCGAAATTACCTCAATTGGCAACTCAAGAACTTTCTTGAGTTGCCCTCTAGTGGCCAAAATCCATGCTTCTTTAGCTCCATGTGTAGATCTAGGGATTGTGCACAATTTTAATGAAATGGAGATTGGGTTTTGGTGTAGTTTTAGAGGTGTTTTGGAGCTTAAAGAGGGGAGGGAAATGGAGTGCAGGAGCAGCAGCAGTAGGAGGAAGAAGAGGGAGGAAAAATGATGGGAGAAATGGCTTAGGGTTTTAGTCAATGATGCCCCATACCTCTCTTCTCACCAACCCTCCATTCTTTAATCTTTTCTCTTTTATTTCCTTTTCCTTTCTCTCAAAACCTTCTCACACCAATAGTAAACCCAAAGTAACATGGTAGAAAATGCACAAGTGTGATAAAAATGATATGTGCAAGTTTTGCACAAAAATGCTAAAAAAAAAACCGATTAGCGATTTTTAATCGCGATTAGCACTAATTTAGTGTCAAACTAATCACAAAAACTTTAAAATGTCATAATTCTCTAATTTACCCTATTTTAGAATTTTTCATAATTTTCTCAAATTTTTCCTATCTATTTGCATTTAATTATAGATTTAATATTAAAATAATCAATAAAATAATATTAAATTATAAAAATTCCTAAAATTAATATTTTATCTTTTTGAAAATGTTACACCAGCATCACAGAATAATACAGATACCTGGGATCCCCGGGTTTCATAGAGCCTTTACTGAAACCCGACGTTCCCCTGGTCGTGTGGATAGCCTGTGCAATGAAAATCCTAGACCCCTACGGGCGCGGAAAGTTACCCGCCAAAACCTGAAGAGAGGCAGCCCCCTTCTGCAACGTGAATGGACCACCCAGCACTTCACGGAATCCGGTAACTTGGGCTCCCCTCCTGGGTCAACCTGTACCCCTACGAGTGAGGCGAATAGCCCGCCAATTCTAGAGTAAAGCCCCCTCCGTCTCAATGCCATGAGATGCGGGCCCGTTGTCCTATGGAACCCGGCTATCCGTGCACTCCACCGCGGGGTAATCCTAGTACAGAAAGTAAAATATACAACGGGTACATCGACCTCGACCCGGTCTTTCCCCAAAAGAATAATATAAAACAGGAAGTAACGACAGTCCACATGTCGAACGCTCGCCCCGCAATATCAAATATACATAAAAAACCAAACTATACTACCATTGCTTCCAGGCTATCCCCCATGACCAATCCGCAACATCACAGCAATACACAGAACATCAACGTGAATGTCACTTTCGCAAATCCGTCTAAAAAGGCTATAGCAGATAGACTGGATTTACCGATCGAATGACATTCACGGTCGCAGATATAATGTAAATACTATGAACCAACATGTTTAAAATATTCGATCGATCAAATTTACCGAAGTGGGCCCCAAGCACTACTGTAGCACTCACAGAAAATCTGGGCCCAAAAAGAATATCCCCAAACCCCCATTTCCTAACCAGAAGCCTACTGTGAAAATTTGGTGCAAAGATAGCACATTCCCACCACGGAACCGCGGCCAAACAAGGGGTTTGGCCGCGTTTCCGCGGTCGTACTGAGGAATCATTGCATCGAATTTTCCCAGAATGCTTAGAATTCTCTGCTCGTGTTTCTGCAATGACCTGAAAAATTTTTGAGCCCAAAAAAAATTTCGACAGAAACATGTGCAATGAAAATGCGATTTTGGGATTTTTTTGTTCGATCGAGTTCTAAACATACTAGAGCAAGCTAGATTAGGTTAATAGCGTAGCTCTGATACCAATGTAAGTGCACGGCGGTGCCCCGGCCGTCAATCCGACGCCGGAATGCGGAAACGAAAATTTTCTAACAACTAGAAACCGGCACCATCGCGCACAAAAAACCCGGATCGGGCCATTAACCCAACTCTAGAAAACAAGAATAAGAGTAAAGAAGCTATACCAAGTGATCCGTGTCCTTCGGTCTTTGCCTCCACTGCGATCGCCTCGCGGAATCTCCGGTTGTCGCCTCCTCGTCTAAACGGGCACCACAACGCCGGGTTCTTTTACGGGCTCCCACCTCTGGACCGAGGCAACTCGGGCACGAAGTTGGCGAGCAGACGCGTCCAAGAGATGCTGTAGACTAAGTGTAGTAGCTTGTCTCTTTGGGGTTATGAAGTTGCCATAAAGATGATGGAGAAGAGAAAGAACTTTGGAGAGGAAGAAGGTGTATCATTTTGCAAGCATGAAGAATGAGATGAATAAATCCCACCACAATAAAATGAACTCTCTCATTCTCTCCCTCAAAAAGTGGACGGCCCCTTATGTGAAATGGTGGAGGGAAAAATATACCAAAACCAAGAAAAGAGGTGAGTGTAGGAATCAAGAGTGGTGACCACATCCAAAAGAAAGCCTCTCATCAAGTTCTAATCCATTCTAATCTCAATTAATGCAAGCAAGTGATGGAAAAAGAATCTCATCATGCAAGAACCATCATGATGCCACCATTTCACAAAGAAACCCTCCACAAAAGATAATTTGCACAACTGCAAATAACCCCCTCCATCGGGAAAGTCCGGCCGGGAAGGAACAAAGGAAAACTGGCCGGAACGGAATACAAACTGGCAACTTCAGAAAACCGATCCCGTAATAAATTATAGGAAAACCCCGCGACTGCATATACATGCCCGCATTTGTATTCCCACTGAATACAGATGCAAAGAGACAAAATCTACACTGTACAATAACAGGATCCGGCTTAAACCAAAGCCCGCTAGTATTATCCGTCCGATCATGATCCATGCAATACCGTGCATATCTGATCGAACCCGGCCATATCTCCATACGGCCTCTACAGCGTTTCGCCCGAAACCTGAGTAACTGTGTGTGGTGGACTCTAAAGACTCGTCAATACTATGGCTGTGGATTGAACCACTAGCATGTCAGAGGTATTAGTCATACATGACGGGCTACCAGCTATTGACCAAAAGGGACGTCGATGAGCGAACTCATCCTGACACCCTACTGAGACTGTCAGTGACAATATCTGTACAGTCCGGTCCGTTCGTCTATGAGCATCGCATGGAGGGCCTAGGGGGTTGGTAAAAGTCAGACCGCCAAAAGCGGTACAAGTCGTGTCGGAGAGTAGCCCAGAACACCCTGAGATACTACTGGAATACCTTCCAGTAAATCTCCTGCCTTGGCCAAGGACTTCGTGTAATGGCTCTCCTAAACACAGCGCGACCTCACCCCCAATACCGGGACATACGAACCCCTGCAGATCCGCTCACTGCCTCCATGTGGCTCGGGACTGTACCCAACTAAAACCTGTTTGCACGTCTCCTTTGAGCGTGGTTGGGTAGTAATCAAAGCACAGTGGGAACTCACACGAGACAAATGACGATCTCAGGTCGATGAACTAACATGTCACCAGGGAACTGCTATCTGACATTAGGTATAAGACCAACTAGCATGTTCCCGGCGAGTCCTGTCCGGTGAACTCATAACCCAATGAGCACCTGTATACATCTTAGGTGAACCAACTGACACCAGTGGCTTGTGAGACCGGCCACCGCCTTTCGTCGGGGTCTCGACTGTATACACTAGTCTACTCTGGAGTATCGATGCCCTGTCTCGAAACTCCCACGACTAGGGACCTTTTAAGGATGTGCTTATAGACCCCAGCTCACACGTATATGATCGCCCCCATACTGCTGGTAGTCAAGCAAGAATCCTAGGGGCTCTATCAACGTGCAATAGTGATCAGTAATGTCACCTAAAGCAGTACACGATGATATAGATAAACCAGATAGCATACTATCATCTTGAGTAAGACTGTCCTACCGGCATAGGTGCTCCCTCAATCATTGCAATCACGTGGCTGTGATCCAATAATTGACTCTGAGGGCACTATCTCCAACAATTAGCCGATCAAGTAGGTGTCTAGAAAGGTGTCAATGGGGTTACGCCTCTGGGAAAATGAGGTTTACTTTAATTAGGTTCGTGCGAAAGCACGGGGAACCAACCTCAAAGTACCGACACTGGCCTGGCTGAAAGATTGGCGAAATTGTAGGGTGTAATTAATCACGGCTAGACTTTCCTTTTAGGGTTTGAAGGAAGATTTGGTAAAAACAGTGGGAGCCATCCTGATTAGATAAAATAATAACCAATCTGATCTTGTAAGAGCATACGCTAAAGTGTTTTCTTCTCTCTCTCTCCAGGTAGCGACCAAATCATGCCTTAATAAAGATAATATATGGATGTATTGACCGAACCCGCATGTTATACTGTGCTGGGGAACGTTGGTTCCGTTCTTTCTTATAAAAGTTATAAGACTGAATAGGATATAGGGGAATACCGGGATTCCCATGCCACCCGAATGAAGAAAGTACATGTTGATGCATTTTCTTCGGGTGTGTTCGTTGCAGAAAACTATTTCTCCATTTGCTCTACGTCCTGGGTATTAGATACCGGGTCAGGATCCCATATATGTAATCAGTTACATGGGCTTAGGAAAGGTAGAGAACTTGGAGAAGGTGATAAAGACATAAGGGTTGGAAATGGTGAAATTGTTGCAGCTAAAACCGTCAGGGAATATCACCTTGTATTGCCAACTGGTAATACATTGATTCTGAACGAATGCTATTACATGCCGAACCTGATATGCAACATTATATCGGTTTCTTTGTTGAGTAAAGAGGGATATAATTTTGTATTACAGGATAATGTTATAAACATTTTCCTTAACCAAAAGTTGGTCGGATCAGGCACGTTGTGCAATGGCATTTATGTTCTAAATCAATCAACAGTTCTGAGCATAACAAACACACACAAGAGGAAGAGTTCAGAACTGAACGAATCCTTCTTGTGGCATTGTAGACTATGTCACATCAATGTGACACGACTAGCTAAGTTGCATAAGGATGGATATTTGAATCCGTTTGAATTTGTTGCGCCACGGCAGAGCCCCGGCCGTCTATCCGAGGCCAAAATGCGGAATCAAAAATTTTTCTTAAATTTAAATCGGCGCTACCGCGGACAATATACCCGGATCGTAACGATTAACCTATACTTTCTAACTAGAGATGGGGTGAGAGATATACCGAGTGATCCGTGTCCTCCGGTCTTCTCGTCGTCGTCCCGATCTCCCGCGGAATCTCCGGCCGTCACCTCCTCGTCGAAAAGGGCACCACGTAGCCGATATCTTTTACGGGCTCCCACCTCTGGACCGAGGCAACTCGGGCGTGAAGTTGGCTAGCCGACGCGTCCAAGAGTACTGTAGGTGTACTGTAGTGGCTTGTCTCTTTGGGTTTTGTGAAGTTTCCATGGATGTGGAGGTGTAGGAAGAAAATAAACTTTGGAAAAATGGAGCTATCATTTTCTTGCAAGAAAATGAGATGATGAAATACACTACACATAAAAATGAACCTCTCATTTTCTCTCATCCAATTGTGGCCGGCCCCCCCTCTTTGGAAATATGGTGGAGGAATCAACAACACAAGAAAGGAGGTGATGGTAGTAAAAGTAAAGGGGTGACCACATCCAAAAACCATGATAACAAGGTCAAATCTAAATCAAGATCAACTCTAATCACAAAGACATGATGTATAAAGCATCTCATGATGATAGAAGCCACAAATGCAAGAAACCCCTCCACAATAAGTTATTTGCAAACTTGCAAATAACCCCTTCCATCACAAAAGTCCGGCCGTGAAGAAACAAAGGAAAACCGGCCGGAACGGAATGCAAACTGGCAACTCCAGAAAACAGATCCCGTAATAAATTACAAGAAAACCCTCGACTGCATATACATGCCCGCATTTGTATTCCCACTGAATACAAATGCAACGAGACAAAATCTACACTGTCTAATACTAGGATCCGGCTTAAGCCAAAGCCGGCTAGTAAAAACCGTCCGATCACGATCCGTGCAATACCGCACGTATCTGATCGAACCCTGCCATATCTCCATACGGCCTCTACAGCGTTTCGCCCGAAACTTGAGTAACTGTCTGTGGTGGACTCTAAAGACTCGTCAATACTATGGCTGTGGATTTAACCACTAGCGCGTCAGAGGTATTAGCCATACGTGATGGGCCACCAGCTATTGACCAAAAGGGACGTCGATGAGCGAACTCATCCTGACACCCTACTGAGCCTGTCTGTGACAATATCCGTACAGTCCGGTCCGTTCGTCTATGAGTATCGCATGGCGGGCCTAGGGGGTTGGTAAAAGTCAGACCCCCAAAAGTGGTACAAGTCGTATCGGAGTGTAGCCCAGAACACCCTGAGATACTACTGGAATACCTACCAGTAAATCTCCTGCCTCGGCCGAGAGCTTTGTGTAATGGCTCTCCTAGACACAGCGCGACCTTACCCCTAATACCGGGAGAGACGAACCCCTGCAGATCCGCTCACTGTCTCTATGTGGCTCGGGACTGTACCCAACTAAAACCTGTTTGCACGACTCCTTTGAGCCGTGGTAGGGTAGTAATCAAAGCACAATGGGAACTCATACGAGACAAATGACGATCTCAGGTCGATGAACTAACCTGTACACATGTCACCAGGGAACTGCTATCTGACGTCTGGTATAATCCCAACTAGCAGGTTCCCGGCGAGTCCTGTCCGGTGTACTCATAACCTAATGAGCACCTGTATACATCTTAGGTGAACCAACTGACACCAGTGGCTTGTGAGACCGGACACCACCCCTCGTCGGGGTCTCGACTGTATACACTAGTCTACTAATGGAGTATCGATGCCCAGTCTCGAAACTCCCACGACTAGGGACCTTTTGAGGATGTGCTTATAGACCCCAGCTCCCACATATATGATCGCAATCATACTGCTGGCCATCAAGCAAGAATCCTATGGGCTTTATAAACATGTAATAGCGACTCGTAAGGTCACCTAAAGCAGTACACGATGATAAAGATAAACTAGATAGCATACCATCATCTTGAGTAAGACTGTCCTACCGGGATAGGTCCTCCCTCAATCATTGGAATCACGTGCCTGTGATCCAATAATTGACTCTGAGGGCACTATCTCCAACAATCTCCCACTTGCACTCAAGGGTAATTATTGCGATGTCGCATACTCACAGCCCGTATGATACCGAACACCCAACTCCTCTACTAGTCAGTCTCAAAATTCCCGTTTGCGAAACTATTGTGTTCGAGGAATAGCCTCAGTGAGTAGATCCGCTCAGATGTTTCTTTCTATGTCTCTCTATATCTCAAGTTCGCGGAGAAAGCCATCTCCCGAAATGAGCAATACCTATCTTAGAATGTGTCTGGATGTCTGATGGGACCTAGCTCATAAATGAACTCCAAATCCAAACTTCTTAGACTGTATGTTCAACTGAACTTAATCAGTATCCTGCGCCATGCCTCCCTCAGTATCCACCTGGACTACCTGTCCATAATACTGCCCCTCGTCAGAGGGAAAACTATAA
Organism: Agapanthus africanus; assembly: GCA_030015575.1. NCBI lineage: Eukaryota > Viridiplantae > Streptophyta > Magnoliopsida > Asparagales > Amaryllidaceae > Agapanthus > Agapanthus africanus. Next base: position 92,268 of record JASDDO010000284.1, on the reverse strand, counting down.
CTCTGTCAGTCACTCTGTCATCCAGGTCACCTTGGAAGTCTGGAATGATAACCGTCTCCTAAAGGAGGCTGCCGTTATCAATTCCCTAGAACATCAACTTATGTTCTAAAACTGCTTCCGATTGTTTCTCCAGGATTGGATGAATATCAACTTATTGCACCTACTGCAAGAACAACATCTGGTGTGGTACTTGACATCTCATGATTGGTTCAATTGCCTAAGCAAGTGATCTGCCAATCATGCACATCCCTCTCCCCTTTAGTCTGTAAGACACCTTTAGAGAGGGTGTCTCCATCACCTGCAGGTACACTACAGTGCCAGGAGTCGTCCATTCTAAATACTTATAGAATGCTGTCTAAGTACCCAGATTGGGAAACCACCCAAATCTAGACCTAAAACCATAGATCTAGTAACCAGAAGGTCTGATATAATATCCAAGTCCTATGTGGAGAAACCACTGCGTGACAACCAAAGAATAACCGATCGTAGTATAGGAATATCACTTCCTACTCTGTGTATGTCATCCAAATACCAGGACATCACACCCTACTACCTTCTTAACAGATCCATCCCCTATTCTGATAAGTCAAATCTATGACTGTCACATCAGAAATAGATGATCTATCTCTGCTATATCTGCTTTAGTCTATAAACAGACATAAGCCACCTGTCCACCAATGCTTCCGCTGCTCCCACTGACCACGAAAACCCTCTGGCAGAGTCATATAGACGTACACTTCTAAAGCTAGTTTAGAACGACGCTATACTCATCCTCCTGCCGGGTCTCACAGTCTGGAACAACAGCAATGGCAAGTCTGGGTAAACAAGAACCTCCCTGCCACCGTCCTTGAGCATACCGAAGTACCTCTCGAGTGCCTGAGGTTACCCACCATATCTGCGGAGTGGCTAATGGAATGTCAAGACAGATTGAATCTTTAGGTTCCTATCAAATTTTCAGTAATCGTTTGCGGTTCTGGAATCACTTCCAGTTCTACCATACTCCCACCGCTGTTTTCTGAAAAAATCCATTTTTGTTAAAACTGTGGCGAGTCAAGAACAATATCACTATTGATCTTCCATATGGTAGAAAGTCAACCCTCGTCATAGCCCGGGTCAACCCACAAACAGCCATTATAGAAACGTGCCTTGAGTTGTCCAGTGTCTGGTTTTAAGCATAAGCCGGACAACTCCCCGTACCTTAACAATGTCAAGATATGAACTGTTCTATATACCCAATATAGAAACAGAGGCACCGATTTACTTGGTACCAGATTCAAATCATGCAGCTGTTTCCAGTGCATGTCAAGTAATTGGAGAGAGGACGATCGGCGTTACTCAACTTAGGAATACTTCCAATTATGAGTAACCTGAAAGAGAAGCTAGTTCTAATCATTACTATCAACTGAATACCATTCACAAGTATCTACATCTTCAATCACCTTGAAGAATCCCGATACTTGCAATACCTGGTTCTCTACTTTACTCATATACCAATAACTTCTCAAAACTCAGACCCTGTGTTTCTACGAAACAACTATCTAAGAACTAGAGAAGTCATAAGTAAACAAAATATAGTACGAGGACCAACCCCTCTGTCCTAATGGACATTGGACAATATACAATACTCTGTATAAGTCCCTTGAGTCTAATACCTCATTCACTGTGTGTCGTAGGTTGAAAACTGTACTTATGGTTAAGAAGAATTACACCGCTGTTTAATGCTCCTTACCTAACCATCCACTGATATAGGAAAATGTCATAGACATAATTTCAAAAAGGTATATCTCACTCTATAATAATAGATGTACAGATATATCAATTTGAAATTGGTGCATAACAACGGATATTCAAAACCAAATATTTGCCGACCGGCAAACAACCCAGGTGATTTCCTCAAATATCACCAATTGCAACGAATCGCGATATAATGAAGATGATCACCTAATTCCCAATAACTTACTCCCACTCATCATCTGTAAAACCATACAGATGTGAAAATCAAAACTGGTAAATACATACCCCGGAGCAAGTGTCTAATCGGGAAATCAGTTTTCTTTTAACAGTACACAGTGAAACTGAAACATTGAAATGTTTCGATGGGGTATCCCGATATTCCTAGTAATGCCTCTTCCATTATCCAGATTCACAACTGTAACCGTATATCTCTTTGCCATCTCTCCAAATCCCTTTATATGTCTTTAGTCATTACCTTCTGTACACCCTTTAGGCCAAATAGTTTTCTTCCTTCCCTACCGCTCGGCACCAGCCTATGGTTTGGAAGAGGACTATCCAATAAGCATAATGGGTGTACTGTCCTGATCCTAGGAGCACTCACAATGCGAGAGAAGGTGAAGATAAAAGACAACCGAATAAACCTTATTCCTATTTCTCCTGAACCAGAATCCATCCCCCAACTGGAACAAGTTCCTTTCGAGTTCGTATATAACCATACGATGGAATATCCAAATAAACTGTGGATCTTCGTAGTGATACAGAGTGTCCTGGAGAAATACAAAGGTGATTTAGGATTGGCGAAGAAATACTCGGTTTGGTCGTGAATAGCAGTCGCAATTTACTTTGCCCTCTTACTAATGCCTTTCTTTGTCTTAACTTAATACCTTCTGTACACCATCGTTATGCTAATTGGTTTTCTTCATTCCCCACCGTTCGGCACCAGCCTATGGTTTGGAAGAAGACTATCTAATTTGCGTAATAGGTGTACTATCTCCTAAACCAAGGAGTACTCACAACCTGAGAGAAGGTGAAAGGAAAAGACAACTGAATATTCCTATTCGTTTTCTCCAGAACCGGAAACCATCCTCGAATTCCTTCGAGTTCATATATAACCATACGATGGTTTTGTCAAATGGAAGTGGACGTTCGTAGTAATACGGGGTGTCCTGGAGAAAAGAGTAAAAGTAGAAGTAGCAATGAGGTTTGCAACTCTGACTATCCAAAAGCCAGTGTTAAGAAGGTTCGGTCAACTTGGTCACTGAGTCATAGTCTAGGGTCGGGTCATTGGTCGCTGCCAAAAGAGAGAGAAAAGAAACACTCAGCGTGCACTCTAACCTAGATAGAAATGGTTATCACTTTATCTAATCAGGAAACCTCCCACTGTAACCTCAAATTCTTCTCCAAACCCGAAAGAAGAATTAGTCGGGATCACCCGAGGAGTAAGCCAACTCATCAGAGGGAATCGGGATCCAACTATCATCGCATGATAACTTGACGGAATCCACTCAAGTCACCACACTCCAGAAGGTATGCGCATGCCTGGCAAGTTTCAGTTTCTTTAGAAACTCCCAATGTGATTTTTACCCCTAGGACCCAAGTGACCTTGACGGAGTCAACAAATCAAAGAGTCCTAGTCAAGTTCAACCCGTCATTATCTGGATTGCATTAAACCCACCCGTGCGTTCCCTTGACGGAGTCAACAAGGCCGCACGACTGTCCTAACCAATCCCATTTATGCAACAAACAAGCACCACATAGCTACCGTACACTACGCCTTGACGGAGTCAACAAACGCAGCACGAATACTAAATAATACCCATAAGAAATGACGGAGGGCTACGACTGGTTTTTGGTGAAAAACCTTTAACGTAATGAACTTGATATCGTTGAAGGAACTGCATAGCCTTTTATAAAAATATAGTGGCGAAAACCTTTGCTAAAGAGGTCACTCCCGGTGAAGGGATCTCAGCTCTTTCCCCGTAGAATGAGGTGCAGGATATTCCAACTGAATACCACGATGCAAAGCAAAAGTAATCGGCTATAGTGAAGTTATTGCCCTGACGCAAACTTTTGTTCAAGGGGTCACTCCCGGTGAAGGGATCTCGGCCCTTGCCTCGTCGACCGAGGAGCAGGATATTCTAACTGAATACCACTGTGCAAAACAAAAGAGAACGCCCTTGCAATAACAGCTTTTTGAAAAAATGTTCCAACAACATCAGAATAGGTTTGTTTAGCTTGCATTGATCCGAATCAACGCAGTCCCATCAATTGATCACACCACAAAAGAACGAAAATAATGATGTACGTATATGCCATCCGCATTCGCCACTAGGTCCCGTCATCACCCGTTAGGTTACTTAACTAACGACAGAGCGGGGACTGGACTAGCGCGGATGCAAAACATATACAACATCTACTAGTATATATATAATATATAATTTTCGCTCAAGGCGTGATAAAATATGCAGCATCACAGAAATGTAACCAGCATCACAGAACAATACAGATATCTGGGATCCCCGGGTTTCATAGAGCCGCTACTGAAACCCGACGTTCCCCTGGTCGTGTGGATAGCCTGTGCAATGAAAATCCTAGACCCCTACGGGCGCGGCAAGTCACCCGCCAAAACCTGAAGCGAGGCAGCCCCCTTCAGCAACGCGAATGGACCACCCATCACTTCACGGAATCCGGTAACTTGGGCACCCCTCCTGGGTCAACCTATACCCCCTACGAGTGCGGCGAATAGCCCGCCAATTCTAGAGTAAATCCCCCTCCGTCTCAATGCCATGAGATGCATGCCCGTTGCCCTCTAGAACCCGGCTATCCGTGCACCCCTCCGCGGGGTAATCCTAATACAGAAAGTAAAATATACATACAACGGGTATAGCGACCTCGACCTGGTCGTGCCCCAAAAGAATAATACAAACAGGCAGTGACGGCAGTCCACATGTCGGACGCTCGCCCCGCAATATCAAATGTACATATAAAACAAACCTGTACTAACATTGCAACCAGGCTATCCCCATGACCGATCCGCAACATCACAGCACAACACAGAACATCAACGTGAATGTCACGTTCGCAAATCCGTCTAACCGGGCTATAGCAGTTAGGTAGGATTTACCGATCAAGTGACATTCACGGTCGCAGATATAATGTAAATACTGTGAACTAATGTGTTTAAACTTTTCGATCGATCAAATTTATCGAAGTGGGCCCCAAGCATTACTGTAGCACTTAAAAAGAGTCTAGGCCCAAAAAGAATATTCCAAAAACCCCATTTTCAACCCAGGAGCTCACTGCAAAAATTTGGTCCAATGAATAGTAAAAATGTCCGCGGAACCGCGGCAAATACGTGGGTTCGTCCACGGTTCCGCGGTGGAATAGTGAGATCACACGACCAAATTTTCACAGAATGCTTAGAATTTCCTGCACATGTCACTGCAATGTACTGAAAAATTTTTGGAGCCAAAAAAATTTCGACAGAAAACTGTGCAAATGAAAATGGGTTTTCGGAAAATCCGTTCGATCGAACATGTAAACACACTAGATCAAGCTAGGCAAGGTTAATGGCGTGTCTCTGATACCATGTTGCGCCACGGCAGCGCCCCGGCCGTCTATCCGAGGACAAAATGCGGAATCAAAAAATTTTCTTAACTTTAAACCGGCGCTACCGCGGACAATATACCCGGATCGTAACCATTAACCTATACTTGCTAACTAGAGATGGGGTGAGAGATATACCGAGTGATCCGTGTCCTCCGGTCTTCTCGTCGTCGTCCCGATCTCCCGCGGAATCTCCGGCCGTCACCTCCTCGTCGGAAAGGGCACCACGTAGCCGATATCTTTTACGGGCTCCCACTTCTGGACCGAGGCAACTCGGGCGCGAAGTTGGCTAGCCGACGCGTCCAAGAGTACTGTAGGTGTAGTGTAGTGGCTTGTCTCTTTGGGGTTTGTGAAGTTGCCATGGATGTGGAGGTGTAGGAAGAAAATGAACTTTGGAAAAATTGAGCTATCATTTTCTTGCAAAAAAATGAGATGATGAAATACACTACACATAAAAATGAACCTCTCATTTTCTCTCATCCAATTGTGGCCGGCCCCCCCTCTTTGGAAATATGGTGGAGGAATCAACAATACAAGAAGGGAGGTGATGGTAGTAAAAGTAAAGGGGTGACCACATCCAAAAACCATGATAACAAGGTCAAATCTAAATCAAGATCAACTCTAATCACAAAGACATGATGTATAAAGCATCTCATGATGATAGAAGCCACAAATGCAAGAAACCCCTCCACAATAAGTTATTTGCAAACTTGCAAATAACCCCTTCCATCACAAAAGTCCGGCCGTGAAGAAACAAAGGAAAACCGGCCGGAACGGAATGCAAACTGGCAACTACAGAAAACTGATCCCGTAATAAATTACACGAAAACCCCTCGACTGCATATACATGCCCGCATTTGTATTCCCACTGAATACAAATGCAACGAGACAAAATCTACACTGTCTAATACTAGGATCCGGCTTAAGCCAAAGCCGGCTAGTAAAAACCGTCCGATCACGATCCGTGCAATACCGCACGTATCTGATCGAACCCTGCCATATCTCCATACGGCCTATACAGCGTTTCGCCCGAAACTTGAGTAACTGTCTGTGGTGGACTCTAAAGACTCGTCAATACTATGGCTGTGGATTTAACCACTAGCACGTCAGAAGTATTAGCCATACGTGACGGGCCACCAGCTATTAACCAAAAGGGACGTCGATGAGCGAACTCATCCTGACACCCTACTGAGCCTGTCAGTGAAAATATCCGTACAGTCCGGTCTGTTCGTCTATGAGTATCGCATGGCGGGCCTAGGGGGTTGGTAAAAGTCAGACCCCTAAAAGCGGTACAAGTCGTGTCGGAGTGTAGCCCAGAACACCCTGAGATACTACTGGAATACCTACCAGTAAATCTCCTGCCTCGGCCGAGGGCTTTGTGTAATGGCTCTCCTAGACACAGCGCGACCTCACCCCCAATACCGGGAGAGACGAACCCCTGCAGATCCGCTCACTGCCTCCATGTGGCTCGGGACTGTACCCAACTAAAACCTGTTTGCACGACTCCTTTGAGCCGTGGTAGGGTAGTAATCAAAGCACAGTGGGAACTCACACGAGACAAATGACGATCTCAGGTCGATGAACTAACCTGTACACATGTCACCAGGGAACTGCTATCTAACGTCTGGTATAATCCCAACTAGCAGGTTCCCGGCGAGTCCTGTCCGGTGTACTCATAACCCAATGAGCACCTGTATACATCTTAGGTGAACCAACTGACACCAGTGGCTTGTGAGACCGGCCACCGCCCCTCGTCGGGGTCTCGACTGTATACACTAGTCTACTAATGGAGTATCGATGCCCAGTCTCGAAACTCCCACGACTAGGGACCTTTTGAGGATGTGCTTATAGACCCCAGCTCCCACATATATGATCGCCATCATACTGCTGGCCGTCAAGCAAGAATCCTATGGGCTTTATCAACGTGTAATAGCGACTCGTAAGGTCACCTAAAGCAGTACACGATGATAAAGATAAACCAGATAGCATTCCATCATCTTGAGTAAGACTGTCCTACCGGGATAGGTCCTCCCTCAATCATTGCAATCACGTGCCTGTGATCCAATAATTGACTCTGAGGGCACTATCTCCAACAGAATTTTCATCTTATGACACTTTCCAGTCATGTCTCATAGGCAAGATGACCAAAACTCCGTTTACGGGACACGGAGAAAGAGTTACTGAACTCTTGGGACTGATACATAGTGATGTATGCGGTCCCATGTCTACACATGCTAGGGATGGTTCTTTGTACTTCATTACATTCACTGACGATCCTTCTAGATTCGGATATGTTTTCCTGATGAAACACAAATCAGAAGCTTTTGAGAAATTTAGAGAATATAAACATGAAGTCGAGAACCAAACTGGGAAAAGTATTAAAATCCTTCGATCTGATCGAGGAGGTGAATACTTGAGCAATGAATTCCTGGACTTCCTAAAAGAGAATGGGATTCTCTCTTAGCTAACTCCTCCATATACACCACAGCACAACGGTGTATCGGAACGGAGGAACCGCACCCTATTAGATATGGTGCGCTCTATGATGAGTATAGCTGAGTTACCTATTTCCTTCTGGGGATATGCACTGGAGACAACAGCATACCTACTGAATAGGGTTCCTACCAAATCTGTGCCTACCACCCCATATGAGATATGGGAGGGGAAGAGACCATATCTTAATTTTATTAAGATATGGGCTTGCCCGGCTTATGTCAAAAGACAAAAACCGGACAAACTCGAGGCAAGGTCTGTTTTGTGTAAGTTTATTGGATATCCCAAGCATTCGCGAGGGTATATCTTCTACCACAGTGAGGAACAAAGGGTGTTTGTTGCTCAACACGCCACCTTTTTAGAAAAGTAAATTCTTGCAAAAGAGATTAGTGGCTCTGAGGTAGAACTGGAAGAGGTTCCAGCTGTACAAACCACAACAGAAGATTTTGTGGAACCAGAGGATTCGGTAGTTCCCGATGAACTCCAGCCACTCCGCAGATCTAGTAAGGTTCCTCACCCACTTGAGAGATACTACGGTTTTCTCATGGATGGTGGGAGCGAGGATTGCATCATGGTTGATGATGACCCAACTAGCTTCGAACGGGCTATCACGAGTAGGGACTCAGTGAAATGGCTGGATGCAATACGGTCCGAGATGGAATCCATGTACACCAACAAAGTATGGACTTTGGAAAATGCTCCTGAAGGGGTAAAACCTATTAGGAGCAAGTGGATCTTCAAGAAAAAACTTGGTGTAGATAAGAAAGTGGAGACATTCAAAGCTAGACTTGTTGCAAAGGGTTTTCGTCAAAGACCTGGTGTGGACTATGACGAAATCTTTTCCCCAGTGGCTATGCTTAAATCCATCCGGATCATGCTTGCCATTGCTGCATATCATGACTACGAAATCTGGCAAATGGATGTTAAGACCGCCTTTCTAAATGGTGATTTAGAAGAGTGTGTGTACATGACTCAGCCAGAGGGCTTCGTAGATAGTGGGAGCAGCGGGAAGGTGTGCAAGCTGCTTAAATCCATTTATGGATTAAAACAAGCATCGCATAGATGGAACATCTGCTTTGATGTCGTTATCAAAGAGTTTGATTTCGTCAAAAACGTAGATGAACCTTGTATCTACAGGAAGGTGGCAGAGAGTAAGGTTGTCTTCCTCGTATTGTACGTGGACGACATACTCTTGATAAGAAATGACATTCCTATGCTGCAATCGGTCAAGCTCTTCTTATCACAAAGATTCTCAATGAAAGATCTAGGTGATGCCTCCTGCATATTGGGAATTATGTGTTAGTTGTAAGATGCCCTAGAGGCCAGTATTGTACAGATGATGTATATTATATTGGATGCTTGGACATATATAGAGATGACGTTCTTGCTCGATATGATAGTATGCTATCTGGTTACTCTTTATCTTAACATGTACACTTGTCTCTTTAAACTGTCTTATAGTTACATGTTGATAAAGCCCTTAGGATGTGTACTTGACTGCCTGGACTATGATGCAGATCATACTAGTGGGGACATGGTAGTCCATAAGTACATCCTTCAAGGTCCCTAGTCGTGGGTGTATCGAGACGGGGCATCGATATACCAGTATAGACTAGCGTATACGCTTCTCGACCCATGAGATGGGCGATGGATGATCCCATATCCATTGGTGTTTGACATCAGAGATGGTGTACGGGTGCTCAGTGGAGACTGGGTACACTAGACGGACTCGCCGAGAACTCCCAGATGGTATTATACCTCACGTCAGATGGCAGTTCTCAGGTGACACTTGTACAGGTTAGTCTGTAGACCCGAGATCGTCATAGAGTCTTGTGTGATTCCCACTGTGCTTTGATCTCCACCTTACCACGTCCATGAGGGCGTGCAAAACGGTGGTCTTTGGGTACAGTCCCGAGTCACATGGAGGCAATGAGCGATAGGAGGGGTTTCGTCTCTCCCGGTATTGGGGGTTGATGTTGCGCTGTGCTCGATTGGCCGTAACAGGGAAGTCCCTGGCCAGGGCTGATTAGAGATTTGCTGGTAAGTGTTACCAGTAGTTTCTCGACCCGTTATGAGCCTCACATCGGCACGACTTATCGGTTATTGGGGTTTGACGTTTACCACCCCTACACTTGATATGCGATGTATCAGACGAACAGACCGGACTGTACGGTAAGTGTTACTGGTTGGATTCACAGGAGTGTGAGAGGGCTAGCTCGTCGATCTTTTGATCGCTCAATACCTGGATGGACGTTACGTTTAGCAGACCTCTTGCGGCTTGTGGGTGCTTGATATGATCATCATCTGCTACCGGCGTATTGACGAGTCTTTAGAGTCCTACACAGAGGTTTCCTGGCTCAAGCGAAACGAAATAGGAGCGCATATAAGATATGTGCAGGACCGAGAATAATGCATGTATGTGATACCGCATTTCATTCTCGCGATGAATGTTTCGATTGGTTGTATGCGATATGACCTAGTTATCGAATCTTTGATTCGATAAATCGATACATTGGATACTACTCGGTTATATGCGATATAACCGGATCGTTAAATCAAGTGTTGATTTAATGATTTAATGTATAATTATATATTTGATATATTATTTTGCATTAGCTAGTATTGGTTCACTTTATATGGATTTTCTCACTTGATGTGCAAGAAGTATATGTGATATACTTTTGTGCACATATTTGTATCATGTTTGATGATACTTGATCATTTAGTTAAGTGCAAAGAATTAAACCATGGTTATGATAATGGTTAGGGTTTTGTATTATTCATCTATTTATTTATCCATTCTTTATTTATTTAATTAGATAAAAGAAAAGAAAATGGTTTCTTTTTATCATGAAGCTTGTTGAAGCATCATGAAGCTTTGACTAAAGAGACCATTTGTCTTCTTGCTTAACCCTAACCATTCCCATTTACCATGGTCTATTCTCTACACTTAACCTTAGTTAGCTTATGATAAGTATTGATTTATTTTTATTTTTAATTCAACACTTATCATATTTTTTCTTCATCTTCATCATCTTCTTCTTCAAGAAAGCTTGATGCCATCAATGGCAACTTGAGTTCTAAAGTGAGAAATCCAATTCTAATGTGAACCCACCTCCTATTTCTTCACCCTCTACCTCTTGCCAAGTTTTTTTGGGTGTTTTCTTCACAAGTTTCACAAATTTGTGAAGTCGGAGCTTGAACTTGTGATGCCTCGACGTAGATCATCTTCGGCACGAAGCCGACGACCTAGTCCGCCCAATTCTCCGATGAAGCCGACGTTTGAGTTCGGGATTCGAGATGGACAGCGAGAGGACGCCTACGTGGAGCCAAGGAAGTGGATAACCGGATCTACAAAGGTTGTAGCCTCTTTCCTTTAGTTAAAGTGTTCACTAGTTTCGTATTTCGCCTAGAATTCTAGCCGACGATCCGTGTTAGGGTTTCTCGGCACTCATAAATTTTGAAATTGGCATGGTTGATGCCTTGTGAGACCTCTATAGTGTGCCTAGGAACCTTTCACTGGTATCACAGCCTAGCTAGAGCCTTAGGCGAAGTCTAGACGACGTTTGAAGCCCGAACGAACCCGAAACCCTAAAACCCAAGTGCTCTCTAGACTTTTTCTAAAATCTGGGATTTTTCCATGTTAAAAATGCTTTAAAAATTCAGCAGGAAAATCTAAGAATTACGATGCAAAATTTATCCCATGAACAGTAAATAGTGCGGCGGAACCGCGGCAGAGGCCTGGCTTCTGCGGCGGTTCCGCGGCAACATGATGACATCATTACTCCCGTTTTGCACAGTAATTATTATTTTATGATGCTGAATTTTCTGGGAATTTTTTAATTTGACTCAAGAGTTGAGTGTTCTGGGGTTGTATTGGGAATCGACGATTCGATCGGATTATCAAATCTTGTCTATGTGGCTTTCCGGATAACTTTAGAATATGTTAAAAAGTTCGACCGGATATAAATACCCAACTTTTCCCCTGCCGGAAAATATCCAAGTGTTGGATTTTTGTGTGGTTTAAGGACGTTCGAAGTAGTGCAAGTAACGCGATGGTCCCTCTAGAAGACAACAAACCTTAACTCGATTATGTGACCGTCTTGAACTGCCCTTTGAACCTTCGGGTTTGGGGCAGTACGGCATGCCACATGTGAGGCGTTGGATTGACCCTTCTACGGCTGGACCGTTGGTACTGAGGCATGAAGTGAATGTCTTTGAACCTATTTCATGTGTTGAACGGTTTCGGGAAAACTTGGGTGTTCGAATGTTTGATCGGAAAGTTTAATATATTATATTTATCCGGAATGAGATACAATAATTGGAATTCACAAACAGTTATGAGATAACTGAATGAATGTTATAAATATAGTGGTTTAGTTTCATTTGATATTGAAAAGAGTTTTCGATAATGAGACTAAAATGCGGGATTTATATCTGTTAGGCATGTGATGTCTAAGTATTTCATTTGATTAGGCATGTGATGTCTAAAGAAGTTGCGGATTCCAATTGTTGTAGTTTTACACTTTCTTTTCTGTGACCGTAAGTGTAATATGTGATATCGCCGGTTTCGTTGATATATGTCAACGACAATTGGGATGCGCATATTTACTTACGTTGATGACATGTGATGTTATGTGTTGCTGGATATGTTATATTGGATTGTCGTGTTTGAATAGCCGGGGTTTTTTTTATGTGAGATGAGTGTTTTTCATTTTCATTCATGTAAAAACTTGTATGTAATATTCTTTTATTTGGGACACTTCCAGGTTGCGGAAGTTGTCACCTTTTGTATACTATTTACTTTTCAGCATTAGGATAGACCCAAGGAGGGGAGCACAAGTTACCGGGTTCTGGGGTCCATTGGGAGACCAACTCGAGGAGTCGAGTCCGGGTCTCCTAACCCTAGAATTGGCAGGGTTGCTTGCCGCTCTCGTAGGGGTCTAGGGGTGTGGGATTGGCTATTCATCATGACCGTGGAATCCGTGTTTTATACTGGCTCGTATTGAAAACACGGACGTCCTAGTATATCCAATATTTCATATGTTTCTTCTGCTGCGATATCTGTGATGTGATCATGTGATGTTCTGTGATAGATACAGTATATAGTATATATGATATATTATATAGACGTTACTTATGTTTTGCACCCGCGCTAGCCCTGCCCCGCTCTGCCGTTAGTTACCTAACCTAACGGTGCACGAGGGGACATCCAGGCGAATGCGGATGGCATAAGTGTACGTCGTATTTATCTGTGATGTTTAGGTACTTAAATGATGGGACTTCATTAATGTGATTAATGAAAGAAAAGAATCCTAAGATGTTGTAGAATCAAATTTTAAAACAAAACAGGTAGCTACAGTTCTTGCTTTGCATAGCGGTATATATGATATACCCTGCACCTTATTCGATGAGGAAAGGACCGAGATCCCTTCACCGGGAGTGACTCCTTTAGCAGTAACTGGCAGATGCTACACACTCGGTCTGGTTTTGATTGCTTTTAAGAGTTTTTGCTTTGCACAGCGATATATATGATATATCCCGCACCTCATTCGACGAGGAAAGGACCGAGATTCCTTCACCGGGAGTGACTCCTTTAGCAAAACTAGAAAAGCCTCAAAATCACACCATTTCAAAACTTCATTTTGATTCTACAACGATATCAAGTTCATTACGCTCATGGTTTTCAGAAAAACCTGCGTAGCCCTCCGTCATTTCAGATAAGTTACATATAGTATTCGTGCTACATTTGTTGGCTTTCGTCAAGGTGTAGTGTGCGGTAGCTATGTGCTGTTTATCTGCTGCATATGATGCGACTGGATTAGGGTAGTCGTACGGCTTTGTTGGCTTTCGTCAAGGGTCGTGCAGGTGGGTTTAATTCAGTCAAGAAATGTATGGGTTGAACTTGACTAGCGGGCTGCGGTTTGTTGGCTTTCATCAAGGTCATAGCACGCTAGGGGCAAAAGTATTATCGGGAATTTCAAGTGTTGAAATTTGCAATGAGATTGCATACCTTCTATGAGATAGTTGTATCCCGATACCCACTGCGAGTAAGAGTTACTCCTGGGAGAGTTTTGCACATTGCAATTAGCCGATCAAGTAGGTGTCTAGAAAGGTGTCAACGAGGTTACGCCTCTGGGAAAACGAGGTTTACATTAATTAGGTTCGTGCGAAAGCACGAGGGACCACCCTCAAAGTACCGACACTGGCCTGGCTGAAAGATTGGTGAACTTGTAGTGTGTAATTAATCCCGGCTAGTCTTTCCTTTTAGGGTTTGGAGGAAGATTTGATAAAAAGCAGTGGGAGCCATCCTGATTAGATAAGATAATAACCAATCTGATCTTGCACGAGCATACGCTAAAGTGTTTTCTTCTCTCTCTCTCTAGGTAGCGACCATTTCATGCCCTAATGAAGATAATAATATGGATGTATTGACCGAACCCGCATGTTATACTGTGCTGGGGAACGTTGGTTCCGTTCTTTCCTATAAGAGTTATAGGAATGAACAGGATATAGGGGAATACCAGGATTCCCATGCCACCCGTATGAAGAAAGTACATGTTGATGCATTTTCTTCGGGTGTGTTCGTTACAGAGAACTGTTTCTCCATTTGCTCTAGGTCCTGGGTATTAGATACCGGGTCAGGATCCCATATATGTAATCAGTTACATGGGCTAAGAAAAGGTAAAGAACTTGGAGAAGGTGATAAAGACATTAGAGTTGGAAATGGTGCAATTGTTGCAGCTAAGACTGTCGGGGAATATCACCTTGTATTACCGACTGGCAATACATTGGTTCTGAACGAATGCTATTACATGCCGAACCTGATATGCAACATTATATCGGTTTCTTTATTAAGTAAAGAGGGATATAATTTTGTATTACAGGACAATGTTATGAACATTTTCCGTAACCAAAAGTTGGTTGGATCAGGCACGTTGTGCAATGGCATTTATGTTCTAAATCAATCAACAGTTCTGAGCATAACAAACACACACAAGAGGAAGAGTTCTGAACTGAACGAATCATTCTTATGGCATTGTAGACTGGGTCACATCAATGCGACACGACTAGCTAAGTTGCATAAAGATGGATATTTAAATCCGTTTGAATTTTCATCTTATGACACTTGCCAGTCATGTCTCAAAGGCAAGATGACCAAAACTCCGTTTACGGGACACGGAGAAAGAGTTACCGAACTCTTGGGACTAATACATAGTGATGTATGTGGTCCTATGTCTATACATGCCAGGGATGGTTCTTCGTACTTCATTACATTCACTGACGATCTCTCAAGATACGGACATGTGTACTTAATAAGACACAAGTCTAAAGCTTTTTAGAAATTTAGAGAATATAAACAAGAAGTCGAAAACCAAACCGGAAAAAGTATTAAAATCCTTCGATCTGATCGAGGAGGTGAATACTTGAGCAATGAATTCCTGGACTTCCTAAAAGAGAATGGGATTCTCTCTCAGCTGACTCCTCCATATACACCACAGCACAACGGTGTATCAGAACGGAGGAACCGCACCCTATTAGATATGGTGCGCTCTATGATGAGCACAACTGAGTTACCTATTTCCTTCTGGGGGTATGCGCTTGAGACAGCCATATATCTATTGAATATGGTCCCCACCAAATCTGTGCCTACCACTCCATATGAGATATGGAAAGGGAAGAGACCATGTCTTAACTATGTTAAGATATGGGGTTGTCCAGCCTATGTCAAACGACAAAATCCGGACAAACTCGAGGCACGGTCTGTTCTATGCAAATTTGTAGGATATCCCAAGAATTCTCAAGGGTATATCTTCGACCACCCTGAGGAACAAAGAGTGTTTGTTTCTCGGCTTGCCACCTTTTCAGAAAAGGAATTTCTTGAAAAAGAGATTAGTGGTCATGAGGTAGAACTGGAAGAGGTTCCAGCTGCAGAAGCTACAACAGAAGATCTGGTGGAACCAGAGGATTCCGTAGTACCCGACGAACCTCAGCCTCTCCGCCGATCTAGTAGGGTTCCTCGCCCACCTGAGAGATACTATGGTTTTCTCATGGATGGTGGGAGCGAGGATTGCATCATGGAGGATGATGACCCAACTAGCTTCGAGCAGGCCATCACGAGTGGGGACTCAGTGAAATGGCTGGATGCTATGCGGTCCGAGATGGAATCCATGTACACCAACAAAGTATGGACTTTGGAAGTTGCTCCTGAAGGGGTAAAACCCATTGGGAGCAAGTGGATCTTCAAGAAGAAAATTGGTGTAGATGGGAAAGTGGAGACTTTCAAAGCTAGACTTGTTGCAAAAGGTTTTCGTCAAAGACCAGGTGTGGACTATGACGAAACCTTTTCTCCAGTGGCTATGCTTAAATCCATCCGGATCATGCTTGCCATCGCTGCATATCATGATTACGAAATCTGGCAAATAGATGTTAAGACCGCCTTTCTAAATGGTGATTTAGAAGAGTGCGTGTACATGACTCAGCCAGAGGGCTTCGTAGATAGTGGGAGCAGCGGGAAGGTGTGCAAGCTGCTTAAATCCATTTATGGATTAAAGCAAGCATCGCGGAGTTAGAACATCTGCTTTGACGTCGTTATCAAAGAGTTTGATTTCGTCAAAAATCCAGATGAACCTTGTATCTACAAGAAGGTGGCAGAGAGTAAGGTTGTCTTCCTCGTATTGTACGTGGAAGACATACTCTTGATAGGAAATGAAATTCCTATGCTGCAATCGGTCAAGCTCTTCTTATCACAAAGATTCTCAATGAAAGATCTTGGTGATGCCTCCTGCATATTGGGAATCAGGATCTATAGAGATAGATCCAAAAGGATATTAGGATTGTCCCAATCCAGGTACATTGACACCATACTAAAGAGGTTTAGTATGGAAGAATCCAAACGTGGGAACTTGCCCACGATCTCTGGAGTCACTCTCTCTAAAGAGATGTCTCCCAAGACTGATTTGGAGAGAGCTCGCATGCAAGGGATACCCTATGCTTCGGCTGTAGGCTCTATCATGTACGCGATGCTATGTACCAGACCCAATGTTGCATACTCACTAAGTGTAGTGAGTAGGTATCAAGATGATCCTGGAGAGAGTCACTGGACAGCTGTGAAGAGCATTCTCAAGTACTTACGAAGGACTAAAGTGATGCTCTTGGTGTATGGTAACGGAGAACTCCAAGTGGGGTCCTTTACCGATTCGAGCTTCCAGAGTGATAAGGACGACTCTAAGTCGCAGTCGGGATTTGTCTTTACCCTTTACGGAGGGGCGGTTAGCTGGAAGAGTTCCAAGCAGGAAACTGTGGCAGACTCGACGATGGAGGCTGAATACATCGCTGCCAACGATGCTGCCAAAGAGGCTGTCTGGATCAAGAAGTTCATTACTGAACTTGGAGTGGTTCCATCCATTGACCATCCAATACCTTTGTATTACGATAACAATGGAGCGGTGGCTTTGGCCAAGGAACCCAGGTCCCATCAGCGATCCAGGCATATTCTGAGGCGGTATCACCTGATCCGGGAGATAATTGATCGCCGGGAGATCGAGGTCAGGAGGGTTGACACGAAGAACAACACGGCGGATCCACTCACGAAGGCCATTCCCCAGATACAGTTTGAGAGACTTTTCGGGATGCTCGGTATGCGATACTACAGCAGCTGGCCCTAGTGCAAGTGGGAGATTGTTAGTTGTATGTATGCCCTATAGGCCAGTATTGTACAGATGATGTATATTATATTGGATGCTTGGACATATATAGAGATGACTTGCTTGCTCGATATGATAGTATGCTATCTGGTTACTCTTTATCTTAACATGTACACTTGTCTCTTTAAACTGTCTTATAGTTACATGTCGATAAAGCCCTTAGAATGTGTACTTGACTGCCTGGACTATGATGCAGATCATACTAGTGGGGACATGGTAGTCCATAAGTACATCCTTCAAGGTCCCTAGTTGTGGGTGTATCGAGACGGGGCATCGATATACCAGTGTAGACTAGCGTATACGCTTCTCGACCCATGAGATGGGTGATGGATGATCCCATATCCATTGGTGTTTGACATCAGAGATGGTGTACGGGTGCTCAGTGGAGACTGGGTACACTGGACGGACTCGCCGAGAACTCCCAGATGGTATTATACCTCACGTCAGATGGCAGTTCTCAGGTGACACTTGTACAGGTTAGTCTGTAGACCCGAGATCGTCATAGAGTCTTGTGTGATTCCCACTGTGCTTTGATCTCCACCTTACCACGTCCATGAGGGCGTGCAAAACGGTGGTCTTTGGGTATAGTCCCGAGTCACATGGAGGCAATGAGCGATAGGAGGGGTTTCGTCTCTCCCGGTATTGGGGGTTGATGTTGCGCTGTGCTCGATTGGCCGTAACAGGGAAGTCCCTGGTCAGGGCTGATCAGAGATTTGCTGGTAAGTGTTACCAGTAGTTTCTCGACCCGTTATGATCCTCACATCAGCACGACTTATCGATTATTGGGGTCTGACGTTTACCACCCCTAGACTTGATATGCGACGTATCAGACGAACAGACCGGACTGTACGGTAAGTGTTACCGGTGGGATTCACAGGAGTGTGAGCGGGCTAGCTCGTCGATCTTCTGATCGCTCAATACCTGAATGGCCTTTACGTTTAGCAGACCGCTTGCGGCCTGTGGGTGATTGATATGATCATCATCTGCTACCGGCGTATTGACGAGTCTTTAGAGTCCTACACAGAGGTTTCCTGGCTCAAGCGAAACGAAATAGGAGCGCATATAAGATATGTGCAGGACCGAGAATAATGCGTGTATGTGATACCGCATTTCATTCTCGCGATGAATGTTTCGATTGGTTGTATGCGATATGACCTAGTTATCGAATCATTGATTCGATAAATCGATACATTGGATACTACTCTGTTATATGCGATATAACCGGATCGTTAAATCAAGTGTTGATATAATGATTTAATGTATAATTATATATTTGATATATTATTTTGCATTAGCTAGTATTGGTTTACTTTATATGGATTTTCTCACTTAATGTGCAAGAAGTATATGTGATATACTTTTGTGCACATATTTGTATCATGTTTGATGATACTTGATCATTTAGTTAAGTGCAAAGAATTAAACCATGGTTATGATAATGGTTAGGGTTTTGTATTATTCATCTATTTATTTATCCATTCTTTATTTATTTAATTAGATAAAAGAAAAGAAAATGGTTTCTTTTTATCATGAAGCTTGTTGAAGCTTCATGAAGCTTTGACTAAAGAGACCATTTGTCTTCTTGCTTAACCCTAACCATTCCCATTTACCATGGTCTATTCTCTACACTTAACCTTAGTTAGCTTATGATAAGTATTGATTTATTTTTCTTTTTAATTCAACACTTATCATATTCTTTCTTCATCTTCATCATCTTCTTCTTCAAGAAAGCATGATGCCATCAATGGCAACTTGAGTTCTAAAGTGAGAAATCCAATTCTAAAGTGAACCCACCTCCTATTTCTTCACCCTCTACCTCTTGCCAAGTTGTTTTGGGTGTTTTCTTCATAAGTTTCACAAATCTGTGAAGTCGGAGCTTGAACTTGTGATGCCTCGACGTAGATCATCTTCGGCACGAAGCCGACGACCTAGTCCGCCCAATTCTCCGATGAAGCCGACGTTTGAGTTCGGGATTCGAGATGGACAGCGAGAGGACGCCTACGTGGAGCCAAGGAAGTGGATAACCGGATCTACAAAGGTTGTAGCCTCTTTCCTTTAGTTAAAGTGTTAACTAGTTTCGTATTTCGCCTAGAATACTAGCCGACGATCCGTGTTAGGGTTTCTCGGCACTCATAAATTTTGAAATTGGCATGGTTGATGCCTTGTGAGACCTCTATAGTGTGCCTAGGAACCTTTCATTATGATCTATAGAGATAGATCTAAAAGGATATTGGGATTATCCCAATCCAGGTATATTGACACCATACTAAAGAGATTTAGTATGGAAGAATCCAAGAGTGGGAATTAACCCACGATCTCTAGACTCACTCTCTCTAAAGAGATGTCTCCCAAGACAGATTTGGAGAGAGCTCGCATGCAAGGGATACCCTATGCTTCGGCAGTAGGCTCTATCATGTATGCGATGCTATGTACCAGACCCGATGTAGCACACTCGCTAAGTGTAGTGAGTAGGTATCATGCTGATCCTGGAGAGAGTCACTGAACAGCTGTGAAGAGCATTCTTAAGTACTTGCGAAGGACTAAAGAGATGCTCTTGGTGTATGGTAACGGAGAACTCCAAGTGGAGTCCTTTACTGATTCGAGCTTCTAGAGTGATAAGGACGGCTCTAAGTCACACTCGGGATTTGACTTTACCCTTTACGGAGGGGCGGTTAGCTGGAAGAGTTCCAAGCAGGAAACCTTGGCAGACTCGACAATGGAGGCTGAATACATCGCTGCCAACGATGCTGCCAAAGAGGCTGTCTGGATCAAGAAGTTCATTACTTAACTTGGAGTGGTTCCATCCATTGAGCATCCAATACCTTTGTATTGTGATAACAATGGAGCGGTGGCTTTAGCCAAGGAACCCAGATCCCATCAACGATCCAGGCATATTCTGAGGCGGTATCACCTGATCCGGGAGATAGTTGATCGCCGGGAGATCGAGGTCAGGAGGGTTGACACAAAGAACAACACATCGGATCCGCTCACGAAGGACATTCCCCAGATACAGTTTGAGAGACTCTTCGGGATGCTTGGTATGCGATACTACAGCAGCTGGCCCTAGTGCAAGTGGGAGATTGTTAGTTGTATGTATGCCCTAGAGGCCAGTATTGTACAGATGATGTATATTATATTGGATGCTTGGACATATATAGAGATGACTTTCTTGCTCGATATGATAGTATGCTATCTGGTTGCTCTTTATCTTAACATGTATACTTGTCTCTTGATACTGTCTTATAGTTACATGTTGGTAAAGCCCTTAGGATGTGTACTTGACTACCTGTACTATGATGCAGATCATACTAGTGGGGCCATGGTAGTCCATAAGTACATCCTTTAATGTTCCTAGTCATGGGTGTATCGAGACAGGACATCGATATACCAGAGTAGACTAGCGTATACGCTTCTCGACCCATGAGATGGGCGATGGATGATCCCATATCCAGTGGTGTTTGACATCAGAGATGGTATACGGGTGCTCAGTGGAGACTGGGTACACTGGACGGACTGACCAAGAACTCCCAGACGGTATTATACCCCACGTCAGATGGCAGTTCTCTGGTGACACTTGTGCAGGTTAGTCTGAAGACCCGAGATCTTCATAGAGTCTTGTGTGATTCCCACTATGCTTTGATTTCCACCTTACCACGTCCAAGAGGGCGTGCAAAACGGTGGTTTTTGGGTACAGTCCCGAGTCACATGGAGGCAATGAGCGATAGGAGGGGTTTCGTCTCTCCCGGTATTGGGGGTTGATGTTGCGCTGTGCTCGATTGGCCGTAACAGGGAAGTCCCTGGCCAAGGATGATTTAGAGATTTACTGGTAAGTGTTACCAGTAGTTTCTCGACCCGTTATGAGCCTCATATCGACATGTCTTATCGTTTATTGGGGTCTGACGTTTACCACCCCTAGACTTGATATGCGATATATCAGACGAGGAGACCGGACTGTACGGGAAGTGTTACCGGCAGGCTTTTACAGGAGTTGGAGCAGGCTTGCTTGCTGATCTTCTGATCGCTCAAAACATTGGTAGCCGTTACGTCCAGCTAGTACCGCTGACGGCTTGTGGGTGCTTGATGTGATCATCAACTACTGTCGGCGTATTGACGAGTATTTAGAGTCCTACATAGAGGTTTTACTGGCTCAGGCAAAACGAAATAGGAGCGCATATGTGATATGTATGGGACCGAGAATAATGCGTGTATGTGATACCGTATTCTATTCTCGCGACTTTCTGTATCGTTCGGTTAGATGTGATATAGCCGGGTTATCGAATCAAGTGTTGATTCGATAAGTCGATACATTGGATGTTAGTCAGTTATATGAGTTATGACCGGATTATTAAGTCAAGTGTTGATTTTATAATTTATTGTATAATTGTATATTGGATATACTAATTTACATTAACTAACATTTGTTCACTTAAGGGTTTTTTCTCACATGTGCACAACTTTAATGTATATATGATATATATTAAAATGTGTTTTCTTTTTGTATCATAGTTGTTGATACATCATTCATGGGTGTATGAGACTTATACCATGCTATTTATTATGTTGGGTTTTAATATTTAAATTAATTACAAAATTAGTGGAGGATTAGAAAAATGCATGATGCTTGTGGAAGCTTGTGGATGCATTGACTAATTCCACTAAGTTTGTTTTTACTATGGATATTTGTTTACCCAACCATAAGGATTAGCCATGGTTATGTCTCTACATGAGTTAGTATATGATACTCACTCACCATGGTTAGCTTTCTTACTTGATCATTATCTTTCTCTCTTTATTTTTTCTTCATCTTCTTCCTTGAGAAAAAGAGCTCTCTAGGGTTTAATCCAAAGTGAGAAAAATTATGAGAAAATAAATTCTAATGTGAACCCACTTCCTATTTCTCCATCCTCTACTAGACTAGCACTTTAGTTTAGGGTGTTTGCTTCACTAATTATCTAGTTAGTGAAGTAGAAGCTTGAGTTGGCATCCCCTCGACGTAGATCATCTTCGGCCTCGAAGACTTCAAGCAAGGACGCGCCTTTAGCCTCATGAAGCCATGCAAGTGTCCGGGAGAACCACGATCGCAGTGAAGGAACTTCAACAAGGAGCTAAAGAAGTGAAGGACCGATCTACAAAGGTTGTATTTCGTATTCACTTAGTTGTAGATGCTGTTTACTTGCATGTGAAACCCTAATTTTCTAGCAAAGTTCTTGTTTAGGGTTGTTAGGCACGGCTAAAATTTTAATCGGGCATGGTTGATACTTTCTTAACCCTTGTTAGAGTGCCTAGTAACCCTACAATAATATTCTCTAAAGTGTACGTGATATGAAAATTACCGATGATGATGTGTGTGAGCCGGCAAGCAGGTGTACGTGTGGCATACGCATCATCGGTAATGGTGCTTGATTGGTACGAAAGAGTGTGTT
Organism: Agapanthus africanus; assembly: GCA_030015575.1. Classification (NCBI taxonomy): domain Eukaryota; kingdom Viridiplantae; phylum Streptophyta; class Magnoliopsida; order Asparagales; family Amaryllidaceae; genus Agapanthus; species Agapanthus africanus. The sequence continues at coordinate 69,305 of JASDDO010000284.1, read as the reverse complement.
TGTAGTTAACCGCAATCAGAACGGTGTCGCGCATAGCTAGACCAAGGGGAGTACAGGTCGTCCTCTGGGAAATGTTGAACCTTTTACTCTTATTTTAGATGTGTTGAGAAAGGGGAGGAGAAGGATAAAGAATATTGTAAATTGGTTGTAGGATCTAGATCTACGTTAAACAAGAATGCAAAATATAGATCAAGATTAACTACGGATGTAAGTTTATATAATAAGAGGGCTTGTAGGGTTCGTTAGGATTTAGTAGTTATGGATGATTAATTAAAAATTACCCTTTTTATCCTTTAATAGATTTAAAACTAGAACGACGGTTATGCGTGTAGATTAGGGTTTCTGGAGGAAAGGGAATCCCACTCTTAACCCTTATCTCGACACGGAACTCCGTTCATATCTAGCCTTTACCAAAACAATCATTAATCTAATCTCTAATCGCGGTCGGGACTAACAAAGAATTGTTAGCGCGCCCGATTAGGATGTTAATGATTCTTTTGATAAAGTTCATAAACTTTATAGGACTTAAAAAGGGTTTAGGGATGTTCATTATCCATTAGCCTACCCTAATCCTACGAACCCTAACAAGCGGAGAATTACTCCCGCACATTGGGAGAAAAAGAGATGGAGAGAAAATGCATAATTAAACTACGAAGAAATAGAATAAGAAAAGAACTACCTTTATTAATCAACAAAATTCATTACACTTTGATCCTTAGAAAATGATTACAAAGACTAGCTTGCTTTTCGATCTCTTCCAAAGAGGTAGACGAACAGTTGATGATCAGCGTGGATGCGTGAGCCGTCTTGGACTTCGTGATCGCGTCGACTTGATCATTTTTCCAACAGGCTCTCGGTCCTTATTTATAGTCCCAGAGCCAGAACCCTAGCTTCCTAATTTGGAAACTAGTTATTACGATTCTAACCAAAAAAAATCCAGAATCCCAACTCGCTTAAAGTGCGGCGGAACCGCGGCCATTGGATGGGTTTGACCGTGGATCCGCGGTCTTATGGTGGGATCTTGGCCTTAAATTTCTTGTGGCTTCTTCTGGTGACATGTGGTGATCTTTTGAATCTCTGGAAACTGAAAATCTTTTCTACGTCACTGCCAGAATTGATTTCTTTAGTTTACTTTCTTAATTAGGTAGGTTTGTTTTGCCAACTTCGATTTCCTTAATTTCAGCCCTGCAAATTCTGCACAATATCTCAACAAATAATATTTAGTAGAGTTTGTTATATTGAGATATTAACTTAACCATTAAGAACTGGTCAAAGGTATTTAATAAGGTAATCATATTTAATTGGGCCAAATGTTACATGGATAATATATGCTTACTTTTTCCTACCAAATGTTAATTATAATATATAAACACATGAAAATAGTATTTTTACAGATAAACCCTCAAATGTATCATATATTATAATAAACACCTTTCATTATATAGAAATAGTAGGAAAAATGTCATATTAAATATGCAGTTTTATCAACTGAAGAAATACCCCCAAACTTATCTTCGATCGTCCCGAGCAAACTAGTTTATTCAAGAGAAAGAGAAAAAGAAAGGAGAAAACTAAGCACACTTTCGTAGGCAACATGATTGCACTGAGTGTGTGCAACAAGCCGTTAAACCTCTAGGTGTTCCTAGTAGGAGGAGTGTTGTCTCTTGAGGGTTTTCAGCAGATTACACCCACAAAACCCTTAAATAATAGAGAGATGATGAAAGTTACATATAAAGATAAGAACTATAAAAGAAAGATTTTGAAAATTAGAGTTTCCAACTAATACTAGCTTTTCGGTTGTCATGAGCCCTATCTTAATAGTCATGAAAAAATGTTAGAAATCACATTATCCCTCAATAAAACATCGTCTTTATTCTTCATTCCTACCTTTCATCCAAACATCGATCATATACCCCTACGTGTGTGAAATGGATATCCCTACACACGGAGAATTCAATTCAAGCTATCATACTCTTGTCCATCTACCTCAGTACTTTTTAACTTGATGAATATTTAGATTTGCTCACACATTTTCATGCGACCGTTAATACTTCTTGAGGTACTAACCGACCGATTACTCTTGCACCACATAAGGCTTAGCAGTGACTCCCAGACCAGTTGGCCTTAGGGCACTAGGTGATGAAGCACCCTCGCTATATTTTTTTATTGCTGCCTTGGCGATAACAAAACCATTGTTCATTTTTATTTTCACCGTTTTTATATTTTCTTCATTTTTTTATTTCCTTCATACTTTGGCTTTTAGACAAGAGCATTTCAAGGTATCCTCTACTATCCCGAGTTTCAAGACGTGTGTAAGTGCATATAGTAGGGTATCAACATTCAAATGTTTGGCTTCCAGAATAGAAATTATTTTTCAGACTTATTTTTATCCTCAGATTAGTGACTTCCTTCATCTTACTAACACTTGGGACAACAGCTCATAACTACTTATTACTAGTTCGTTTAAGAAAACTTCTAATTTTCTTGGTTTTCTTTGTAGGGTTCCTAGGCACATTAAGGAGGTCTCATAAGGCATCAACTATGCCAAATTCAACAAATTCCGGTGCGGAGAAACCCTAATGCGATCGTTAACTAGAGGATAAGGCGAAAATGAAAACTAGTTAACAACTTAACTATAAAGTGATGGGAAATACAACCTTTGTAGATCCGGTCCTCCACTTCCTTAGCTCCGTGACGATGTCCCCTCGCTGCGATCATCGGATCCTGGACTCTAGCGTCGGCTTCATCGGAGAAATGGGCAGGCTAGGTCGTCGACTTCGATGCCGAAGATGATCTACGTCGAGACAACACAAGATCAAGCTCCAACTTCACCAAATCATGAAACTTGTGAAGAAAACACCCTATACTACTTGGCAAGTGGTAGAGGATGAAGAAATAGGAAGTGGGTTCACTTTAGAATTGGATTTCTCACTCTTTTTCTCAAGTTACCATTTAAGCTAGCAACCTTCTTTCTTCTTGAAGAAGAAGAAGAAGAAGATATTATGATAAGAGTATGAATAATAGAAAATAAAATGATTCTTATCGTATTAGCAACCATGGTTAAGTGTAGAGAATGAACTAGGGTTAAGCTAAATGGTTAGGGTTTAGGAAGAAAACAAAATGGTAAGACTTATTCAAAGATGCTAGGAAAGTCATGAAGCTTCAAAGATAAAACAAACAAGCCACCATTTTATTTTCTTTTGCTAAAAAGAATAAAGAAAATAAATGAGTAAATGAAAACCCTAACCATTAACCTAATCATAGTTTAAACCAAACAAACACCCAAGTTTGCATGTATCATCAAACATGATACAATCTTGTGCACAAAAAATATATCACATATACAATGTGTACAAACAAGTGAGAAAAACATCTTAACTGAACCAATATTAGTTAATGTAAAATAATATATCAAATATATAATTATACATTAAATCATTAAATCAACACTTGATTTAACGATTCGGTCACATCGCATATGACCGACTAATATCCAATGTATCGACTTATCGAATCAATCCTTGATTCGATAACTAGGTAATATCGCATACAACCAATCGATACAATCATCGTGAGAATAGAATACGGTATCACATACACGCATTATTCTCGGTCCCACACATATCTCATATGCGCTCCTATTTCGTTTCGCTTGAGCCAGGAAACCTCTGTGTAGGACTCTAAAGACTCGTCAATATGCCGGCAGCAGATAATGATCATATCAAGCACCCACAAGCCATAAGCGGTCAGCTAAACGTAACGGCCACCCGAGTATTGAGCGATCAGAAGATCGATGAGCAAGCCCGCTCACACTCCTGTGAATCCAACCAGTAACACTTACCGTACAGTCCGGTCTGATCATCTGATATATCGCATATCTCCCCTAGGGGTGGTAAACGTCAGACCCCAATAGCTTGATAAGTCGTGTCGATATGAGGTCTATAACAGTTCGAGATACTACTGATAACACTTACCAGTAAATCTCAGCAATCTTGGCCAGGGATTTCCGGTTATAGCCAATCGAACACAGCGCAACATCAACTCCCTATACCAGGAGAGACGAATCCCCTCCTATCGCTCATTGCCTCCATGTGATTCGGGACTGTACCCAAAAGCCACCGTTTTGCACGCCCTCTTGGACGTGGTATGTTGGAAATCAAAGCACGGTGGGAATGACACAAGACTCTTTGACGATCTCGGGTCTACACACTAACCTTACCAGTGTCACCAGAGAACTGCCATATGACGTAAGGTATAATACCATCTGGGAGTTCTCGGCGAGTACGTCCAGTGTGCCCAGTCTCTACTGAGCACCCGTATATCATCTCTGATGTCAAACACCAATGGATATGGGATCATCCATCGCCCATCTGTATGGGTCGAGAAGGTGTACGCTAGTCTACTCTGGTATATCGATACGCCGTCTCGATACACCCACGACTAGGGACCTTGAAGGATGAACTTATAGACTACCATGTCCCCACTAGTATGATCCGCATCATAGTCCAGGTAGTCAAGTACACATCCTAAGGGCTTTACCAACATGTAACAGAGAGACAATCAGTATACACGTTAAGGTAAAGAGCAACCAGATAGCATACTATCATGTCGAGCAAGAAAGTCCTCCCTATATATGTCCAAGCATCCACTACAATATACATCCTATGTATAGTAATGGCCTCTAGGGCATACATATAACTAACAATCTCCCACTTGCACTAGGGCCATCTGATAACAGTGGTTGCAGTATCTCATACTCAACCATCCCATAAAAGTCTCTCTCTGGGAAAAGGCCTTTCGTGAGTGGATCCGCCGTGTTGTCCTCTGAGTCTACTCTCCTAACCTTGATCACCCTGAAGATCAACCATCTCCATGATCAGGTGATACTGCCTTAGAATATGTCTGGATCACTGATGGGATGAACGTTCCTGGCATAAGCCACAACTCCATTGTCACACAATGGGAGGAACTAAGTTCATCTCATGAACTAATATACACCCAGACAGCCTCTTTGGTATTATCTTAAGTAGCGATGTATCCAGCCTTTATCATCTATTATGCCACGGTATCTAGCTTGGAACTCTTCCAACATACCGTCCCTTTACTGAGGGTAAAGACAATGCATGTGACTAACATTCAGTCATCCTTATCACCCTGAAACCTTTCCAGTGATTCTCCCCAGGATCGATTGATATCATCTCACTACATGTAGTGAGTATCCTAACATCCAATTACATCTATCTCATAGATGAAAACTCAGGATTTAGGAGGTATCTCTTTGATCCTATATGGAGAATCATTGTGATAAGCGGAGATTGACTGAGCGTAGTATAGGAAACTACTTCCCTATCAAGTGTGTGTCATCCACGTACTCTACGAGGATCACTACCATACTCCCTACTACCTTTTTTATATACAAGGTTCATCTACCATTTTGATGATGTCAAACTGTTTGACTAACTCATCAAAACATATGTTCCAACTCCGCGATGCCTGCTTTATCATATAAAACATCTTACACACGTTTCCGCTGCTCCTACTGTCTACGAAGCCCTCTGACTGTGTACTTACAGACTCTCTCTTCTAAAACATCATTTAGAAAAGCAGTCATGACACCCAACCGCCAGATATCGTAGTTATGGTATGTAGCCGTGGCAAGTAGGATCTGGATGGACTTAAGCATAGCTACTTAGAAAAGGTTTCATTATAATCCATACCTGGTCAATGATGCAAACCTTTAACAAGTCTTGCTTTGAAAGTCTAAACTTTTCCATGTACACCAAGTAATCTTCTCAAGATATACTTGCTCCTGTTGGGGATTTAACCCTTCAGATATAGCACCCAAAGTCCATACTTTGCTGGTGTACATGGATTCCATCTCAGATCACTAAGCATCCAGCCATTCTTACAGAGTCGCTACTCTCGATGGCCTGCTCGAAACTAGTTGGGTCATCATCTCATGACACAATCCTCGCTCCCACTGTCATAGAGAAACCGAAGTATCTCTCAGGTGGGTGAGGAACCCTACTAGATCGGCGGAGAGGCTGAGGTTCGTTGGAATCTACTGAATCCTTTGGTTCTATCAAATCATCTGCTGTAGTTTGTATAGCTGGAACGTTTCCAGTTCTATAGAACTGACCTTGCCTCGATCTTGTCCGGATTTTGCTTTTAGACATAGGCCGGACAACCCTAAATCTTAACAAACTTAAGATATAGGCTCTTCCCTTTCCATATCACATATGAAGCGGTAGGCAACTGATTTGATTGGAACCCTATTCAATATGTATGCAACTTCATAAGTGCATAACTACCAAAAGGAAATAGGTAACTCAGTAGTACTCATCATAGAGCACACCTTATCATATAGGGTGTGATTGCTCCTCCCTGATATACCATCTGCTATGGTGTATACGGAGGAGTAATGCTGAGAGAGAATCTCATTCTCCTTTAGAATAATCCAGGATTTCCGTGCTAAAGTATTCTTCTCCCTGATCACATCAAAGGACATAATACTTATACCCGTATTTTGGTACTCTACTTCTAACTTATATTCTGTGAATATCTCAAAAGGTTCGGACTTGTGTTTCAAAAGGAACATATGACTGAATCTTGAGAGATCATCAGAGAATGTAATAAAGTACAAAGAACCAGTCTTGGCATGTGTAGACAGGGGACCTTACATACATCAACTTGTATCAGTCCCAAGAGTTTACTAACTCTTTCTCTGTTTCCAGTAAACAGAGCTATGGTCATCTTATCTTTGTGACATGACTGGCAAGTTTCATAAGATGTAAATTCAAACTGATTTAAATATGCATCTAAATGTAACTTTAGCTAGTCGGGTCACATTGATCTGACCTAGTCTACAATACCTCAAGAATGATTCGTTCATTTCTTAACCCTTCCTCTTGTATGTGTTCCGTATACTAAGAACTGTAGTTTGATATAGAACGTCAATGCTTTTAGATAACGTGCCTGAACCGATCAACTTTTGATATAGGAAATGTTCAAAACATTATCCAACAATACAAAATTATATCCTTTCTTTACTAATAAAGAGACTGATGTGATTTTGTAAATCAGGTTCGGTATCTAATAGCATTTGGTCAGAATCAATGTATTGTTAATACAGGGTGACAGTGACTAACAGACTTGGCTGCAACACTTGCCCCGTTTTCTTTCTCATGAAACATATCACCCGTTCTCAGTTCTCTACCTTTCTATAGACCTATGTAACAGATTACATATCTGGGATCCTGATCCGGTATCATATACCCAGGACGTAAAGGATACTGAGAAACAGTTCTTTGTAATGAACACACCCGAAGAAGATGCATCATCATGCACTTTCTTCGTTTGGGCGGCACGGGAAATCTGGTATTCCCCAATTTCCTGCTCTGTCTTATAACATTTATAAGTTGGAGCGGGACCAACGTTCCCTAGCTCAGTATAACAAGCGGGTTCGGTCAATACATCCGTTTTATTATCTTGATTAAGGCGTGATATGGTAGCTACATGGAGAGAGAGAGAAGAAAACACTCAGCGTATGCTCTTGCAAGATCAGATTGGTTATATATTTTATCTAATCAGGATGGCTCCCACTGTTTTTATCAAATCTTCCTTCAAACCCTAAAAGGAAAGACTAGCCGGGATTAATTACACGCTACAAGTTCGCCAATCTTTCAGCCAGGCCAGTGTCGGTACTTTGAGGGAGGTTCCCCGTGCTTTCGCACGAACCTAATTATAGTAAACCTCGTTTTCCCAGAGGCGTAACCCCGTTGACACCTTTCTAGACACCTACTTGATCGGCTAATTGTAATGTGTAAAACTCTCCCAGGAGTAACTCTTACTCGCAGTGGGTATCGGGATCCAACTATCTCATAGAAGGTATGCAATCTCATTGGAAATTTCAAAACTTGAAATTCCCAATAGTATTTTGCCCCAAGCGATCTATGACCTTGACTGAGTCAACAAACCATAGACCTCAGGTAAAGTTCAACCCGTCATTTCCTGATTGAATTAAACCCACCCGCACGACCCTTGACTGAGTCAACAAGGCCACACGACTACCCTAATCCAATCGCATCATATGCTTTGCTGATAAGCACTAATCAGATACCGCACACTACGCCTTGACTGAGTCAATAAACGCAGCACGAATACTAACTATTACTTATCTGAAATGACGGAGGTCTACGTCAGTTTTTTAAGAAAACCCTTTGCGTAATGAACTTTATATCGTTGTAGGATCGAATGATTTTAAAATGGAGTGTTTTTGAGGCTTTTCTAGTTTTGCTAAAGGGGTCATTCCCGGTGAAGGGATCTCGGCCCTTTCCTCATCTAATGAGGTGCGGGATATATCATATATATCACTGTGCAAAGCAGAAACTATAGAAGCAACCAAAAGACAAACCGAGTGTGTAGCATCTGCCAGTTATTGCTAAAGGGGTCACTCCCGGTGAAGGGATCTCGGCCCTTTCCTCATCGAATAAGGTGCAGGATGTTCTACAAGGAACACCGCGATGCAAATCAAGAACTTTAGCTACCTGTTTTTGAAAATTCGATTCCACAACATCATTAGGTTTCTTTTCTTTCATTAATCACATTAATGAAGTCCCATCATTTAAGTACCTAAACATCACAGATAAATACGACGTACACTTATGCCATCCGCATTCGCCTCGATGTTCCCTCGTGCACCGTTAGGTTAGGTAACTAACGGCAGAGCGGGGCAGGGCTAGCGCAGGTGTAAAACATAAGTCTATATAATATATCATATATACTATATACAGTATTTATCACAGAACATATCAAATGATCACATCACAGATATCGCAGCAGAAGAATCATATGAAATATTGGATATACTAGGACGTCCGTGTTTTCAATACGAGCCTGTATAAAACACGGATTCCACGGTCACGATGAATAGCCAAACCCACACCCCTAGACCCCTTACGAGAGCGGCAAGCTACCCTACCAATTCTAGAGTTAGGAGACCCGGACTCGACTCCTCGAGTTGGTCTCCCACTGGACTCTAGAACCCGGTTACTTGTGCCCTCCTCCTTGGGTCTATCCTAGTGCGGAAAAGTAAATAATATACAATTGGTGACAACTTCCGCTACCTGTAAGTGCCCCAAAAAAAGAATATTACATACAATAATTTTTACATGAATGAAAATGAAAAACACTCATCTCACATAAAAACCCCCGGCTATTCAAATACGACGATCCAATATAACATATCCAGCAACACATAACATCACATTTCATCAACGTAAGTAAACATGCGTATCCCAATTGTCGTTGACATATAGCAACGAAACCGGCGATATCACATATTACACTTACGGTCACAGAAAAGAAAGTGTAAAACTACACAGTTGGAATCCGCAAATTCTTTAGACATCGCATGCCTAATCAAATGAATTCCTTAGACATCACATGCCTAACAATTATAAACTCCGCATTTTAGTCTCATTATCAAAAACACTTTTCAATATCAAGTCGGGCAATTCAACAAGATTCCCGACATCCTGATCGAATGCTCGTCGCAAACTTTAGTAGATGGCCGCACCCCCGATACCGTCGACGAAGTGCACCAAGGTGGAACACCGCTGCCGCGAGCACCCGAACGGATGCTTTCGGCGACGGGGTTCTCCTACAGTCACTTGGTCGGGGCTAAGGGGTGTAGCTGTCTATTAAGTTTATCGGCGAATATCCGCATACACTACGTGATTGCGACGGACTTTTGATCATATCAAAATTCCGTGGCAACCGATCAAGTGAGACTAAAGTGCTGTGTTTATAACATTCACATTAGTTATCTCATAACTACATGTGTATTCCAAATATTGTATCCCATTCCAGATAAATAGAAAATGTTAAACTTTCCGATCGAACATTCAAACACCCAAGTTTTCCCAAAACAGCTCAACACATGAAACAAGTTTAAAAGCATCCAGTTCATGCCTCAGTACCAACGGTCCAGCCGTAGAAGGGTCAAGCCAACGCCTCACATGTGGCACGCCGTACTGCCCCAAACCCTAAGGTTCAAAGGGCAGTTCAAGACGGTCATATAATCGAGTTAAGCTTTGTTGTCTTCTAGAGGGACCATCGCGTTACTTGCACTACTTAGAACGTCATTAAACTACGGAAAGATCCAACACTTGGAAATTTCCCGACAGGGGAAAAAGTGGGTATTTATATCCGGTCAAACTTTTTAACATGTTCTAAAATATCCGGAAAAACAATAACGAATTTAAAATTCCTGATCGAATCGACGATTACAAAATAAACCCCAGAATACTCAACTCTTGAGTCAGATTAAAAATACCCATAAAATAGTAACCATAGAGACAAGAATTACGGTGCAAAAATACTTCCTAAATACCCTTAACATGCCGCGGAACCGCCGCCAAAGGTGGGCCATAGCCGCGGTTCCGCGGCCATCTTAACGAATTGGAGGCTCGTTTTTCACCATAATTCATATTTTTCCCTGCTGAATTTTTCAGGTATTTTTAATTCGGAAAAATCACAGATTTTAAAAAATGACCAGAGAGGGGTGTATTTTGTCGTATTTGGGTTCGATCGGGGTTTTGACTTCTTTAACGCATCGCCTAATGCTCTAGTTAGGCGCTGATACCACTGTAGGGTTCCTAGGTACACTAAGGAGGTCTCACAAGGCATCAACCATGCCAAATTCAACAAATTCCGGTGCCGAGAAACCCTAATGCGATCGTTAACTAGAGGATAAGGCCAAAATGAAAACTAGTTAACAACTTAATTATAAAGTGAAGGGAAATACAACCTTTGTAGATCCGGTCCTCCACTTCCTTAGCTCCGTGACGATGTCCCCTCGCTGCGATCATCAGATCCTGGACTCTAGCGTCGGCTTCATCGGAGAAATGGGCGGGCTAGGACGTCGACTTCGATGCCGAAGATGATCTACGTCGAGGAAACACAAGATCAAGCTCCAACTTCACCAAGTCATAAAACTTGTGAAGAAAACACCCTATACTACTTGGCAAGTGGTAGAGGATGAAGAAATAGGAAGTGGGTTCACTTTAGAATTGGATTTCTCACTCTTTTTCTCAAGTCACCATTGAAGCTAGTAAGCTTCTTTCTTCTTGAAGAAGAAGAAGAAGAAGAAGATATTATGATAAGAATATGAATAATAGAAAATAAAATGATTCTTATCATATTAGCAACCATGGTTAAGTGTAGAGAATGAACTAGGGTTAATCTAAATGGTTAGGGTTTAGGAAGAAAACAAAATGGTAAGACTTATTCAAAGATGCTAGAAAAGTCATGAAGCTTCAAAGATAAAACAAACAAGCCACCATTTTATTTTCTTTTGCTAAAAAGAATAAAGAAAATAAATGAGTAAATGAAAACCCTAACCATTAACCTAATCATAGTTTAAACCAAACAAACACCCAAGCTTGCATGTATCATCAAACATGATACAATCTTGTGCACAAAAAATATATCACATATACAATGTGCACAAACAAGTGAGAAAAACATCTTAAGTGAACCAATATTAGTTAATGTAAAGTAATATATCAAATATATAATTATACATTAAATCATTAAATCAACACTTGATTTAACGATCCGGTCACATCGCATATGACCGACTAATATCCAATGTATCGACTTATCGAATAAATTCTTGATTCGATAACTAGGTTATATCGCATACAACCAATCGATACATTCATCGCGAGAATAGAATACGGTATCACATACACGCATTATTCTCGGTCCCGCACATATCTCATATGCGCTCCTATATCGTTTCGCTTGAGCCAGGAAACCTCTGTGTAGGACTCTAAAGACTCGTCAATACGCCGGCAGTAGATGATGATCATATCAAGCACCCACAAGCCGCAAGCGGTCAGCTAAACGTAACGGCCACCCGGGTATTGAGCGATCAGAAGATCGATGAGCAAGCCCGCTCACACTCCTGTGAATCCAACCAGTAACACTTACCGTACAGTCCGGTCTGATCATCTGATATGTCGCATATCTCGCCTAGGGGTGGTAAACGTCAGACCCCAATAGCTTGATAAGTCGTGTCGATATGAGGTCTATAACAGTTCGAGATACTACTGATAACACTTACTAGTAAATCTCAGCAACCCTAACCAGGGATTTCCGGTTATAGACAATCGAACACAGCGCAACATCAACTCCCTATACCGGGAGAGACGAATCCCCTCCTATCGCTCATTGCCTCCATGTGATTCGAGATTGTAACCAAAAGCCACCGTTTTGCACGCCCTCTTGGACGTGGTAAGGTGGAAATTAAAGCACAGTGGGAATCACACAAGACTCTATGACGATCTCGGGTCTACAGACTAACCTGTACCAGTGTCACTAGAGAACTGCCATCTGACGTAAGGTATAATACCATCTGGGAGTTCTCGGCGAGTCCGTCCAGTGTACCCAGCCTCTACTGAGCACCCGTATATCATCTCTGATGTCAAACACCAATGGATATGGGATCATCCATCGCCCATCTGTATGGGTCGAGAAGGTGTACGCTAGTCTACTCTGGTATATCGATACCCCGTCTCGATACACCCACGACTAGGGACCTTGAAGGATGAACTTATAGACTACCATGTCCCCACTAGTATGATCCGCATCATAGTACAGGTAGTCAAGTACACATCCTAAGGGCTTTACCAACATATAACAGAGAGACAATCAGTATACACGTTAAGGTAAAGAGCAACCAGATAGCATACTATCATGTCGAGCAAGAAAGTCCTCCCTATATATGTCCAAGCATCCACTACAATATACATCCTATATATAGTAATGGCCTCTAGGGCATACATATAACTAACATTCTTAAACTATTTCTATCTTTTGGATGTAATTTTTCACTTTCTACTCTTTTGTTATAAAAGATTTTTTTAAAAAAATTTTTGAAAACGTTGTGCTTATGCAAAATATGATGCAAATTGATGTGTAAATAAGCACAAACCTCCCCCAAATTTGTTTTCAACAGTGTCCTCACTGTTGCCATCTGCTAGATCACAAAAACCTGTAAGTTTGGGAGGACATTATTAATGGGGGAAAGAATATATGAAAGTGAAAATCCTCCCCCAAACTTATTTTTGGCTCACAAATTTGAGGACAAAAGTTATATTCAAGAGCCAAAAATATATCCCCCCTCAAACATGGGTTAGACAATATGAAGCATTTTAAGAGGGGGTGAGTCATTTGGTCAAAGTAAGACTTTACAAAGACCAAAAGTTAACACCTACCATTCAAAGATTTTATCAGTATAGCGTATATGTCGGTGGAAGAATGTGTTGTATTGAGTCTAGAAAAAATGGGGAAGGGATAAGAGGTGGTCTGGAAAGGGTTTGAATTTGAAATTAGAGAAAAGAAAGAATGATGATGAATGTAAATGATTAAGAAGAAGGAATGGTGACGGTTCAACCTCTATAGGTGGAGATTGATCAATCACAAAATCCGTATTGTTTAAAAATTCAATTTCGTAAGCAAAAAGTTCTTCAAAACTTTTATCAATGGTGTGATTGAACATTTTGCTGTCAAAGAGTTTTGTGCCAAAATTTATCCTACTTGATTCATCAAAAATCATTAAGGTAGAGGACTCGAAAACCCATCTACCTCATTTTCAAAAATATCCAGATCAAGTTGAATTTCTGGTATTACAGAACTTGAATTAACGGATTGTGATTCATCAAAACTCACTGAAACTATAGGAACAGAAGAAGAACCGGAGAAAGTAGAAGGTGAAATGGGTAAACAAATTGGTGTGTCGAGTGTTGCTGAACCAGATGTGGAAGATGGAGGCTGTATTTCTTAGGGTATACCTTTATCATCAACTTCTAGACATATTTGGGGTTCGGGAAGAATTAAAGGCTCAAGATGATGACCACAAGGAAGTGAAAGGATTTGATGAATTCGTGGGACAAAATCATCCAAAATTTCGGGCTCATCAATCAATATATCCACAACGTCAATCACCTTATTCAACTGAAGGTTAAAATTCTCAAACACCTCATCAAAAGTATGGTTTTCAATCAGTTTTGGTTCAAGAGTGGAGGTGTAGAGATCACAAGGGTTGGGTATGGTTTCACTTGAAATGGACCCTTCACAGTCGGGTAAACCAAACACTACAAAGTCACACAACTTATCAGACATTCTATTTGGTGTACTTGATGAATCTATGAAACTGGAGTTGTGGATTTCAGTTTGGAATGGGGAGGTTTGATTAAGAAGGGTGTACAGTTCTTTCTTACTACCCAAATCCTTCCTAATTTGGTTCGACAGTTCCAGAAATTTTTATAATGTCTGCTCCAGACTAGTCTTGAGTTGATAAGGGGTTTCAGTATAAAATTGAAATTCCTGTGGATAATTAAAACTCCCAAATGACTGATTAGAAGAACTGTCTAGAGTGGGTTGAAAAGTCGGATTGGATTGATAGGAATAGAATGGTTGCGGAACTTTGGTAGCAGTAGGATCAATATTATGATAAGAAGAATATTGATATGGGTTGGTTGGTTGGCTATTTTCAACAAATATCTTATATGCCACAAACCGCATATCAAACTCTTCTCCGGACAGTGGTGGTGATGGTTGATATTGGTCTGGGTTGAAACTTTGGCCTCTAGACCTAGCTATGTGCTCAGCAATGGACATTCGTCTAGGGGCTTCCTCACTCTGGGTATGAACTGAAACAGGTGTAGGATTAGGATACGGTTTATAAGACCTAGACTGAGGTGGCCAACTGTTTCTTCCTGCTTGTTCTATATGATCTCTTAAGGACATGGAAGAGCCGGACGATATACCGAAGAGATTACGAAAACAAGAGATATCTGGTTGTGGACAGCAAAGCTCGACAAGTTTTCTTCTGTTTAGGTCACCCATTATAAGAAGATAAGAAGGGGGAAGGTAAAAAGGGGAGAAATTAATTGGTTTGTTTTGAAAAATGACGGATTTAGACAAATCACACAAAAATGCACAAACAACCCTAGAACTATGGTTACCTAGGTCCAGTCTCTAGACCGCTCCTAGACTTCAAAAGGACAAGCCGCAGGATAAATCCTCTACCGCCTCTTTACTACCCTTGTAGCCAGGTAAGTACCAGGTGAGTGGGAGGCTCCCCACTACAAAAGTAATGGTCCTAATTAAGTAACCACTCGCCTTGGACACACTTGCCTAGGCACTACAAAGGTAATGCGGATAAGCGTTAGATTACCTACGACCTTCCTCTGTCCTTAATGAGCGCGACAGTCCTTAGAGTCTGGCCTAGATATTTTTTAAATTAATGTAGGGTTGATGCGGATGCTCGGTTTGTGATTTGTGGGGCTTAGGAAGGGTGATGAAATCCCCACCTAATCTGGATTTGGTCTTGCCCCTTAAAAATCTGTATTAAAATATGCAAAAACAAACCGCAAAACAAAACTTTGCAAAAAGAATTTTGAGCGGCGATATTTTGCAAAGAATCCTGCAGAAAATAGATTTTATTGGATTTGAGAGGAGAAAGAAGGAGTTAAGAAAGATACCAGAGAAGTGTGAAACCCTAGATCTCCTGTTTCCTCAAGTCCGTGACTCCAGATTCCCTCGCAAAATTCACACACAAATCGTTAAATATGCAATTTGCAGTTTTGTTTTAATAATGATATGAATCGTCTAAGAATTCAACACAAATAGCAATATAAAAAATTACGCACGTCTCCCCAGCAACGGCGCCATTTGATTGGTACGAAAGAGTGTGTTTGTAGTTAACCACAATCAGAACGGTGTCGCGTGTAGCTAAACCGAGATGAGTACGGGTCGTCCTCTAGGAAACGTCGAACCTTTTACTCTTATTTTAGATGTGTTGAGAAAGGAGGAAGAAATAAGAATGTTGATGAATGGTTTCTAGATCTACGTTATGCAAGAATGCAAAATATATAGATCTATATTATTTTAGGGATGTGGTTAAAATAATAAGAGGGCTTGTAGGGTTCGTTAGGATTTAGTAGTTATGGATAATTAATTAAAAGTTACCTTTTATATCCTTTAATAGATTTAAAACTAGAACGACGGTGATGCGTGTAGATTAGGGTTTCTGGAGGAAAGGGAATCCCACTCTTAACCCTTATCTCGACACGGAACTCCGTTCATATCTAGCCTTTACCAAAATAATCATTAATCTAATCTCTAATCGCGGTCGGGACTAACAAAGAATTGTTAGCGCGCCCAATTAGGATGTTAATGATTCTTTTGATAAAGTTCATAAACTTTATAGGACTTAAAAAGGGTTTAGGGATGTTCATTATCCATTAGCCTACCCTAATCCTACGAACCCTAACAAGCGGAGAATTACTCGCGCATGTTGGGAGAAAAAGAGATGGAGAGAAAATGCTGTTAGTTGTATGTATGCCCTAGAGGCCAGTATTGTACAGATGTTGTATATTATATTGGATGCTTGGACATATATAGAGATGACTTTCTTGCTCGATATGATAGTATGCTATCTGGTTACTCTTTATCTTAACATGTACACTAGTCTATTTTTACTGTCTTATAGTTACATGTTGGTAAAGCCCTTAGGATGTGTACTTGACTACCTGGACTATGATGCAGATCATACTAGTGGGGACATGGTAGTCCATAAGTACATCCTTCAAGGTCCCTAGTCGTGGGTGTATCGAGACGGGGCATCGATATACCAGAGTAGACTAGCGTACACGCTTCTCGACCCATGTGATGGGCGATGGATGATCCCATATCCATTGGTGTTTGACATCAGAGATGGTGTACGGGTGCTCAGTGGAGACTGGGTACACTGGACGGACTCGCCGAGAACTCCCAGATGGTATTATACCTCACGTCAGATGGCAGTTCTCAGTTGACACTTGTACAGGTTAGTCTGTAGACCCGAGATCGCCATAGAGTCTTGTGTGATTCCCACTGTGCTTTGATCTCCACCTTACCACGTCCATGAGGGCGTGTAAAACGGTGGTCTTTGGGTACAGTCCCGAGTCACATGGAGGCAATGAGCGATAGGAGGGGTTTCGTCTCTCCCGGTATTGGGGTTTGATGTTGCGCTGTGCTCGATTGGCCGTAGCAGGGAAGTCCCTGGCCAGGGCTGATCAAAGATTTGCTGGTAAGTGTTACCAGTAGTTTCTCGACCCGTTATGAGCCTCACATCGGCACGACTTATCGGGTTATTGGGGTCTGACGTTTACCACCCCTAGACTTGATATGCGATGTATCAGACGAAGAGACCGGACTGTACGGTAAGTGTTACTGGTCGGATTCGCAGGAGAGTGAGCGGGCTAGCTCGTCGATCTTCTGATCGCTCAATACCCGGGTGGCCGTTACGTTTAGCAGACCGCTTGCGGCTTGTGGGTGCATGATATGATCATCATCTGCTACCGGCGTATTGACGAGTCTTTAGAGTCCTACACAGAGGTTTCCTGGCTCAAGCGAAACGAAATAGGAGCGCATATGAGATATGTGCGGGACCGAGATTAATGCGTGTATGTGATACCGTATTTGATTCTCGCAATTAATGTTTCGATTGGTTTTATATGATATAACCTAGTTATCGAATCGAAGATCGATTCGATAAGTCGATACATTGAATACTAGTCGGTTATGTGCGACATGACCGGATCATTGAATCAAGTGTTGATTTAATGATTTAATGTATAATTATATATTTGATATATTACTTTGCATTAACTAGTATTGGTTCACTTTAAACGGATTTTTCTCACTTGATTTACACATTTTATATGTGATATACTTTTGTGCAAATATATGTATCATGTTTGATGATGCATGTAGTTTTGGCTTTGTGTAAAGAAAGCAACCATGGTTATGAGAGTGGTTAGGGTTTAAGATTTATTCTCTTATTATTAAATCCATTTATTATTTATTAAATAGATTTATGGAAACAAAAGGGTTTCATTTTATCATGAAGTGTGGTGAAGCTTCATGAAGCTTTTAGTAATGATGCCATTTTGTCTCCTTGCTTAAACCTAACCACTCCCACTAACCATGGTCAATTCTCTACACTTGACCATGGTTAGAAGATGATAAGAATTCCTTTATTATTCATTTTAGAAATAACTTATCATAAGAATTCTATCATCTTCTTCTTCTTCTCAAAGTGAGAAACCTTGATGCCATTAATGGCAACTTGTGATCTAGAGTGAGAAATCCAAATCTAAAGTGAACCCATCTCCTATTTCTTCATCCTCTACCTCTTGCCAAGTGGTTTTGGGTGTTTTCTTCACAAGTTTCACAAGTTTGTGAAGTCGGAGCTTGAACTAGTGCAACCTCGACGTAGATCGTCTTTGACACGAAGCCGACGACCTTGCTCGCCCGATTTTCCGATAAAGCCGACGTATGAGTCGTGGATTCATGATGGACAGCGAGAGCATGACCACGTGGAGCTAAGGAGGTGGAAATCCGGATCTACAAAGGTTGTAGCTTCCGACCTTTAGTTAATTTGTTAACTAGCTTTATCATTTCGCCTAAACATCTAGTCTAAGATCCGTAGTCTAGGGTTTCTCGGCACCAAATTTTTGAAATTGGCATGTTCGATGCCTTGTGAGACCTTACTAGAGTGCCTAGGAACCTTTCACTGGTATCAGAGCCAAGCTAGAGCCTTAGGCGAAGTCCCGACGGAGTTTGAAGTCCGATCGACCCGAAACCCCATCTCATATAATGCTCTCTGTCCTTTTTTCAAAAACGTGGATTTTTCCATATTAAAAGTTTCTAAAAAATTCAGCAGGTGAATTTAGGAGTTTCTGTAAAATTCGTAGCCCTAACTCCATCAAACTGCCGCGGTTCCGCGGCACGAGCAAGCCTCGTGCGGCGGTTCCGCGGCCGTACGGCCACCATATTTTATATATTTTACACAGTAACTCCTGATAAATTCTGCTGAGTTTACTGGGAATTTTTAATATTTATTGAAGAGTTGAATTTTCTGGGGTTGTTTTGGGGATTCGGTATTTCGATCGGATTATCAAATTTCGTCTTTTGTGTTTTTCTGGAAATTTATAGAATATGTTAAAAAGTTCGACCGGATATAAATACCCAACTTTTCCCCTGTCGGGAAATTTCCAAGTGTTGGATTTTTCCGTAGTTTAACGACGTTCTAAGTAGTGCAAGTAACGCGATGGACCCTCTAGAAGACAACAAACCTTAACTCGATTATGTGACCGTCTTGAACTGCCCTTTGAATCTTCGGGTTTGGGGCGGTACGGCGTGCCACATGTGAGGCGTTGGCTTGACCCTTCTACGGCTGGACCGTTGGTACTGAGGCACGAACTGAATGTTGCTAGACTTATTTCATGTGTTGGACTGTATCGGGAAAACTTGGGTATTCGACTGTTCGATCGGAAAGTTTAACATTTTCTGTTTATCTGGAATGTGATACAATAATTGGAATTCACAAACAGTTATGAGACAACTGGAAGAATGTTATAAATTTAGCAGTTTAGTCCCATTTGATATTGAAAAGAGTTTTCGATAATGAGACTAAAATGCGGGATTTATATCTGTTAGGCATGCGATGTCTAAAGATGTTGCGGATTCCAATTGTTGTAGTTTTACACTTTCTTTTCTGTGACCGTAAGTGTAGTATGTCCATATCGCCGGTTTCGTTGCTATACGTCAACGACAATTGGGGTATGCATACTTACTTACGTTGATGGCATGTGATGTTATGTGTTGCTGGATATGTTATATTGGATCGTCGTATTCGAATAGCCGGGGGTTTTTATGTGAGATGAGTGTTTTTCATTTTCCTTCATCTAAAAACTTGTATGTAATATTCTTTTATTTGGGGCACTTCCAGGTAGCGGAAGTTGTCACCCTTTGTATATTATTTACTTTTCCGCATTAGGATAGACCCAAGGAGGGGAGCACAAGTAACCGGGTTCTGGGGTCCAGTGGGAGACCAACTCGAGGAGTCGAGTCCGGGTCTCCTAACCCTAGAATTGGCAGGGTTGCTTGCCGCTCTTGTAGGGGTCTAGGGGTGTGGGATTGGCTATTCATCACGACCGTAGAATCCGTGTTTTATACTGGCTCGTATTGAAAACACGGACGTCCTAGTATATCCAATATTTCATATGTTCATTCTGCTGCAATTTCTGTGATGTGATTCTGTGATGGATATAGTATATAGTATATATGATATATTATATAGACGTTAATTATGTTTTACACCCGCGCTAGCCCTGCCCTGCTCTGTCGTTAGTTACCTAACCTAACGGTGCACGAGGGGACATCGAGGCGAATGCGGATGGCATAAGTGTACGTCATATCTATCTGTGATGTTTAGGTTTCTAAATGATGGGACTTCATTAATGTGATTAATGAAAGATAAGAAACCTAAGATGTTGTAGAATCGAATTTTAAAATAAAACAGGTAGCTACAGTTCTTGCTTTGCACAGCGGTATATATGATATACCCCGCACCTTATTCGATGTGGAAAGGACCGAGATCCTTTCACCGGGAGTGACTCCTTTAGCAATAACTGGCAAATGCTACACACTCGGTTTGCTTTTGACTGCTTTTGAGTTTTTGCTTTGCACAGCGATATATATAATATATCCCGCACCTCATTCGACGAGGAAAGGACCGAGATCCCTTCACCGGGAGTGACTCCTTTAGAAAAACTAGAAAAGCCTCAAAATCACTCCATTTTAAAACTTCATTTGATTCTACAACGATATCAAGTTCATTACGCTCATGGTTTTTATGAAAAACCTGCGTAGCCCTCCGTCATTTCAGATAGGTTACATATAGTATTCGTGCTACATTTGTTGGCTTTCGTCAAGGTGTAGTGTGCGGTAGCTATGTGCTGTTTATCTGCTGCATATGATGCGACTGGATTAGGGTAGTCGTACGGCTTTGTTGGCTTTCGTCAAGGGTCGTGCGGGTGGGTTTGATTCAGTCAAGAAATGTACGGGTTGAACTTGACTAGCGGGCTGTGATTTGTTGGCTTTCGTCAAGGTCATAGCACGCTAGGGGCAAAAATATTATCGGGAATTTCAAGTGTTGAAATTTGCAATGAGATTGCATACCTTCTATGAGATAGTTGGATCCCGATACCCACTGCGAGTAAGAGTTACTCCTGGGAGAGTTTTACATATTGCAATTAGCTAATCAAGTAGGTGTCTAGAAAGGTGTCAACGGGGTTACGCCTCTGGGAAAACGAGGTTTACATTAATTAGGTTCGTGCGAAAGCACGGGGGACCTCCCTCAAAGTACCGACACTGGCCTGGCTGAAAGATTGGCGAACTTGTAGTGTGTAATTAATCCCGGCTAGTCTTTCCTTTTAGGGTTTGAAGGAAGATTTGATAAAAAGCAGTGGGAGCCATCCTGATTAGATAAGATAATAACCAATCTGATCTTGCACGAGCATACGCTAAAGTGTTTTCTTCTCTCTCTCTCCAGGTAGCTACCAGTTCATGCCTTAATCAAGATAATAATATGGATGTATTGACCGAACCCGCATGTTATACTGTGCTGGGGAACGTTGGTTCCGTTCTTTCTTATAAGAGTTATAGGAATGAACAGGATATAGGGGAATACCAGGATTCCCATGCCACCCGATTGAAGAAAGTACATGTTGATGCATTTTCTTCGGGTGTGTTCGTTACTGAGAACTGTTTCTCCATTTGCTCTACGTCCGGGGTATTAGATACCGGGTCAGGATCCCATATATGTAATCAGTTACATGGGCTTAGGAAATGTAGAGAACTTGGAGAAGGTGATAAAGACATTAGAGTTGAAAATGGTGCAATTGTTGCAGCTAAGACTGTCGGGGAATATCATCTTGTATTACCAACTGGTAATACATTGGTTCTGAACGAATGCTATTATATGCCGAACCTGATATGCAACATTATATCGGTTTCTTTATTAAGCAAAGAAGGATATAATTTTGTATTACAGGACAATGTTATGAACATTTTCCGTGACCAAAAGTTGGTTGGATCAGGCACGTTATGCAATGGCATTTATGTTCTAAATCAATCAACAGTTCTGAGCATAACAAACACACACAAGAGGAAGAGTTCAGAACTGAACGAATCCTACTTGTGGCATTGTAGACTGGGTCACATCAATGTGACACGACTGGCTATGTTGCATAAGGATGGATATTTGAAACCTTTCGAATTTTCATCTTATGACACTTGCCAGTCATGTCTCAAAGGCAAGATGACCAAAACTCCGTTTACGGGACACAGAGAAAGAGTTACCGAACTCTTGGGACTAATACATAGTGATGTATGTGGTCTCATGTCTACACATGCCAGGGATGGTTCTTCGTACTTCATTACATTCACTGACGATCTCTCAAGATACGGACATGTGTACTTAATAAAACACAAGTCTGAAGCTTTTGAGAAATTTAGAGAATATAAACAAGAAGTCGAAAACCAAACCGGAAAAAGTATTAAAATCCTTCGATCTGATCGAGGAGGTGAATACTTGAGCAATGAATTCCTGGACTTCCTAAAAGAGAATGGGATTCTCTCTCAACTGACTCCTCCATATACACCACAGCACAACGGTGTATCAGAATGGAGGAACTGAACCTTATTAGATATGGTGCGCTCTATGATGAGCACAGCTGTGTTACCTATTTTCTTCTGGGGGTATGCGCTTGAGACAGCCATACATCTATTGAATATGGTCCCCACCAAATCTGTGCCTACCACTCCATATGAGCTATGGAAAGGGAAGAGACCAAGTCTTAACTATGTTAAGATATGGGGTTGTCCAGCCTATGTCAAACGACAAAATCCGGACAAACTCGAGGCACGGTCTGTTCTATGCAAATTTGTAGGATATCCCAAGAATTCTCAAGGGTATATCTTCTACCACCCTGAGGAACAAAGAGTGTTTGTTTCTCGGCATGCCACCTTTTTAGAAAAGGAATTTCTTGAAAAAGAGATTAGTGGTCATGAGGTAGAACTGGAAGAGGTTCCAGCTGCAGAAGCTACAACAGAAGATCTGGTGGAACCAGAGGATTCCGTAGTTCCCGATGAACCCCAGCCTCTCCGCCGATCTGGTAGGGTTTCTCGTCCACCTGAGAGATACTATGGTTTTCTCATTGATGGTGGGAGCGAGGATTGCATCATGGAGGATGATGACCCAACTAGCTTCGAGCAGGCCATCACGAGTGGTGACTCAGTGAAATGGCTGGATGCTATGCGGTCTGAGATGGATTCCATGTACACCAACAAAGTATGGACTTTGGAAGTTGCTCCTGAAGGGGTAAAACCCATTGGGAGCAACTGGATCTTCAAGAAGAAACTTGGTGTAGATGGGAAAGTGGAGACTTTCAAAGCTAGACTTGTAGCAAAAGGTTTTCGTCAAAGACCAGGTGTGGACTATGACGAGATCTTTTCTCCAGTGGCTATGCTTAAATCCATCCGGATCATGCTTGCCATCGCTGCATATCATGATTACGAAATCTGGCAAATGGATGTTAAGACCGCCTTTCTAAATGGTGATTTAGAAGAGTGCGTGTACATGACTCAGCCAGAGGGCTTCGTAGACAGTGGGAGCAGCGGGAAGGTGTGCAAGCTGCTTAAATCCATTTATGGATTAAAGCAAGCATCGCGGAGTTGGAACATCTGCTTTGACGTCGTTATCAAAGAGTTTGATTTCGTCAAAAATCCAGATGAACCTTGTATATACAGGAAGGTGGTAGAGAGTAAGATTGTCTTCCTCGTATTGTACGTGGACGACATACTCTTGATAGGAAATGATATTCCTATGCTGCAATCGGTCAAGCTCTTCTTATCACAAAGATTCTCAATGCAAGATCTTGGTGATGCCTCCTGCATATTGGGAATTAGGATCTATAGAGATAGATCAAAAAGGATTTTGGGATTGTCCCAATCCAGGTACATTGACACCATACTAAAGAGGTTTAGTATGGAAGAGTCCAAGCGTGGGAACTTACCCACGATCTCTGGAGTCACTCTCTCCAAAGAGATGTCTCCCAAGACTGATTTGGAGAGAGCTCGCATGCAAGGGATACCCTATGCTTCGGCAGTAGGCTCTATTATGTATGCGATGCTATGTACCAGACCCGATGTAGCGTACTCACTAAGTGTAGTGAGCAGGTATCAAGCTGATCCTGGAGAGAGTCACTGGACAGCTGTGAAGAGCATTCTCAAGTACTTACGAAGGACTAGAGAAATGTTCTTGGTGTATGGTAACAGAGAACTCCAAGTGGAGTCCTTTACCGATTCGAGCTTCCAGAGTGATAAGGACGACTCTAAGTCGCAGTCGGGTTTTGTCTTTACCCTTTACGGAGGGGCGGTTAGCTGGAAGAGTTCCAAGCAGGAAACCGTGGCAGACTCGACGATGGAGGCTGAATACATCGCTGCCAACGATGCTGCCAAAGAGGCTGTTTGGATCAAGAAGTTCATTACTGAACTTGGAGTAGTTCCATCCATTGAGCATCCAATACCTTTGTATTGCGATAACAATGGAGCGGTGGCTTTGGCCAAGGAACCCAGGTCCCATCAGCGATCCAGGCATATTCTGAGGCGGTATCACCTGATCCGAGAGATAGTTGATCGCCGGGAGATCGAGGTCAGGAGAGTTGACACGAAGAACAACACGGCGGATCCACTCACGAAGGCCATTCCCCAGACACAGTTTGAGAGACTCTTCGGGATGCTCGGTATGCGATACTACAGCAGTTGGTCCTAGTGCAAGTGGGAGATTGTTAGTTGTATGTATGCCCTAGAGGCCAGTATTGTACAGATGTTGTATATTATATTGGATGCTTGGACATATATAGAGATGACTTTCTTGCTCGATATGATAGTATGCTATCTGGTTACTCTTTATCTTAACATGTACACTAGTCTCTTTATACTGTCTTGTAGTTACATGTTGGTAAAGCCCTTAGGATGTGTACTTGACTGCCTGGACTATGATGCAGATCATACTAGTGGGGACATGGTAGTCCATAAGTACATCCTTCAAGGTCCCTAGTCGTGGGTGTATCGAGACGGGGCATCGATATACCAGAGTAGACTAGCGTATACGCTTCTCGACCCATGTGATGGGCGATAGATGATCCCATATCCATTGGTGTTTGACATCAGAGATGGTGTACGGGTGCTCAGTGGAGACTTGGTACACTGGACGGACTCGCCGAGAACTCCCAGATGGTATTATACCTCACGTCAGATGGCAGTTCTCAGGTGACACTTGTACAGGTTAGTCTGTAGACCCGAGATCGCCATAGAGTCTTGTGTGATTCCCACTGTGCTTTGATCTCCACCTTACCACGTCCATGAGGGCGTGTAAAACGGTGGTCTTTGGGTACAGTCCCGAGTCACATGGAGGCAATGAGCGATAGGAGGGGTTTCGTCTCTCCCGGTATTGGGGGTTGATGTTGCGCTGTGCTCGATTGGCCGTAGCAGGGAAGTCCCTGGCCAGGGCTGATCAGAGATTTGCTGGTAAGTGTTACCAGTAGTTTCTCGACCCGTTATGAGCCTCACATCGGCACGACGGGTTATTGGGGTCTGACGTTTTCCACCCCTAGACTTGATATGCGACATATCAGACGAAGAGACCGGACTGTACGGTAAGTGTTACTGGTCGGATTCGCAGGAGAGTGAGCGGGCTAGCTCGTCGATCTTCTGATCGCTCAATACCCGGGTGGCCGTTACGTTTAGCAGACCGCTTGCGGCTTGTGGGTGCATGATATGATCATCATCTGCTACCGGCGTATTGACGAGTCTTTAGAGTCCTACACAGAGGTTTCCTGGCTCAAGCGAAACGAAATAGGAGCGCATATGAGATATGTGCGGGACCGAGATTAATGCGTGTATGTGATACCGTATTTGATTCTCGCAATTAATGTTTCGATTGGTTGTATATGATATAACCTAGTTATCGAATCGAAGATCGATTCGATAAGTCGATACATTGAATACTAGTCGGTTATGTGCGACATGACCGGATCATTGAATCAAGTGTTGATTTAATGATTTAATGTATAATTATATATTTGATATATTACTTTGCATTAACTAGTATTGGTTCACTTTAAACGGATTTTTCTCACTTGATTTACACATTGTATATGTGATATACTTTTGTGCAAATATATGTATCATGTTTGATGATGCATGTAGTTTTGGCTTTGTGTAAAGAATGCAACCATGGTTATGAGAGTGGTTAGGGTTTAAGATTTATTCTCTTATTATTAAATCCATTTATTATTTATTAAATAGATTTATGGAAACAAAAGGGTTTCATTTTATCATGAAGTGTGGTGAAGCTTCATGAAGCTTTTAGTAATGATGCCATTTTGTCTCCTTGCTTAAACCTAACCACTCCCACTAACCATGGTCAATTCTCTACACTTGACCATGGTTAGAAGATGATAAGAATTCCTTTGTTATTCATTTTAGAAATAACTTATCATAAGAATTCTATCATCTTCTTCTTCTTCTCAAAGTGAGAAACCTTGATGCCATTAATGGCAACTTGTGATCTAGAGTGAGAAATCCAAATCTAAAGTGAACCCATCTCCTATTTCTTCATCCTCTACCTCTTGCCAAGTGGTTTTGGGTGTTTTCTTCATAAGTTTCACAAGTTTGTGAAGTCGGAGCTTGAACTAGTGCAACCTCGACGTAGATCGTCTTTGACACGAAGCCGACGACCTTGCTCGCCCGATTTTCTGATGAAGCCGACGTATGAGTCGAGGATTCATGATGGACAGCGAGAGCATGACCACGTAGAGCTAAGGAGGTGGAAATCCGGATCTACAAAGGTTGTAGCTTCCGACCTTTAGTTAATTTGTTAACTAGCTTTATCATTTCGCCTAAACATCTAGTCTAAGATCCGTAGTCTAGGGTTTCTCGGCACCAAATTTTTGAAATTGGCATGTTCGATGCCTTGTGAGACCTTACTAGAGTGCCTAGGAACCTTTCAAATGCATAAATTAAACTACGAAGAAATAGAATAAGAAAAGAACTACCTTTATTAATCAACAAAATTCATTACACTTTGATCCTTAGAAAATGATTACAAAGACTAGCTTGCTTCTCGATCTCTTCCAAGGAGGTAGACGAACTGTTGATGATCAGCCTGGATGCGTGAGCCGTCTTAGACTTTGTGATCGCGTCGACTTGATCATTTTTCCAAGAGGCTCTCGGTCCTTATTTATAGTCCTAGAGCCAGAACCCTAGCTTCCTAATTTGGAAACTAGTTGTTACGATTCAAACAAAAAAAAATCCAGAATCCCAACTCCCTTAAAGTGCGGCGGAACCGCGGCCGTTGGATGGGTTGGACCGCGGATCCGCGGTCTTATGATGGGATCTTGGCCTTAAATTTCTTGTGGCTTCTTCTGGTGACACGTGGTGATCTTTTGAATCTCTGGAAACTGAAAATCTTTTCTACATCACTGCCAGAATTGATTTCTTTAGTTTACTTTTTTAATTAGGTAGGTTTGTTTTGCCAACTTTGATTTCCTTGATTTCAGCCCTACAAATTCTGCACAATTTCTCAACAAATAATATTTAGTAGAGTTTGTTATATTGAGATATTAACTTAACCATTAAGAATTGGTCAAAGGTATTTAATAACATAAGCAAATTTAATTGGGCCAAATGTTACATCGATAATATATGCTTACTTTTTCTACCAAATGTTAATTATAATATATAAACACATGAAAATAGTATTTTTACAGATAAACCCTCATATGTATCATATATCATAATAAACACCTTTCATTATATAGAAATAGTAGGAAAAATGTCATATTAAATGTGCAGTTTTACCAACTGAACAGTGCTGGTGTCCTGACAGCATGGTTTCATAATAGCAATAAAAGCACAAGTATAAGCATGTGATACGATATGAATAACAAGAATATATGGCAAATGAATAGTAAATGCAACAATAAAGAATATACATTATAAATACGAGTCATATAGTTTGGCATTGAAATAGCACGAATCGTGGTGTTTAGAAAGTAAGGACTAGGGTATTTTTAAGAAAATGTGCGTCCTTTGAAATATCCGTAGTATCCCTTGGCCTGTCTTTAAAATACACACGATTCGTTAGTTTTGGAAATAGGTTTGACTCGGACCGAGTCTAAAATCTACTAAGTAAGCTACATGACTAAAATAACAGGCTAATCGAAAGGGTAAGGAAAACCACCTAAGTATGAGTCGATATATATATACATCTAGTAGTCGGTGATCCCGCCTCAATAGTATCGCGAAAGATACAATATATATAATATGACATCCTCGAGTCAAGAGTGCGGATCTATCATCATAATCATATCACGTACGGTAAATCCATTAAAGGGCATCCCAAATCTGGGTACGGGTCAAACATCACATCATCTCATTATTCATCTAGTATCCTTATCATCAAATCCTGTATTAGGGGTACTGATCTAAAGTCTAGTACATACTGATACCATCTACATATATATATATGCGTGTGTATGAAAACACATCGCCTAAAGGCCCGCTAAAAATATCATGTCGTATCTTATAATACGAACCAAAATCATATCGCCGATCTCATGGCCTCATGCCCAATCATATCGACTCATCTCCAAGTACTATGTACTATCCACATTATCCATGTATATGCATACATATATATATATATATATACATACTCATAAACATATATGTATATATATATATATCCCCATATACACACAAGAAAATAAAATGCATGCGAGTGTGTGTGTGTGTGCGCGCGCACGTGTATGCAAATCATTAGTCTAGGGTTTTGGGACTAAGTTACTTCTAATTACATTAAAGTAACCCATGAACACATAAACCTATCCTGATAATCATAGTCTCGCAATACACACCTTTATATATATGATATAATATATTCGTATTTTACATTACGAAACTGCGGGGGTGCTATACGCCATCCACCCGACTTCCCCCGTAGATATATATCTACTCACCATGATCCTCGCTTGCCGAAGTCGATATCGCCATCCTCTTCTTCATCGTCCGAAGTCCATGCGGAGGTACCTACATATGTACACACACACAGTATCCTAAACTGAAATCGCGAATGAAAAGCAAAACGGCACGCGCTTCACACATAGGTTAAAACCTATGGTCTCGCATTAAAGACACTACCAAATAACCCTCGTTGTTGACATTAAAACGCCATACGATGGAACACAATAACAAATACCAAATCCCAATTCATTAAAAGTCGCAAAACAAAATCAGAAACTATGTAAAACACTTCAAGATTTTACCCTAGGTGAAATTAGCGAATTTTGCATATGTGGAGGGTCTAATTTACTGAAGATAAAGCCCTGGAACAAACATGAACCCAAACATCCCCACTCTGGCCGCAATTTGTGGCCAGAATGATTAAATATGCGGCCAAGTGGAATGGGTAGGGGCTCGGGTCTCTAGGTTAGCTTGTAGGTTGCCTGCATGACTCACTGTGATCGCTATAAAATTTTCAGGTGCCCCCGGTCATAGCAGATGTCAAAATACCATCACAAATCCGATATCGGGGTTTCTAAGTTTGGGGTTTAGGGTTCTAGTCTATGGTTTATCCTAATATACAATCATTATAAGGGTTGCATGGCCTCTACTAAGCTCAATTTACACTTCACAATTCATACAAACCCCTAACCTCTTCTTGGAATTTTCCAAGCTCACTAAACCTTAATTAATCACTTCTAAACAAAAATGGAAGCTAAAGTGAGACAAACAAAATGCTAATGGTAAAGAAAATAGCTCATTTGTCAACTCAAGAATTTTCTTGAGTTGCCCCAAATCTTCAAAATCCAATTTTTCTTGGTCCAAAATGCTTGTAGTGAGCTTGTGCACATCTTTAATGAAGTGGAGATGATGTTTTAATGGGTTTTTGATGATGAAGTGAGGGGTGTAGTGGAGGTGAAGGGAGAGGGCAGCCATGGTTGACGGAGGGAAAAGATGAAGAAGGAAACAATAAGCCATGGTCTAAGTTGACGCATCACCCTCTCTCTCTGATGACGCATCACCCTCTCTCTTTGATGCCCATACTTCTTATTCTAATCTTTTCTTTTCTTTTCTTTTCTATTCTTTTCTTTTCTCTTTTCTTTTGTAAACAAAAATGAAAAACCCAAAAAGCAACCATGCCCAAAAAGAAATCAAGGTAGAATGAAATGTAAAAATGTGAAAAATGACATGGTGCATGTCATGTGCACAATTCAAGCTTAATGCACGATTAATGATTTTTAATCGCGATTAACATAAAAATGGAATATAATTAATTATATAACAATCTATAAATGCTCAAATCTTGTAATCTCTTTAAAATTCAATAATTAACATAATTTCCAAATATTTCCCAATTTATCGGTATTTAATTATACCGTATCATTAAAATATTCATAATATTTATTATTAATTTATAAAAATTCCCAAAAATAATATTTTATTTTTCTGAAATGTTACAATCTTCCCCTCTTAAAGAAATTCGATTCTCGAATTTAAATTTAAACCTCTCAAATACTAAAACATTTCAGTAACAAGGTCAAGTCGTCGGGGCTCCGAAATCATAAATACATAAATCGCATCGTAGCGCAATGCATGCGCATGAAAAACGAGTATATAAACCAAAATCAAAACTCCGTCAAGCATCCCGCAATAATCGGAGTTATGGTGAAGACACCAATGTTAAAGCCAAATACGAAAACCAACATGATATACATCAAAACTATGCATGTACACGTCGTTGTAATTTGTCAAAACATCTGATGAAATGCATGCCAAACCTTTTCAAGTCGCTGTGCGATGTGCTTATCACGGCACAGTGGCGAACATCTATTGTAAGAAAATAATTATATAGATATACCCTCTGTTTAACATACACGTCCCGCCGTTTTGAAAATAATTTAGAAGGGTTTCCTTTGTAAAATGTTTCAGGTCATCATGGACACGTAGGTAAATACTGAGACTGTAGCTCCTTTTTTTGGAAATCTTTTCGGTACCTATCAATGCATGCAAAATATAGTCAGGTACTGTCCTCGGACTAGTCCTGCTCAGCTACTATACCAAATTGTAAATATCATAAAACATACTGCTCCAAACGAAACCAATCCAAAAATGCGTACAAGAATGCCCCGTGCGTCTGGTGCGCGCGGAAAATGAAATCCATGAATGTGCCATACATGTGCATAGAAATAAAATGTAAGTGCAACGGGTGTGCACGAAACACCTGTCAAAAGCAACGGGTGTGCTTCACAGCAATATCAGGTGCATCTGAAATGCACGAAGAATCTCGCTTTAGTGCATCTGGTGTGCACCAAATTCACATCAAGCACGTCAAGTCTGCGCAAAATCCAACTCAAGTGCACAAGGTGCACGAAAACAAATATCGAGTATCACAATCGAAATTGACGGTATACAACACATCTGTAAGTCCACGGTAGCGCCCCGGCCATCTAACAGACGCCAAATGCGGAACAAAAACTTTTACAACTGGCGCTATTGTGTACTATAACCCGGATCTGCCATTAAAGCTAAACTAACAAACTACAAATTGGGTAGAAATGTTATACCGAACGATCCGAGTCCTTCGGTCTTCAGCCATCATCCCACGCTTTGTTGCGGCTTCTCCGATCTCGTGAATCTCCAGTCTTCTCGTCCAGGTGGAACCACGTCGACGGATCTTTAAACGGGCTCCCGCCTCTGAACCGAGGCAACTCGATCATCAAGTTTGCTAAAAGAGATGACCAAGATTGATGTAGAGAACTAGTAGAATACTTTGTCTCATTACGTCCAAAGTCACGGACGAACGGTTAATGAATTTTCCTTTTGGATTGGAATGAAATGAGAAATGGAGTATACTAATTTCCATGAACCAAAACTATATTCTTTTTCCAAAATGAACCACCACCCTTTCTATCAAGAGGGGCCGGCCATCATATAGCAAGAGGGAGGTGAGGGTAGGAGAAAAGTGGTGACAATAAGATATGATACTTATCATAACTCACTAAATGAAAAGAATGAGCCACAAATAACATTAAATGCAAACCAATGAACATAAACCTAGTCATTAACGTAGTCACCATTTCAATTAATGCTAACAATGAATCATCAAGCCTTGTCACCAAAACTAGAACCTTCTAGAATCACGACTCACCCTCATCAACAAAAGATAAATCCGTCTTTAACCGAATGTTAAAGACAGGCGATAGAAAACTAGAAACTGGCAACTTCCAAAAGTGATCCTGAAACGAATTTCATGATAACCCCGTATCAGTATAAACATACCCGCATTTGTATTACGACCGAACACAAATGCAACTGAGACAAAGATATTATATCTACACAGCATAATCCTCGGATCCGGCTTAAACCAAAGCCGACCAGTATTATCTGCCCGAAATATGACACGTGCGAAAATGCACGTGCATTTTCCGAACCCTGCCATAAAACCATACGGCCTCTACAACGTTTCGCCCGAACTTTGGAAACGGTCTATGGGGGACTCAAATGACTCATCAACACAATGGCACTGGGTATAACCACTAGCACGTCAGAGGTACAAGCTGTACGCAACGGTTGCCTATGTATTGATTGGAAGGGAAGCTGACGAGCGAACTCATCCATAAACCCTACTGAGCCTAACAGTGACAATATACATACACTCTGGTCCGTTCGTCTAAAGAGTATCGCATATCGAGTCTAGGGGGGTGGATAAAGTCAGACCCCTAATAACGCGATAATTCGTGTCGGTATGAAGCCCATCACCACCTGAGAAACTACTGATCCAAATCAGTAATTCTCCACTATCTCGGCCGAGAATTTCTAGTGATGGCCACCCGTGCACTGTGCGACATCAAACCCCAATACCGGGAGAGACGAATCCCCGACGATCCGCTCACTGCCTCCATGTGGCTCGGGACTGTACCCAAAAAATACCTGTTTGCACGTCTCCTTTGAGCGTGGTAGGGTAGAAATCAAAGCACAGTGGGAACTCACACGAGACAAATGACGATCTCAGGTTGACAAACTAACCTGTACACATGTCACCAGGGAACTGCTATCTGACGATATGTATAATACCAACTAGCATGTTCCCGGCGAGTCTTGTCCGGTGTACTCATAACTCAATGAGCACCTGTATACATCTTAGGTGAACCAACTGACACCAATGGCTTGTGAGACCGGCCATCGCCCCTCGTCGGGGTCTCGACTGTATACACTAGTCTACTCTGGAGTATTGATGCCCTGTCTCGAAACTCCCACGACTAGGGACACTTTAAGGATGTGCATACAGACCCTAGCTCCCACGTATATGATCGCCATCATACTGCTGGTAGTCAAGAAGAAATCCTATGGGCTCTATCATCATGCAATAGTGAACTAAAACATGTATACGATGATAAAGAAAAACCGGATAGCATACTATCATCTCGAGCAAGACTGTCATATCGGTATAGGTCCTGCCTCAATCATTGCAATCACGTACCTGCGATCCAATAATTGATTTTGAGGGCACTATATCCAACAATCTCCCACTTGCACTTAAGGCTAATTATTACGATGTCGCATACTCACAGCCCGTGTGATACCGAACATCCAACTCCTCTACTAATCAGTTTCACAAAGCTAGTTTGTAAAACTCTTGTGTTCGAGAAATAGCCACAGTGAGTGGATCCGCCCTGATGTTTCTTTCTATGTCTCTCTTATTCTCAAGTTCGCAGAGAAAGCCATCTTCCGAATCGAGTAATACTTGTCTTAGAATATGTCTGAATATCTGATGGGACCTAGTTCATAAATGAACTCCAAATCCAAACTTCTTAGACTTTTTTGATAACTGAACCTAATCAGTATCCAGCACCATGCTTCCCACAGTATCCTCTTGGACCACATGTCCATAATATTGTCCCTCGTCAGAGGGAAAACTATAACTCTAAAAATCACTCTGTCATCCATATCACCTTTGAAGCCTGGAATGATAACCGTCTCCCGAAGGAGGCTGCCGTCATCAAATCCGTAGAACATGCACTTATGCTCTAAAACTGCTTCCTTATGTTTGTTCAGTATTGGATTAATATAAATTTATCGCATCAAGTGCAAAAACAACATCTGGTGTGGTACTTGTCATCTCATGATTGACTCAATTGCCCAAGCAAGTGATCTGCCAATCATGCACTTCCCTCTCTCCTTTAGTCTCTAAGGCACCTTTAGAGAGGGTGACTCTATCACCTGCAGGTACACCACCATGCCAGGAGTCATCTATTCTAAAATACTATTAGAATATTGTCAAAGTACCCATATTGGGAAACTACCCAAATCTAGATCTAAAACCATAGATCTAGTAACCAGAATGTCAGATATTATATCCATATCCTTTGTGGAGAAACAACTGTGTGACGACCAAAGTACAACCGATCGTAGTATAGGAATTTTACTTCCTACTCTGTGTATGTCATCCAAATACCAGGACATCACACCCTACTACCTTCTCAACAGATCCATCCTCTATTCTGATGAAGTCAAAGCCATGACTGTCTCATCAAAATTAGATGATCTAATCTCTGCTATATTTGCTCAAGCCTATAAATAGCATAAGTTACTTGCCCACTATGCTTCCGCTGCTCCCACAGACTACGACAACCCTCTGGCAGAATAATATATACGTGCACTTCTAAAGCTAGTTTAGAACGACGCTATACTTATCCTCCTGCCGGGTCCCATCGTCTGGAACAACAATAGTGTCAAGTTTCGATAAACAAGAACCTCCCTGTCACCGTCCTTGAGGCTACCGGAGTACCTCTCGGGTGTCTGAGGTTACCCACCATATCTACGGAGTGGCTATTGGAATGTCAAACCTGATTAAATATATAGGTTCTATTAAATTTTCCGTAATCGTTTGCGGTTCTGGAATCACTTCCAGTTCTACCATACTCCCATTACTGTTTTCTGAAAAAGTCCATTTTAATAAAACTGTGGCGTGTGTAGAACAATATCACTATTGATCTTCCAGATGGTAGAAATGTCAACCCTCGTCAAAACCAGGGTCAACCCACAAACAACCATTACAGAAACGTGCCTTGAGTTATCCAGTGTCTGGTTTTAAGCATAAGCTGGACAACTCACCGTATCTTAACATCGTTAAGATATGAACCATTCTATATATAATATAGGAATAGATGCACTAATTTAATTGGAACCAGATTCAAATCATGCAGCTGTCTCCAGTGCATATCAACTTAATGGAAAAAGGCTAATCAGCATTACTCAACTTAGGAATCCATCCAATTATGAGTAACCTGAAAGAGAAACAAGTTTCTCAAAACCATTACTATCATTTGAATACCAATCACAAGAATCTACATCTTCGATCTCTTTGAAGAATCCCGATACTTGCGATACCTGGTTCTCTACTTTATTCTTATACCCAAAACTTCTCAAAACTCAGACATTGTATTTCTACGAAACACTTGTCTAAAAATTAGAGAAGTCACAAGTAAACAGAACATAGTACGAGGACCTACCCCTTTGTCCTGACGGACACTGGACAACATACAATACTCTGTATAAGTCCGCTGGGTTGAATAACTCAAAACCTGTGCATCATAGGTTGAAAACTGTACCCCGGCGATTTCCTCAAATATCACCAATTACAACGAATTCCGATATAATGAGGATGAACACCTAATTCCTAATAAATTACTCCCACTCATCATCTGTAAAACCATACAGATATGAGAATGAAACCTGGTAAACACATACCCTGGAGTAAGTATCTAATTGGGAAATCAGTTTTCCATTAACAATGCACCGAAACATGAAAATGTTTCGTAGGGTATCCTGGTATTCTTAGTAATGCCTCTTCCATAACCCAATTCATGACTATAACCGTATATTTCTTTGCCACCTCTCCAAATCTCTTTATTTGTCTTTATTCATTACCTTTTGTACACCCCTTTAGGCTAAGTGGTTTTCTTCCTTCCCTACCGTTCGGAACCAGCCTATGGTTTGGAAGAAGACTATGCAGTAAGCATAATGGGTGTACTCTCCTAATCCTAGGAATACTCATAACTTGAGTGAAGGTGATGATAAAAGATAACTGAATAATACCTTATTCTATTTCTCCCAAACTGGGGAGAAAGCAAAGGTGAAATAGGAGTGGCGATGAAGTACGTGTTTTGGTCGTGAATGATAACAGTCGCAATTTACTTTGCCCTCTTTCTAATCCCTTTATTTTGTCTTTAGCTATTACCTTCTGTACACCCTACTTAAGCTAATTGGTTTTCTTCATTCCCTACCTTTCGGCACCTGCCTATGGTTTGGAAGAAGACTATCCAATAAGCGTAATAGGTGTACTCTCCTAAACCAAGGAGCCCTCGCAACCTGAGAGAAGGTGATAATAAAAGACAACTGAATAAACCAATTCTATTTCTCCTGAACCTGGATCCATCCTCGAAGAAGTCCCTTCGAGTTCGTATATAACCATACGATTGATCTATCCAATGGAAGTGGATGTCCGTAGTAATACGGGGTGTTCTGAGAAATGCAAAGGGCAAAAGAAAGAGCGGCAATGACTTATGCAACTCGGACAATCCATAAGCCAGTATTTTAAGAAGGTTCGGTCAACTTGGTCATTAAGTCATAGTCTAGGGTCGGTCAAAAGTCGCTGCCAAAGAGAGAGAGAAAAGAAACACTCTGTGTGCACTCTAACCTAGATTAGAATGGTTATCACTTTATCTAATCAGGAAACCTCTCACTGTAGTCTCAAATTCTCCTCCAAACCTGAAAGAAGAATTAGTCGGGATCACCCGAAGATTAAACCAACTCATCAGTGAGAATCAGGATCCAACTATCATCGCATGATAACTTGATGGAAGCCACTCAAGTTATCATACACCAGAAGGTATGCGCATGCCTGGCAAGTTTCATGTATCTTTAGAAACTCCCGATATGATTTTTGTCCCATGCTCTTATGACCTTGACTTTGGCCAACAAATCATAAGTCACATGTCAAGTTCTACCCGTCATCATCCAGGTTAATTTGAACCCATCCGCACATACTCTTGACTTTGGCTAACAAGGTAATATGACAGTCCCAAACCAACGCATCTATCTATGCAACAGATGAATATTCAGCAACTACCAAACATTATGCCTTGACTTTGGCCAACAAACATAGCTTGAATACTACTGACTATCCATAAGAAATGACGGAGGGCTACGGCTGATTTTTGGCGAAGAACCTTTAACGTAATGAACTTGATCTCGTTGAAGGAACCTGATAGTTTTTTATAAAAATATAGTGGCGAAAACCTTTTGCTAAAGAGGTCACTCCCGGTGAAGGGATCTCGGCTCTTTCCTCGTGGAATGAGGTGCAGGATATTCTAACTGAATATCGCTATGCAAAGCAACTTGTAATCGACTATAGTATAGTTATTACCCTGACGTAAACTTCTGCTCAAGGGGTCATTCCCGGTGAACGGATCTCGGCCCTTGCCTCGTCGAATGAGGTGCAGGAAATTCCAACTGGATACCGCTATGCAAAACAAAAGGAAACATCTTTGTAATAACTCCTATTAAAATTTGTTCCAACAACATCAAATATAGGTTTGTTTTATCCTTGCATGATAAGAATCAATGCAGTACCATCAATCGATCACACCAGAAAAGAACGAAAATAAAATGTACGTATATGCCATCCGCATTCGTCACTGGGTCCCGTCATCACCCGTTAGGTTACCTTACAAACGACAGAGCGGGGGCTGGAATAGCGCGGGTGTAAAACATATACAACATCTAATAGTATATATACCAATATACAATAATCGCTCCAGGCGTGATAATATGCAACATTACAGAAAAGTAATAAGCATTACAGAACAATACAGATAATTTGGGATCCCCGGGTTTCACAGAGCCGCTACTGAAACCCGGCGTTCCCCTGGTCGTGTGGATAGCCTGTGCAATGAAACCTAAACCCCTACGGGTGCGGCAAGTTACCCGCCAAAACCTGAAGCGAGGCAGCACCCTACAGAAAAATGAATGGACCACCTGGCACTTCACGGAATCCGGTAACTTGAGCACCCCTCCTTGGGTCAACCAGTACCCCTTACGAGTGCGGCGAATAGTCTGCCAATTCTAGAGTGAGGCCCCTCTGCCTCTCAAAGCATGAGATACAGACTCGTTGCCTTCCAGAACCTGGCTATCCGTGCACTACGTCGCGGGGTAAACCTAGTACAGAAATAAAAATATGTACAACGGGTACATCGACCTCAACCCGGTCGTTCCCCAAAAGAATATTATACAAACAGGCAGCAACGACAGTCCACATGTTGGACGCTCGCCCCGCAATATCAAATGTACAAATAAATCCAAACTGCACTACCATTGCACACTGCTATCCACCACGACATATCTGCAACATCACAGCACAACATAGAACATCAACGCGAATGTCACGTTCGCAAACCCATCTAAAAGAACTATAGCAATTAGACGCG
Organism: Agapanthus africanus; assembly: GCA_030015575.1. Lineage (NCBI taxonomy): Eukaryota > Viridiplantae > Streptophyta > Magnoliopsida > Asparagales > Amaryllidaceae > Agapanthus > Agapanthus africanus. The sequence continues at coordinate 30,786 of JASDDO010000284.1, read as the reverse complement.
GTTTACCGCTCAAATGACATTCCCCGTCGGAGATATAAAGTAAGTACTGTAAAATAACACGTTTAAATTTCGACCGACAAAATTTCTCGAAGTGGGCCCCACAAACATCTGCTGTACAGTAACAAAATATGGGTCCAAACGAAATATACCAAAAACCACAATTTCCCAAGACAAACATACTGGAAAAATTGGGTCACCGTTCCCACATAATGGCCGCGGTTCCGCGGTCAAACCCTAGCTTTGACCGCGGATCCGCGGCGGTACTGTGGGATCACGTGCCCAAATTTTTCCAGAATGCATATAAAAGCCAGCTTAGTTTTCTGTGATATGTAAAATAATTTTTAGTCTCTTTTAAAAATCGACAGAAACTCAGAACTGAAAAGGTGTAGTTTTTGAAAATTGCTTCGATCGATGTTTTAAACGTGTTAGCATAAGTTAGTAAAGCTTAATGGTGAGGCTCTGATACCACTGTAAGTCCACGGTAGCGCCCCGGCTGTCTTACAGACGCCAAATGCGGAACAAAAACTTTTACAACTGGCGCTATCGTGTACTATAACCCGGATCTGCCATTAAAGCTAAACTAACAAACTACAAAGTGGGTAGAAATGTTATACCGAATGATCCGAGTCTTTCGGTCTTCAACCATCATCCCACGCTTTGTTGCGGCTGCTCTGATCTCCTGAATCTCCAGTCTTCTCGTCCAGGTGGCACCACATCGACGGATCTTTAAACGGGCTCCCTCCTCTGAACCGAGGCAACTCGATCATCAAGTTTGCTAAAAGAGATGACCAAGATTGATGTAGAGAATGAGTAGAACACTTTGTCTCGTTACGTCCAAAGTCACGGACGGACGGTTAATGAAGTTGCCTTTTGGATTGGAATGAAATGAGAAATGGAGTATACTAATTTCCATGAACCAAAACTATATTCTTTTTCCAAAATGAACCACCACCCTTTATATCAAGAGGGGCCGGCCATCATATAGCAAGAGGGAGGTGAGGGTAGGAGCAAAGTGGTGAAAATAAGATATGATACTTATCATAACTCACTAAATGAAAAGAATGAGTCACAAATAACATTAAATGCAAACCAATGAACATAAACCTAGTTATTAACCTAGTCACCATTTCAATTAATGCTAACAATGAATCATCAAGCCTTGTCACCAAAACTAGAACCTTCTAGAATCACGACTCACCCTCATCATGAAAAGATAAATCCGTCTTTAACCGAATGTTAAAGACGGGCGATAGAAAACTGGCAACTTCCAAAAATGATCATGAAATGAATTTCAGGATAACCCCGTATCAATATAAACATACCCGCATTTGTATTACGACCGAATACAAATGCAACTATGACAAAGATATTATATCTACACAGCAAAATACTCGGATCCGGCTTAAACCAAAGCCGACCAGTATTATCTGCCCGAAATATGACGTGCGAAAATGCACTTGCATTTTCTGAACCCTGCCATAAAACCATACGGCCTCTACAACGTTTCGCCCGAACTTGGGAACCGGTCTATGGGGGACTCTAATGACTCATCAACACACTGGTACTGGGTATAACCACTAGCACGTCAGAGGTACAAGCTGTACGTTACGGTTGCCTATAAATTGATTTGAAGGGAAGCTGACGAGCGAACTCATCCATAAACCCTACTGAGCCTAATAGTGACAATATACATACTGTCCGGTCCGTTCGTCTAAAGAATATCGCATATAGAGTCTAGGGGGTGGGTAAAGTCAGACCCCTAATAACGCGATAATTCATGTCGGTATGAAGCCTATCACCACCTGAGAAACTACTGATTCGAATCAGTAATTCTCCACCACCTCGGCCGAGGATTTTTAGTGATGGCCACCCGTGCACTGTTCGACATCAACCCCCAATACCGGGAGAGACGAATCCTCGACGATCCGCTCACTACCTCTATGTGGCTCGGGACTGTACCCAAAAAATACCTGTTTGCACGTCTCCTTTGAGCGTGGCAGGGTAGAAATCAAAGCACAGTAGGAACTCACACGAGACAAATGACGATCTCAGGTCGACAAACTAACTTGTACACATGTGACCAGTGAACTGCTATCTGACGATATGTATAATACCAACTAGCATGTTCCCGACGAGTCCTGTCCGGTGTACTCATAACCCAATGAGCACCTGTATACATCTTAGGTGAACCAACTGACACCAATGGCTTGTGAGACCAGCCATCGCCCCTCGTCGGGGTCTCGACTGTATACACTAGTCTACTCTGGAGAATCGGTGCCCTGTCTCGAAACTCCCACGACTAGGGACACTTTAAGGATGTGCTTACAGACGCCAGCTCCCACGTATATGATAGCCATCATACTGCTGGTAGTCAAGCAAGAATCCTATGGGCTCTATCATCATGCAATAGTGAACTAAAGCATGTATACGATGATAAAGACAAACCAGATAGCATACTATCATCTCGAGCAAGACTGTCATATCGGTATAGGTCCTGCCTCAATCATTGCAATCACGTACCTGCGATCCAATAATTGACTTTGAGGGCACTATATCCAACAACATCTCGATCCAAATCAGGTATACCGTGGTATATAATCTCACAACCATGTGCTTTAGCGTGCACAAAATCGAATCAAAATACTGAAAGTGCATGAAAACTATGCTGAAAGCATATGTCAAATCACATGCATACCATAGGCATGAAATCAAAATCAACATCTCGAATGACATCTAATCGAAGTTGAGTGCAACTGTAGTGCACAAAATCTCAATCATGCAAATAAATCGACCAAAATACAGAAATCAAAAGATAGCGGAAACAGTCCCGCTCTGGCACATCCTCTAAAGATCTCTGGCCAACTGTCATGGTCACTCATAACATGTTTCGTCAACGATGCCGAACTCTGGCCTACTAGGTGTGCGTAATATGACCGATCCTGGGTCCAAGTCTTCTTGTATTGTATTCCAGAAAGGTTCTGTCGAGGTCTCACCTAAATCTCGTTTCTGCCGAACTTCCCGGAAGTTATCACCCTTTACTAAATCCATTTCTTGTTCCGGAACGGTTGCATACTCATCACAACCCCTTCTGGAAGATATATCCATACACAACGCCTCTGCATGCGTATCACATCTCTGTCGTCCGCGGAGTGGAACGTCATCTCATCGAAATCTCGTAGGAACCACTTACTCCACTTTTCTCTAATGTCGACTGATTCGGACTCGTCTTTTCGTGGCTGTATGGAGTGCACTCCAACGGCTATACTCGTATATGGAGTTTACCAAGCAATGTATCCCATCATATGATATCCGAACGACGTCGAACCTTTCGATCGATTCATCAAAGTCCCATAATCCCGCAATAGCTCAACATCTTGAGTACAGTTTAATAATATCCAGTACGTGGCACAGTACCTGTGGACCAACCGTAGAATGGCAAACCCAAGCCTCATTAATGGCACCGCGGAACTGCCGCAAACCCTAAGGTTTCAAAGCGTTCACATGGTCATTATATCGAGTTAGGGTTTCATTCTTCTAGAGGGTCCACGGAATTACTTGCATGTTTTTCCGAATACTTTAAACTTGGAAAAATGGGTTTCTAACATTCGATCGTTTTCTATCAACTCTCAATGTACCTGCATGAAGTCGTTTTAAGCTGGAATCAATCAATCTGATGACCTCGCATCGGGGTAGGCAACGAATCATATGTCATAGTCATTCCTCCTTGGGTGACTAGAGATCTTATATCATATCTATAAGTATAACTCATGCGGTATTAGCTTCAAACATCAGGGGCGATACCTTGTCATTCGCAGCAACAACTGGCTCATTCGTTCACACGCTGAACAGTGCCTCAATCATCAAGAATAATCTGTGCATTGACGGTCATCACATTCTGGCTGTCCTCTTGCAGTGGCCCAATCCTCTGGTGCTGATCTGCATGTTCGAGAAATTTGTAAAAGCGATCCATCAAACGCTCATGGAGCGAAAACACAATAAAACGATACATCTATGCAATCGTGTGTCCCTGGAATCACGCCCTGGTCAGTTCTCGTCCGTGACGAGCTCGTACTGACCGCAACTCTAGCCACAACTCTCTTTTCCCGTGTAATCGTGGCAGCAAAAACCATAAACCAATATTGATGAGGATAGATCATAAGAATGAATATAATACTGTGCAAGAAAATGTACATCCTAAGGCTTCTTAAGAGAAGTAGCGTATCGTAACTATGTCGCGGAACATACACATGGTACGCCACTCTACTTAAGTCACCTACTCCATCAACCAAGGTCAAACTATGCGACGAAAGTTCGGGTCTATTACCCCCTCAACCAAGTCTAAGTTCCGTAAGGTCAAGCCTAGGTTCCGAATATAAATATTCCTTAGACTGCGCATAGTCAAACATAGACTCGAACCAAGGTTAAACCTAGCGTTCTGATACCAACTTTGTCATGACCCGAAACAGCACGTAACTGGCACTTGAATCATATGAACTCTATAAGACCCCATCTAATTCAAGTAAGCCAAAAAAAATCCCAGAGATCTAAACCATTTTAAAGAAGAAGTGAAGAAAACTTGTTTTAAAGTAAGTGGTTTTACTAACATAAGCCGAAGTATACATTTTTAAAATCTCAAGTCTTTTCTGAAAATTTCGGCAGAGTTTCCTTTCTAAATGCTGGCCCCAAACGGGTACAAACATGAAATATATATATAATGAATAAAGGCATCCCCAAGCGTGAGCTAGCTCTTCGCCAATTGGCAGTCACAACCACGCAAGCAATATAATATACAACGCCGAAGTGCCAGGTTCAAAACTCAAAAGGAAACTTAATATCATCAAGAAAACCCATAATAATACAACGCACGACTCTAAGGTCGAAAGAATATACAACTGGTCTTCTAGGTCTAATAAATATACAAATCTGGTTAATAGAGTTTACTAGATACAACTGAATATAAAATAAAGTACAATGGTGGTCATGATGCGAGTGAACCCACCTACCAAAGCAAGCACCCGGAAAGAAGCAGTGTGCCAACAAAGCCGCCAAGGAAACCTGTACGGAAAAATCTGCAAGAACTGTGGCACAACAGGGGTGAGTTGCCAACGCGTGAGTAGAAAACATCACCGAGCAGAAATCGCATGTATGACTCAATCCTAGGTCATACGATCATAATATATATCCTCAAAATGATAAAGCCTGAAGCATTTAATAATGGAATGGGTAAACATCTATACATAAGTGTAATACCAAGTGTCGTGTAAGTGCCTCAGGTAGCAACATATCATAAATATGAGGTATAAATTCAATATAATGAAAACAGAATACATCATGAATAAGAAAACCGTTTTCTTAATTTAGTGAGATTTATGTATATTTAAATCGAGGTATCATCAATGAAAGCAACATAGAATCAGTGTCAAGCATCGACACAAAACATATATCTCAATATCTCAGGCTCCGGCAATCCGGAATGGCCCGTATCCTCAAATCTCAATATCTAGGGCTCCCGCTATCCGAACTGGCCCATATCATCAAATCTCAAAACTTCAGGCTCCGGCAATCCAGACTGGCTTATACTCCGATCGGCATCCTACGAATATTCGTCGAGTCACAATAAAATCACCAGTCGGTAGTGCTCCCCTGCCAGGCTCAACGCCATAATCTGCGACCATCTTGTCCCGGGGTAGCGCACCGGGTCCACCATGCAACCACAGACGGTTCCTCCTCCTCTTCGAATCGGGTGTATGATATCGCGCATGTCATGACCCAAATTTAGGCACGTGACCGGCACTTAAACCACGTAACTTCAACAGGCGTACGTAATTTAAGTAAGCTGAAACCCAGAAATCTAAACCACCCAAAAATGGAAAAGTGGAGAAAAAACATAGTTTAAAACATTCGGAAAATCTCAAGTAAAATCTTTGAACTTTAGTTTTTTTTCTTGAAATTTTCGGCAGCGCCTCCTTTGTAAAAACTAGCCCCGAAAACTGGTACAACATAGAATATAAATAAAGCATCCTAAACGGGAGCAAATCACGCCCAACGGTGGAGACAACCACTACAAGCATATATATAGCCCCGAACTGAAGAAATATAAATGAAAATAGCATAAGGAGGTAAAACTTTACAACAAGACCGGCTCCCACGAGCACGGCACCCAAAAGTCACCAAAATATATACAACACCGAATCCTGACAACTCGTCTCTAAGTCAAATACATGAAGTGATAGATGGAGAGTACTAGATGCAACAAAAAGATATACAATGAACAAAATGGATAACCGTGAACCCACCTACAAGAAAAGGCCTCACAGCCAACCGTAGCGGTATCTGCAAAAGTAGAGATAATAAGGCGCCCTGCCGCGACTACTTTGAGGGTAAGTCCTGCAAAACACTGTGGCACAACGGGGTGAGTTTCCAACTCGTGAATAATAAATAACATCATACTTTAATCGCAAGAATGCACTAACAGCAATAATCAATCACATGTAAGCTGGTAGCATAAGTATGACAATATGAATATGCCACTATCTTGATCAAGGTACACCACCAGGGTATTATATCTACATGAATCAAATGCATATCAACTAAATACTGAGTGCGGGAAATTAATAATCTCATTCATGAATCATCAGCATGGAAAAACCCGGTGTAAATCAACAACACCCCGAATCCCAAAATCCTCAGATTGGCCCTCAGAGCGGCCCTGTAAATCTCATGGAACCTGAGTGTCAAACATCGTCACCCGAAAATATCATGAAAACTAGTGCCCGACATCGACATATAAAATACTCGTATCTATACGTTCCTCGAATCCTAAGTGCCCAATATCGACACTTGTGATCCATGTATCGGTTCTTTGATATCCATATGTTTCGCGAAACCCAAGTGCCCAACCTCGACACTTGTGTTCTACGTATCGGTTTCCAATATCCATATATCAATCGGAATATAAGTGATTATCATCGACACTTGAAATCCCCCAAATCACATGAAAACATATCTCAAATGCGGAAATCCATGTAATATAACATATGCACATAGAACAACAATATGAGCATATCACGGGAAAAGTCCGCTATTATGAAGTCATTTAATATATCACGCGGTTCCCAAGTATCCGAATCACATATACATATATAACAACGTCCTATACCACCGATATATATCATATAAAGATGAACATATAACTATAACAAGTTATATGTGTGAGCATGTAGGTATAGCAAGGCATATGTGTAAGCATGTAGGTGTACATGTATGCTATATTTCATATGCGCCATTTCACAAGAATAAATGCCTCTATGTCGCTAACCAAAAGCATGGTATATCATATGAATACATGTGTTGTGCGTATCATGGCAATTACCGACAGTGTGTGAAGCATAATATTGGTGCTCGTGCAACATGGACTGTCAATAATAGTGCAGTGTACAATGGATACAGGTTCAGGCACAACAAGTAACTATATGCAATAAAATTTATGCACCATCTCTATATGTGCATATAAACATGCGGCTAATATCATATAATATCTAGCCCTGACGCAAAACGCCATATGGGCGATTTCCCCCGTAGATGTTAAATCTACTCACCGATGATCTCGAGCTACGAAAATCCGACCACCTGCTTCCCTTTTTTCGCAGCGTCCGAAGTCCCCGCTTGCGATCCTAAAATTTCACAAACGCATCGCATAAGGCTAAATATCCTACGCAGAAACAAAGATAACGAAGCATAAGGATAACGCCCAGAAAAAAATACACTGTGCACCTAATGCACAAAACGCGCATGACATCGGCAAAACCCTAGCTAGGATCGCTAAACTACGCAACCACCAAGCCTAGACCCCGATCGTACCGATCGCGCATTCACAACACAATATATCGCGAGGAAGATAATATGCATAAAATCGCAACGCCAATTAGAACCTACGTCCAACTTTTACTGAAACCTAGTAAGCGACTTTATCGTAATTTAGCACAAGTCTAAAGCTAACACAATTCTAGCGATCACAAACATCGCAAAGTAGCTTAACTAAGTTATCCAAACCATTACCAAAATTTTAATCTCACCCAAATATGTTTTGTTAAAACTTAGTTTGCTAAAAACCTGAATTAGACAAATTTGGAACTTAATAACAACTTTCATCCACTAGGTTAAGTGTTCCAAATCTATACTTATTAATTAACCATATCTCAACCTAAAACCCTAACTTAATCTTCACAAAAATTATCAAGAATCATCTAAACATGCAATTAAAGCTATATTAAACATTTAGATAGCTAGCTTAATGATTTTAACACAAAAAATAAAGATTAGGGTTAGAATTTATACCTTCTCAAGAACACAAATTAGCAACTAAACTCATCATTTTAGCCTCCAAAATGATGTCTTTCTTGAAGAACTATGCTAGTTTAGTGTTGAAGAATGATGGGTAGTGATTTGTTTTTGAGTTTGTGTGATTATTTAAGGATTTGTGAAGAATTATTTGAGCTTGGAGAAGAGGAAAATGGGGCAAGAACAAAGAGAGGGCAGCAAAGGAAAAGGCTCGGCCAAGGCAAGGAGTGGGGGGGAGGGGATTGTGGAAATTGTGTAGAAATTTCTAGCTAAAAATTCAATAAATGCTCATAAATGCAATAAATATCCAAAGCCACCTTATTCTTTTCTTTAAAATTTTTTTTCCTTTAACACAAATATCTAGATATTATGGAGGGATGGATTAAGCCTAATCTAGTGATTAGATTAGCAAAGATTCACATTAGAAGTAATTAACCTAAACCAAAATGTAATTACCACTAATTAAGTGCATAATTAACAACTTAAAATAATATTTTAATTAGGGAAAAATCTATGTGAACCAAAATTTTCAATTGACCCCCTGTAAGTGCACGGCGGCGCCCCGGCCGTCAATCCGAGGCCAAAATGCGGAAACGATAATTTACTTTAAATTTTTAACCGGCACCACCGCGAACTAAAACCCCGGATCGGGCCATTAACATAATCCTAGCTAACTAGAGAAGGGGTAGAGAGATATACGGAGCGATCCGTGTCCTTCGGTCTTCTCATCGTCGTCCCGATCTCCCCGCGGAATCTCCAGTCTTCAACTCCTCGTCGGAAGGGCACCACTTCGCCGTGTTCTTTTACGGGCTCCCACCTCTGGACCGAGGCAACTCGGGCACGAAGTTGGCAAGTCGACGTGTCCAAGGATACTGTATGTTATCTGTAGAATTCATGTCTCATTTGGGGTTGTAGGAAGTTGCCTTTTTGATGGAGGAAATGAACTACTCTTTTTGGAGATGAACTTTAGGATTGCAAACATGAAGAGAACCAAAATCCCACCACTAAAAATTTAGACAACCCCCCCTCATTTGGCCGGCCATGGCTCATTAGGAAAAAGAAAAGAGAGTGGAGAGAATCCAAGGGGGGAGGGAGGCTATCATCCAAGAGAGAGAAAAAGTGATGATGTGAAGAAAAATGATCACAAGCAAAACCAACACTCCAACAACCTAATCATTACTCCAAAAGGTCAAGCCATCATGAATAATCATGAAACAAGAAGTCAAGTGATCATGACACAACAATATGCAAAGACCACCCTCCACTATGCTTATTTGCACAATTGCAAATAAGCCCTCCTCCATCAAATTTTCAGCCAAGGAAAGATACAAAGAAAAATGGCCGAAACGGAAAACAAACTGGCAACTCCAAAAAACTGATCCCGTAATAAATTAAAGGAAAACCCCGCTACTGTATATACATACCCTCATTTGTATTCTGACCGAATACAAATGCACAGAGACAAAATCTACAATGTACAATACTAGGATCCGGCTTAAACCAAAGCCCGCTAGTATAATTCGTCCGATCGTGATCCATGCAATACCGCACGTATCTGATCGAACCCTGCCAAATCTCCATACGGCCTCTACTGCGTTTCGCCCGAAACTTGAGAAACTGGTGTGTGGGGGACTCTAAAGACTCGTCAATACTTTGGCTGTGGATTTAACCACTAGCACGTCAGAGGTATTAGCCATACGTAACGGGCTACCAGGTATTGACCAAGAGGGACGTCGATGAGCAAACTCATCCTGACACCCTACTGAGCCTGTCAGTGACAATATCCGTACAGTCCGGTCCGTTCGTCTATGAGCATCGCATGGCGGGCCTAGGGGGTTGGTAAACGTCAGACCCCCAAAAACGGTACATGTCGTGTCGGAGTGTAGCCTAGAACACCCTGAGAAACTACTGGAATACCTACCAGTAAATCTCCTGCCTTGGCCAAGGACTTCGTGTAAAGGCTCTCCTAGACACAGCGCGACCTCACCCCCAATACCGGGAGAGACGAACCCCTGCAGATTCGCTCACTGCCTCCATGTGGCTCGGGACTGTACCCAACTAAAACATGTTTGCACGTCTTCTTTGAGCGTAGTAGGGTAGTAATCAATGTATAGTAGGAACTCACACGAGACAAATGACGATCTGAGGTCGATGAACTAACCTATACACATGTCACCAGGGAACTACTATCTGACGTCTGGTATAATCCCAACTAGCAGGTTCCCGGGGAGTCCTGTCCGGTGTACTCATAACCCAATGAGCACCTGTATACATCTTAGGTGAACCAACCGAGACCAGTGGCTTGAGACCGGCCACCGCCCCAGGGTCTCCACTATATACACTAGTCTACTCTGGAGTATCGATGCCCTGTCTCGAAATTCCCACGACTAGGGACCTTTTAAGGATATGCTTATAGACCACCAGCTCCCACGTATATGATCGCCCTCATACTGCTGGCAGTTAAGCAAGAATCCTAGGGGCTCTATCAACGTGCAATAGTGACCTGTAAGGTCACCTAAAGCAGTACACGATGATAAAGGTAAACCAGATAGCATACTATCATCTTGAGTAAGACTATCATACCGGTATAGGTCCTCCCTCAATCATTGCAATCACGTGCCTGTGATCCAATAATTGACCCTGAGGGCACTATCTCCAATAATCTCCCACTTGCACTCAAGGCTAATTATTGCGATGTCGCATACTCACAGCCCGTGTGATACCGAAATCCAACTCCTCTACTAATCAGTTTCACAAAACCCGTTTACGAAACTATTGCATTCGAGGAATAGCCTCAGTGAGTGGATCCACCTTGATGTTTCTTTCTATGTCTCTCTATATCTCAAGTTCGCGGAGAATGCCATCTCCCGAAATGAGCAATACCTGTCATAGAATATGTCTGGATGTCTGATGGGACCTAGCTCATAAATGAACTCCAAATCCAAACTTCTTAGACTGTATCGTCAACTGAACTTAATCAGTATCCTGTGTCATGCCTCCCTCAGTATCCCCTTGGACCACCTGTCCAAAATACTGCCCCTCGTCGGAAGGAAAACTATGACTCTGACAACCTTTCTGTCATCCAGGTCACCTTGGAAGTCTGGAATGATAACTGTCTCCCGAATGAGGTTGTCGTTATCATATCCCTAGAACATCCACTTATGTTCTAAAACTGCTTCCAACTGTTTCTCTAAGATTGGATCAATGTCAACTTATTGCATCTAGTGCAAAAACAACATCTGGTGTGGTACTTGACATCTCATGATTGACTCAATTGTCTGAGCAAGTGATCTGCCAATCATGCACATCCCTCTCCCCTTTAGTCTGTAAGACACCTTTAGAGAGGGTGACTCCATCACCTGCAGGTACACCACCATGCCAGGAGTCGTCCATTCTAAATACCTTTAGAATGTTGTCTAAGTACCCAGATTGGGAAACTACCCAAATCTAGATTTAAAACCATAGATCCAGTAACCAGAATGTCTGATATAATATCCAAGCCATTCTTGGAGAAACCACTGTGTGACAACCAAAGTATAACCGATCGTAGTATAGGAATATCACTTCCTACTCTGTGTATGCCATCCAAATATTAGGACATCACACCCTACTACCTTCTTAACAGATCCATCCCCTATTCTGATGAAGTCAAACCTATGACTGTCACATCAGAAATAGATGATCTATCTCCACTATATCTGCTTCAGTCTATAAATAGACATAAGCCACTTGTCCACCAGTGCTTCCGCTGCTCCCACTGACCATGACAACACTCTGGCAGAGTCATATAAACGTACACTTCTAAAGCTAGTTTAGAACGGCACTATACTCATCCTCCTGCCGGGTCTCTCAGTCTGGAGCAACAACAATGGAAAGTCTGGGTAAAAAAGAACCACCCTGCCACCGTCCTTGAGGCTACCGGAGTACCTCTTGGGTGCCTGAGGTTACCCACCGTATCTGCGGAGTGGCCAATGGAATGTCAAACCAGATTGAATCTTTAGGTTCTTATCAAATCTTCAGTAATCGTTTGCGGTTCTGGAATCAGTTCCAGTTCTACCATACTCACACTACTGTTTTCTGAAAAAATCTATTTTATTAAAACTGTTGCGAGTCTAGAACAATATCGCTATTGATCTTCCAGATGGTAGAAAGTCAACCCTCGTCATAGCCTGGGTCAACCCACAAACAGCCATTACAGAAACGTGCCTTGAGTTGTCCAGAGTCTGGTTTTAAGCATAAGCCGGATAACTCCCCGTACCTTAACATCGTTAAGATATGAACTGTTCTATATCCAATACAGAACCAGAGGCACTGATTTAATTGAACCAGATTCAAATCATGCAGCTGTCTCCAGTGCATGTCAACTAAATGGAGAGAGGCCGATCAGCATTACTCAACTTAGGAGGGCTTCCAATTATGAGTAATCTGAAAGAGAAGCAAGTTCATTTAATCATTACTATCAACTGAATACCCTACATAAGTATCTACATCTTCGATCACCTTGAAGAATCCCGATACTTGCAACACCTGGTTCTCTACTTTATTCATATACCTAAAACTTCTCAAAACTTGGACCCTGTGTTTTTACGAAACACATGTCTAAGAATTAGAGAAGGGATAAGTAAACAGAATACAGTACGAGTACCAGCCCCTCTGTCCTCATGGACACTAGACAATATACAATACTCTGTATAAGTCCCTTGAATCTAATAACTCATTCCATGTATGTCGTAGGTTGAAAACTGTACCTGTGGTTAAGAAGAATTACACCGCTGTTTAATGCTCCTTACCTAACCATCCACTGATATAGGTAAATGTCATGGTGTCACGCCCCGCTTCCCAGAGTACGCACGATTTGGGCACGTGACATAGCCAACCAAACTACCTGTGGGTAGGAAGTATCCATCCACAGTCACATTACGGTTGTAAAGATATCAAGAACAAGATAATAAGCTAATCTAATACATGTCCAAATCCATGATAACAAGAATCAATAAACAATAAGTGGGGAAGCTAATGATCCAATACAATGAATAAACAGTATGTCCCATAATGCGGGCTCACATCTGGAAATGAAATGACACAAATAAACTAAACTCTAAGGAACTCACAGTTCAGCCTGCTGGCTGAAGTACTCCTGCTCGGTCGACGACAAAGGTACGGAATCTGGGCCATGCAAAACCCAGACGTCAGCGCGTCATGATATCAAGTATACAGTATAAACATGGTAAATAACAATGCAAGCATGAACATGAATAAAGCAGCAATAAGAAGTAATAAACAGGGTAATGTGCAGTGGTGACTAAACTGTCCTATCAGGCTTTCTACTCTATAGTCTTTGAAACCAATTGATGAATCGTCGATGTAACTCAATAGTATCCTGTGCGTGCCCGGGACCACGGTCATGATCCTCGGGGCTGAATCCGAGACGTGCCGCTAAGCAGTAAAAGGTAGTAGGATGGACAAGTGATGTCAGCAACAACACTCCGGAGCTGGCCAAGCCCGTAAGACTGATCAGAACAATGTATCGAACTGTTGAGTTACAAGTCGGTTTCACCTTTGATTTCCCCATACCCCCAAACTATGTATGTCAGTCAAGTATTCAGTAGTCAAGGACTAATGCCAACACAAAGTCAAGTAAAGGTAGGTCTGTCTGGATCGACAGCAGGAATGGTTAGGTTTGTCGGCATTAGGCATGAAATCGTGAGACAAGTAATGTCATGGTACAACAGGATGAGTCGGTATGTATGTATATGTCAGGTGTAGCAGGGTCAGGTCAATATGTCGTGCAATCGGGTAAGTGCTCGCAACAGGTATATAATCAATAATGAACAATAGCAGGGGACAGTAATTTACCATAATATTCCATATAACCACAGTGATGTTTATGTTCTCTTATTAACAGGTTCAATCATCTTTAGGATGCAAAAGCCACAAGGTAAAGCAATATTCACAATTATAAATTAAGGAACTACATGAAATTATACTAAGTATAATAATTGTCTCAAGAATGGTTTAACAGTTCAAGCAGATATGATTCAGTCGTTTTATTTAGTTAAAGCATGGATTGATGTGGGTTAATTAATTACGGGGAACGGTTGTAACGATTCCATTATGAGGATAACAGCAATATTACGATATCAAATGCCATCATTAAGTTACGGTATTAAATAGTTTGAATTAAATTGCGTGGCAAGACTAGATCTCGCACGCTAGCATGTTCAAGCAAGTATTCAGATACTTGCCTCGACGGTCTGCAAACTGGAACACGGATGCGATGTCGGTAGAAACCACGATAAGATAGCACGGGCCACGGATCGAGTCCCAACAGAGGTCAACGGGATCACACGGACCAGGGAGCTTCGCTGGAGCGTCGGGTTCGCCAAGACGGCACGGTCGGATTCCGGCACAAATGTCATCGGTAACAAGTTAGCAACAAGATACGATATACGCAAAATACGACCAGCGAAGGGATGATTTGCACAAAGGAAGGAAAGGGGACACTTACAGAGAGGTATACCAGGTGACCCCGGCGAGCTCGACGGCGCTGGAACGCCGGCGAAGCGACGGCAGCGGCTGCAGCGAGGGTTGAAAGCTTCGGGATGCGCGGGATAGTGTGCTGCGGCGAGCTGGAGGAGAGGGGGTCGGCTCTGGTGGTCGAGGGGAAGAAGTAGGTGGTCGAAGGTGGCGTCGACGAGGTCGTCGGCGCTCTTTTCCGGCGAACAGTGGAGGTAGGCAATGGATGAAGGCTCGGGTTTAATGTTCCGGCGAGGGGAGGAGGGAAACGACGACGAGGTCGGGTCGAGTAGGGTGAAAGGGAGTCGTGGGAGGCGTCGACGGTGAGAGGCGACGTCGACGGCGAGGTCTACGAGGGTGGAGGCGAGGTCGGGAATGGGTTGCAGGCGCGGGAATCGTCGGGAGAACAGGAGGAGGAAGGTGCGGCGGTCGAGGAGGCGTTGCTGGCGGCGACCGCGAAGTCGCGGGGAAGTCGGCGGTGGCTGCGCAAGAATGAGGCTAGGGTTAGGGTTTGGGTTCGCGATGGGAGACGAGGGTTGAGGGAGGCGGCTGCTGCATGTTCGTATATAAAGAGGAAGAGAGAGAGAGGGATTAGAGAGAGACAGAGAGATTGGAGAGAGAAAGAGCGAGGGATAGAGGGAAGAGAGAGAGATAGGGAAATGGGAGGTGGGGCCTACGAGCTCAAATAGGAGCTCGTGATTGGCTGGAGGGAGATAGGGAAAATATTAGAATAAGGATTTGAGGAAAGAACTGTTAGGAATATATTCGTAGGTATAATTTAGTTTATATATATTAAATTGAAACGGGCCCTTTTTGGCGCGAAATGAAACATTTCCAAATCGCGCCCGGGTTGCGCCCAAATGTTCCAAATTCAAATTATAGGATTTTAAGCGGGTTCCAAATTTTGAAAAGAGGTGTTTAATGATTAAAATGCATGCCCCCAATTCGGACACTTGCACGCGCGCGTAGTCGCCCAAAATTTGCCCGTTTAGCCAAACGGAACGGAATCTGGACACGCGGACGCTACCACGCGACTAGTGGCGACGAGTAGGCTAACAAGGACATCTTAAATTTCATTTTAGGAGTTAAAATTTGTTATGTGCCAAAATGACTTAACCGGTTAAAATTTAGCAATAAACACCAGAAAATCGGAAAAATTGGAATGAGCAATAAATAACCCTCAACTAGTAATATACATAGTATTATTGGGCTCGGGTGTTACACATGGACATAATTTCAAAAAGGTATATCTCACTCTATAAAAATAGACATACAGATGTATCAATTTGAAATTGGTGCATAACAGCGGATATTCAAAACCAAATATTTGATGTCCGGCAAACAACCCAGGCGATTTCCTCAAATATCACCAATTACAACGAATTCCGATATAATGAGGACAATCACCTAATTCCCAATAACTTACTCCCAATCATCATCTGTAAAACCATACAGATGTGAGAATCATACCTGGTAAATACATACCCTGGAGCAAGATATGATTAGGAAATCAGTTTTCTTTTAACAGTACACAGTGAAATTGAAACATTGAAATGTTTCGTAGGGGTATCCGGGTATTCCTTGTAATGCCTCTTCTATTATCCAGATTCACAACTGTAACCGTTTATTTCTATGCCATCTCTCCAAATCCCTTCATTTGTCTTTAGTCATAACCTTCTGTACACCCCTTTAGGCCAAATGGTTTTCTTCCTTCCCTACCGTTCGGCACCAGCCTATGGTTTGGAAGAAGACTATCCAATAAGCATAATGGGTGTACTGTCCTAATCCTAGGAGCACTCACAATGCGAGAGAAGGTGAAGATAAAAGACAACCGAATAAACCTTATTCCTATTTCTCCTGAACCAGAATCCATCCCCGAACTTGAACAAGTTCCTTTCGAGTTCGTATATAACCATACGATGGAGTATCCAATAAACTGTGGATCTTCGTAGTGATACGGAGTGTCCAGGAGAAATACAAAGGTGATTTAAGATTGGCGAAGAAATACTTGGTTTGGTCGTGAATAGCAGTCGCAATTTACTTTGCCCTCTTACTAATCCGTTGATATGTCTTTACTTAATAACTTCTGTACACCATCATTAGGCTAATTGGTTTTCTTCATTCCCCACCGTTCGGCACCAGCCTAAGGTTTGGAAGAAGACTATCCAATTTGCGTAATAGGTGTACTATCTCCTAAACCAAGGAGTACTCGCAACCTGAGAGAAGGTAAAAGGAAAAGACAACTGAATAGTCCTATTCGTTTTCTCTAGAACTGGAAACCATCCTCGAATAAATTCCTTCGAGTTCGTATATAACCATACGATGGTTTTGTCTAATGGAAGTGGACGTTCGCAGTAATACGGGGTTTCCTGGAGAAAAGGGTAAAAGTAGAAGTAGCAATGAGGTATACAACTCTGACAATCCAAAAGCCAGTGTTTAAGAAGGTTTGGTTAATTTTGGTCACTGAGTCATAGTCTAGGGTCGGGTCAATGGTCGCTGCCAAAGAGAGAGAGAAAAGAAACACTCAGCGTGCACTCTAACCTAGATCAGAATGGTTATCACTTTATCTAATCAGGAAACCTCCCAATGTAACCTCAAATTCTCCTCCAAACCTGAAAGAAGAATTAGTCGGGGTCACCCGAGAAGTAAACCAACTCATCAGTCGGAATCGGGATCCAACTATCATCGCATGATAACGTGAGGGAATCCGCTCACATTATCATACTCCAGAAGGTATGCGCATATCTGGCAAGTTTCAGTTTCTTTAGAAACTCCCGATGTGATTTTTACCCCATGCTCTTATGACCTTGACTTTGGCCAACATATCATAAGTCACATGTCAAGTTCTACCCGTCATTCTCCAGGTTAATTTGAACCCACCCGTACATACCCTTGACTTTGGCCAAAATAGTAGTACGACTGTCCCAAACCAACGCATCTATCTATGCTGCATATGAATACCCAATAGCTACCAATCACTGTGCCTTGACTTTGGCCAACATACACAGCTTGAATACTTATTGACTATCCATATGAAACGGCGGAGGGCTACGAATGGTTTCTGGCAAAAACCTTTAACGTAATGAACTTAATATCGTTGAAGGAACCGGATAGCTTTTAAAAATATAGTGAAGAAAACCTTTGCTAAATAGGTCACTCCCGGTGAAGGGATCTCGGCTCTTTCCCCGTAGAATGAGGTGCAGGATATTCCAACTGAATACCACGATGCAAAGCAAAAGTAAACGGCTATAGTGAAGTTATTGCCCTGACGCAAACTTCTGTCCAAGGGGTCACTCCCGGTGAAGGGATCTCGGCCCTTGCCTCGTCGACTGAGGTGCAGGATATTCCAACTGAATACCACGATGCAAAACAAAAGTTAACGTCCTTGCAATGACAGCTTTTTGATAAATGTTCCAACAACATCAGAATAGGTTTGTTTAGCTTGCATTGATCCGAATCAATGCAGTCCCATCAATTGATCACACCAATAAAGAACGAAAATAATGATGTACGTATATGCCATCCGCATTCGCCACTGGGTCCCGTCATTACCCGTTAGGTTACTTAACTAACGACACAGCGGGGACTGGACTAGCGCGGATGCAAAACATATACAACATCTACTAGTATATATATCAATATATAATATTTCGCTCAAGGAGTGATAAAATGCAACATCACAGAAATCTAATAAGCATCACAGAACAATACAGATATCTGGGATCCCCGGGTTTCATAGAGCCACTACTGAAACCCGACATTCCTCTGGTCGTGTGGATAGCCTGTGCAATGAAATCCTAGACCCCTATGGGCGCGGCAAGTTACCCGCCAAAACCTGAAGCGAGGCAGCCCCTTCAGCAACGTGAATGGACCACCTAGCACTTCACGGAATTCGGTAACTTGGGCACCCCCCTGGGTCAACCTGTACCCCCTACGAGTGCGGCGAATAGCCCGCCAATTCTAGAGTGAAGCCTCCTCCGTCTCAATGCCATGAGATGCAGGCCCGTTGCCCTCTACAACCCGGCTATCCGTGCACCCCACCATGGGGTAATCCTAGTACAGAAAGTAAAATATACATACAACGGGTACATCGACCTCACCCCGGTCGTGCCCCAAAAGAATAATATACAAACAGGAAGTCACGACAGTCCACATGTTGGAGCTCGCCCTGCAATATCAAATGTACATAAATAAACCAAACTGTACTACCATTGCATCCAGGCTATCCCCCACGACCAATCCGCAACATCATAGCACAACACAAAACATCAACGTGAATGTCACGTTCGTAAATCCGTCTAGCAGGGCTATAGCTGTTAGACAGGATTTACCGATCAAGTGTCATTCACGGTTGCAGATATAATGTAAATACTGTGAACTAACATGTTTAAAATATTCGATCGATTAAATTTTCCCGAAGTGGGCCCCAAGCACAACTGTAGCACTCATAGAAAATCTGGGCCCAAAAAGAACATTCCAAAACCCCAATTTCCCTGTAAAAAGATCACTGTGCAAAAATAATGCAGTGAAGGCACTATGCTGCGGCGGAACCGCGGCCGAAACAGGGTTTAGGCCGCGGTTCCGCGGTCACTCTACAGTATCACGCCACCATTTTTCACAGATGTCTTAGAATTTCCTGCTCAGTATTCTGCAACAACCTGAAAATTTTTTGGAGCCAAAGAAATTTCGACAGAGAACTAATGCATTGAAATCGCGAGTTTTGGAATTTTGTTCGATCGAAGATGTAAACACATTAGACCAAGCTAGACTAGGTTAATGGCGTGGCTCTGATACCATGTAAGTGCACGGCGGCGCCCCGGCCGTCAATCCGAGGCCAAAATGCGGAAACGATAATTTACTTTAACTTTTTAACCGGCACCACCGCACACTAAAACCCTGGATCGGGCCATTAACATAATCCTTGCTAACTAGAGAAGGGGTAGAGAGATATACCGAGCGATCTGTGTCCTTCGGTCTTCTCATCGTCGTCCCGATCTCCCCGCGGAATCTCCGGTCTTCAACTCCTCGTCGGAAGGGCACCACTTCGCCGGGTTCTTTTACGGGCTCCCATCTCTGGACCGAGGCAACTCGGGCACGAAGTTGGCGAGTCGACGTGCCCAAGGATACTGTAGGTTATTTGTAGAATTCATGTCTCATTTGGGGTTGTAGGAAGTTGCCTTTTTGATAGAGGAAATGAACTACTCTTTTTGGAGATGAACTTTGGGATTTTGCAAACATGAAGAGAACCAAAATCCCACCACTAACAATTTGGACAGCCCCCCTCATTTGGCCGGCCATGGCTCATTAGGAAAAAGAAAAGAGAGTGGAGAGAATCAAAGGGGGGAAGGAGGCTATCATCCAAGAGAGAGAAAAAGTGATGATGTGAAGAAAAATGATCACAAGCAAAACCAACACTCCAACAACCTAATCATTACTCCAAAAGGTCAAGCCATCATGAATAATCATGAAACAAGAAGTCAAGTGATCATGACACAACAATATGCGAAGACCACCCTCCACTATGCTTATTTGCACAATTGCAAATAAGCCCTCCTCCATCAAATTTTCAGCCAAGGAAAGATACAAAGAAAAATGGCCGAAACGGAAAACAAACTGGCAACACCAAAAAACTGATCCCGTAATAAATTACAGGAAAACCCCACTACTGTATATACATACCCGCATTTGTATTCCGACCGAATACAAATGCACTGAGACAAAATCTACACTGTACCATACTAGGATCTGGCTTAAACCAAAGCCCGCTAGTATAATTCGTCCGATCGTGATCCGTGCAATACCGCACGTATCTGATTGAACCCTTCCATATCTCCATACGGCCTCTACAGCGTTTCGCCCGAAACATTAGAAACTGGTCTGTGGGGGACTCTAAAGACTCGTCAATACTTTGGCTGTGGATTTAACCACTAGCACGTCAAAGGTATTAGCCATACGTAACGGGCTACCAGGTATTGACCAAAAGGGACGTCGATGAGCGAACTCATCCTGACACCATACTAAGCCTGTCAGTGACAATATCCGTACAGTCCGGTCCGTTCGTCTATGAGCATCGCATGGCGGGCCTAGGGGGTTGGTAAAAGTCAGACCCTCAAAAGCGGTACAAGTCGTGTCGGAGTGTAGCCTAGAACACCCTGAGATACTACTGGAATACCTACCAGTAAATCTCCTGCCTTGGCCAAGGACTTCGTGTAAGGGCTCTCCTAGACACAGTGCGACCTCACCCCTAATACCGGGAGAGACGAACCCCTGCAGATCCGCTCACTGCCTCCATGTGGCTCGGGACTGTACCCAACTAAAACCTGTTTGCACGTCTCCTTTGGGCGTGGTAGGGTAGTAATCAAAGTACAGTGGGAACTCACACGAGACAAATGGCGATCTGATGTCGATGAACTAACCTGTACACATGTCACCAGGGGACTGCTATCTGACGTCTGGTATAATCCCAACTAGCAGGTTCCCGGCGAGTCCTGTCCAGTGTACTCATAATCCAATGAGCATCTGTATACATCTTAGGTGAACCAACTGACACCTGTGGCTTGTGAGACCGGCCACCGCCCCTCGTCGGGGTCTCGACAGTATACACTAGTATACTCTGGAGTATCGATGCCCTGTCTCGAAATTCCCACGACTAGGGACATTTTAAGGATATGCTTATAGACTACCAGCTCCCACGTATATGATCGCCCTCATACTGCTGGCAGTCAAGCAAGAATCCTAAGGGCTCTATCAACGTGCAATAGTGACCTGTAAGGTCACCTAAAGCAGTATACGATGATAAAGGTAAACCAGATAGCATACTATCATCTTGAGTAAGACTGTCATACCGGTATAGGTCCTCTCTCAATCATTGCAATTACGTGCCTGTGATCCAATAATTGACCCAGAGGGTACTATCTCCAACACCCCAAAGCCCACAAACTAGCACTATTCTAATTAAACTAGGTGTAGTCAAGTCTGTACTGAAATTTGTCACTACCGGGTTATTACGGGAAACACCGAATATTTTACCCTAAAACGGAAAAATTCGCATAACTATTTTCAATCTCCCCCCTTAAAGAAATTCGGTCCCCGAATTAAAAATTTAACTCCACGTACCTTCGAAGAGATGGGGGAATTTCTTTCGCATCTCACTCTCGGCCTCCCAAGTGATCTCCTCACTAGTAGGGCCACGCCAAAGAACCTACACAGATGGCAAGGACTTTGACCGAAATTTATTCACCTTCCGATCTAATATAACTACCGGCTGCACGGTGAACGAAAGATCGCGCTCAAGCTGAACGGTCTGGTGCTGAATCACGTGAGAAGGATCATGAAGGTATCTACGAAACATCGACACATGGAAAACGGGGTGAACATCCGGAAAACAGGGCGGAAGTGCCACACGATAGGCAACGGCTCCAACTCGCTCAAGGATCTCGAAAGGACCCACAAATCTGGGACCGAGCTTCCCCTTTTTCCCAAATCGCATAACGCCCTTCATCGGAGAAATCCGCAGGAATACATGATCCCCCACTGCGAACACAAGTCTGCGACGACGACGGTTGGCATAAGACTTCTGCCTTCACTGGGCTGCTCTCATCCTGCCCTGAATCAGCTGGATCTTCTCCGTAGTCTCCTGAACTAGCCGGGGTCCCAAAATCCTACTCTCGCTGAGTTTGGTCCAACAGACTGGAGATCGACACCTCCTACCATACAAAGCTTCAAAAGGTGCCATCCGAATCGTCTCCTGGTAACTATTATTGTAGGAGAATTCAATCAACGCGAGTGACGATCTAAACTGCTACCAAAATCAAGTACACACATATGGAGCATATCCTCCAGAGTCTGTATAGTCCACCCTGACTGACCATCGGTTTGTGGATGAGAAGCGGTGCTAAAACTCAACAGGGTACCCAAAGCCTCCTGAAGCTTCTGCCAAAGACGGCTAGTAAACGGGGTGCCTCTATCGGATACGATGCATGTGGTAACGTCGTGCAAACGCAAATCTCATCTATGTACAACTGAGCATACTGAGCATAACCGAAAGTGGTCTTCACTTGAAGGAAGTGAGCCGCTTTCGTCAACCGATCAACAATCACCCAAATGGAGTCATACCCTTGACTGTTCCTGGGTAGACCCGTAATGAAGTCCATGGAAATCTTCTTCCATTTCCACTCCGGAATGGGTAAAGGCTGCAACTCACCTGCCGGCCTCTGATGCTCAGCCTTAACTTGTCGACAAGTCAGGCACCTCGAAACGAAGTCCAAAATATCACGCTTCGTCCCTTCCCACTAGTAAATATCTTTCAAGTCACGGTACATCTTGGTGGAACCTGGATGAACGCTAAAGGCTGACTGATGTGCCTGATCTAGGATCTCGTGTCTCAACCCATCAGCATCTCGTACACACAAGCGAGTCCCGCATCGTAGCACACCCTGGTCATTAATCATGAACTCCGAAACTGTACCCTGCCGAACAAGCTCAAGAATCTCAAACAAACAGGCATCACTGGGCTGCGCCTCACGGATACGATCAAAAAGTAGTGGACGGGTGCAGATATGAGCAAGCTATCCCCTAGTGGAAGTGAACTCAAACTGTACTCTACCATCGCACAAGATCTGCCATTCTGCAGAAGACAGCCGCTGAACTACGCTCAACTGGGACAAGCTACCCCCGGGCCTACGACTCAAAGCATCAACTACCACATTCGCCTTTCCCGGGTGATAAAGGATCTCACAATCGTAATCCTTTACAAGCTCCATCCAACGGCGCTGCCTCAGATTCAGATCCCGCTGCTGGAAGATGTACTTCAAGCTCTTATGATCCATGAAGATTTGACATGACTCCCCGTACAAGTAGTGTCTCCAAATCTTCAACTCAAAGACCACCGCGGCCATTTCAAGATCGTGAGTGGGGTAATTCTGCTCGTGCTTCTTCAGCTGCCTAGAAGCATAAGCAATCACTCTATCATGCTGCATCAATACACAATCGATCCCCACTCAAGAAGCATCACAGTAAACAACATAGCCTCCCGATCCAGAAGGAAAAGATAGAACCGGTGCAGTCGTCAACCGCGTCTTCAACTGCTGAAAACTCTGCTCACACACATCAGTCCAAAGAAAAGGAACCCCCTTCCTGGTCAGTCCGGTCAGCGGGGCAGCGATACTCGAAAAATCCTGCACGAAACGGCGATAATAACCAACTAAGCTCAAAAAGCTGCAGACCTCGGTCACAGATACATGTCTGGGCCAAAGCTGCACAGCCTCGATCTTCCTCGGGTCCACAAGAATACCATCTCCATTCACCACATGACCAAGGAAAGCAACTCTATCTAGACAAAACGTACACTTTGAGAATTTAGCATACAGCTGGTGCTCTCTCAATGTCTGCAAAGCAATCCTCAAGTGCTGCTCATGCTCCTCACGGCTCCTAGAGTAGGCCAGAATGTCATCAATAAACACAATAATGAACTGGTCGAGGAACGACCTGAAAATCCGGTTCATCGGATCCATGAAAGCTGCTGGTGGATTGGTGAGTCCGAACGACATCACCAAAAACTCATAAAGCCCGTAGCGCGTATGAAAAGCAGTCTTCGGAATGTCGTTATTCTGAACCCACAACTGATGATAACCCGAATGCAAATCAATCTTAGAAAACTGTTTCGTACCCTGGAGCTGATCAAATAAATCGTCAATGCGAAGTAAAGGATACCTATTCTGCACCGTAACTCGGTTAAATTGACGATAATCCATACACAACCTCAAACTGCCCTCTTTCTTCTTAACGAACAGAACAGGAGCTCTCCACGGCGAAACACACGGACACACAAGTCTCCTATCAAGCAACTCTTGCAATTTATCTTTAAGCTCTCTAAGCTCCGCCGGAGCAATCCGATAAGGCGGTATAGAAATAGGCCCCGCGCTGGGAATCAGATCAATGCAAAACTCAATATCGCGCTCTGGCGGCAACCCAGGTAACTCATCGGGAAAAACGTCGGGAAACTCTCGCAAGGTAGGAACCCGGTCCAACGACTCCTCTGTGGCTCCAGTATCATGATGAAAGCTAAGAATCCCCGACATCCTCTCCTAAAAAGTCGACTAGCGCAAAGGACAGAAATCTAATTGTGAGGGGCAGCACCACGAACTCCCTGCACAACAAACACTGACTCGCCGGGAAAAAAAAACCTAACTGTCTTCTCGCGGCAGTCCACGGATGCGTATCATGTAGCTAAGTAGTCCATGCCCAGGAGAACGTCGAAGTCCAACATCTCAAGAAGGATCAAGTCGATGGTCAAATCTCTATCTCCTATACGAACAGCACACGACCAGAATACGTGTCGCGCAACAAACGACTCGCCAACAGGAGTAGTCACGACAAGCGGCTGATCTAGCAAACATGACTCTCGGCCTAACCTCGGCATGAAGTGCGTAGAAACAAACGAATGCGTAGATCCCGGATCAAATAAAATATGTGCATCAAAAGAACATACAGAAAGGATACCTGAAACCACAGCATTGGATGCATGCGCGTCCTGATGAGTCAAGGCAAACACCCGAGCCTGCCCTCTATCGGCGACTGGCTGAACTCTGCCTCTACCACCCCGCCCTTTCGGTACAAAACCACCGAGACCCCGACCTCTCTGCACATGAGTCTGACGCAGAGCAACAACATGCATAAGGGGCAACGCCTTCTGAGGTGGAGAAGGTGGTAAGGTAACCTGCAGTACAGCTGCCTCGCTCTCACGTGGCTCAGTACAATCTCGAACCCGATGACCCAAACTCCTGCACCGATAACTTCCATATGCAAACCGCTGACTCTCATGGGGATAAGAGCTAAAAAGCCGACCTCGTCCCGAACCTCCACTACCCTCAGTATCTAAACGGGAACTGTCACGACGTCTAAACGCCCACCTCCCTGCTGAATCCCCAGTACGAACCTCTTCGGTTCCGGGGCAACCGACATCTCAGAAAGACGCTCCTTCACCAACAGGGCTGTGTCCACCGCTACTGCATAGGTGTCGCAATGCTGAATGCTGATAGTAAGGAACAACTGGGTAAGCAGGCCTCGAACGAACCTCATCACCCGCATCTCCTCAGTAGCTACCAAATACGACGCATACATAGACAGATCGGTAAACAGTACATCGTACTCAGCCACCGTCATCCCCGGAGTCTGGCGTAATGACTCGAATCTGCGCTCTCGAGCATCCCTGATGCTCGGTGGAAGAAAACGGGTGAGAAACACCGTCACGAACTCAGCCCAGGTCATAGGAGAAAGTGTTAGTTATATGTATGCCCTAGAGGCCATTACTAAACATGCATTGTATATTGTAGTGGATGCTTGGACATATATAGGGAGGACTTTCTTGCTCGACATGATAGTATGCTATCTGGTTACACTTTATCTTAACATGTACTCTGATTGTCACTATGATACATGTTGATAAAGCCCTTAGGATATGTACTCAACTACTGGGACTATAATGAGATCATAGTAATGGAGCCACGGTAGTCGACGAGCACATCCTATAACTGTTCCTAGTCGAGGGTGTATCGAGACAGGGCATCGATACACCAGAGTAGACTAGCGTATACGCATCTAGACCGGAATGATGGGCGATGGATGATCCCATATCCATCGGTGTTTGACATCAAGGATGGTGTACGGGTGCTCAATGGAGACTGGGTACACTGGATGGACTCGCCGAGAACTCCCAGATGGTATTATACCTTACGTCAGATGGAAGTTCTCTGGTGACACTGGTACAGGTTAGTCTGTAGACCCGAGAGCGTCATAGAGTCTTCTGTGATTTCCACCGTGCTTTGATTTCCATCATACCACGTCCAAGAGGGCATGCAAAAAGGTGGCTTTTGGGTACAGTCCCGAATCACATAGAGGCAATGAGCGATAGGAGGGGATTCGTCTTTCCCGGGATAGGGAGTTGATGTTGCGCTGTGTTCGATTGGCTATAACTGGAAATCCCTGGCCAGGGTTGTTGAGATTTACTGGTAAGTGTTATTAGTAGTTTCTCGAATTGTTATAGACCTCATATCGACAAGACTTATCAAGCTACTGGGGTCTGACGTTTTCCACCCCTAGGCGAGATATGCGACATATCAGACGAAGAGACCGAACTGTACGGGAGTGTTACTGATTGGATTCGCAGGAGAATGTACCGGCTTTCTTGTTGATCTTCTGATCACTCAATACCTGGATGGCTGTTACGTTTAGCTGACCTCTTGCAGCTTGTGGGTGTTTGATATGATCATCACCTACTGCGAGCGTATTCACGATTCTTTAGAGTCCTACACAGTGGTTTCTTGGCTCAGGCAAAACGGAGTAGGAGCACATATATGATATGGGCGGGACCGAGAACAATACGTGTATGTGATACCGTATTAGATTCTAGCGATATGAGATATCGGCCGGGTATATGGGATATAGCCGGGTCATCGGATCAAGTGTTGATTCGATGAACTGATACAGATTATATTAGTCGGTTATTTATGAAATAGCCGGATTATCGGGTCAAGTGTTGATTCGATAATTTAATGTATAATTATATATTTGATATATTAAATTACATTAACTAATATTAGCTCACTAAAAGATTCTTTTTCTCACTCGGGTAATACATTGATATATATGCGATATATGTTAATTGTATTATTTTATTTTGTTACAATAAATATTGTATATGTGATATATAATATTGTAACATGTTAGGGTAATTAATGCAACATGTTTAGTGGAGATTAAACATGGTTAGGGTTTGATTTGGGTTAATTCTTTCTAGTAGCTTCTAGAAGCTTTGCTTTTGTTTTAAGCAAAGATATTTGTTATGATATTTTGGATGATATTTATTTAACCCAACCCAACCCTTTAACCATGGTTCAATCTCTACAAGGGTTAAGTTTGCTTACTTAATCCATGGTTGCATTTCTAACCTCACTAGACTTTTTCATTATTCATCACAAAAGGTTTTGGATATTCTTCTTCTTCCTTGAAGAAAAGCTTTCTAGCTTTTTCTTTGGTGATGAAAATGAGTGAGATTAAGATAATTAAAGAGAGCTAAATTCCTACTTCATCATCCTAATCTATCCTAGCCATTTAGATTAGGGTGTTCACTTCATTAGTGTGTGAGAGCTTGTGTTAAAGAAACTTCAAGGTAGATCATCTTTGTTATCGAAGATCGGAAGCAAGCTTGCATCTTTCTCTTCGTGGAGCCTCTCTAGAGCCCGGGTACTCGATGATCACAGCGAAGGGACCTCAACACGGAGCTTTATAAGTGAAGGACCGGACTACAAAGGTTGTAATCCTTTTCTCTTAGATGTTAAAGTGTTTAACATGCTTTGTTTCGCCTAATCTCTAGTTTAAAGATCTTGGTTAGGGTTGTTCGGCACGTCTAATTTTTAAATCGGGCATGGTTGATGTCTTGTAGACCTTTGTGAGAGTGCCTAGTAACCCTACAGTGGTATCAGAGCCAAACTAGAGTTTTAGGCGAAGTTTAAAGTCCGATCGAACCCTGAAACCCCATTTTAGACCCTTCTCTGGAAATTTTCTTAAAATGTTAATTTTCTGTTTTAAAAATACTCAGAAAATTAAGCAGGTGATTTTATGGTGACCTGTGAAAAACGACACCCTAAATCGATTAAAGCGCCGCGGAACCGCGTTGAAACCAGGTTATTGGCGGCGGTTCCGCGACAAGTATTGAAGATTGAGGGATAGTTTTTGTACAGTAACATCCGTTGGTACATTTGTATGCTTCTGGGGATTTTTAATTCTACTCAAGTGTTGAGTTTTCTAGGATGTATTGGGGACTCGTTGATTCGATCAGAAAGTTTAACTTCGTTTATGTTTTTTCCGGATAATTTAGAACGTGTTAAAAAGTTCGACCGGATATTAATAACTCACTTTTTTCCCTGCCGGAAAATTTCCAAATGTTGGATTTTTCCGTAGTTTAAGAACGTTCTTAGTCGTGCAAGTAACGCGGTTGACCCTCTATAAGAGCACAAACCTTAATTCGATTATGTGACCGTCTGAACCGCCTCTAAACCTTAGGGTCTGTGGCAGTATGTCGTTGCCACATGTGAGGCGTTGGATTGACCCTTCTACGGCTGGACCATTGGTACTGTTGCATGTGATGGATTTTTTTAAACTAATTTCAAGTGTTGAGAGCTATTTTGGAAAACTTGGGTGTTTGATCATTCGATCGGAAAGTTTAACATTGTCTATTTATCTGGAATGTGATACAATATTTGGAATCCACAAGTAGTTATGAGATAACTAATTTGAATGTTATGAATCTAGCAGTTCAGTCTCAGATGATCGGTTGCCACGGAATTTTTATGTGATCAAAAGTCCGTCGCAATCACGTAGCGTACGCGGATACTCGCCGGGTAAATTTAATAGACAGCCACGCCCCATAGCCCCGACCAAGTGACTGTAGGAGAACCCCGTCGCCAAAAGCATCCGTTCGGGTGCTCGCGGCAGCGGTGTTCCGCCTTAGTGCACTTCGTCGACGGCATCCGGGGGTGCGGCCGTCTACTAAAGTTTGCGATGAGCATTCGATCAGGATGTCGGGAATCTTGTTGAATTGCCCGACTTGATATTGAAAATATTTTTCGATAAATGAGACTAAAATGCGGGGTTTATATTTGTTAGGCATGAGATGTCTAAGCAATTCATATGGTTAGGCTTGCGATGTCTAAGGAGGCTGCGGATTCCAACTGTTGTAGTTTTACACTTTCTTTTATGCGACCGTAAGTGTAATATGTGATGTATCGCCGGTTTCGTTGCTATACATCAATGACAATTGGGATACACATATTTACTTACATTGATGATATGTGATATTATGTGTTGCTGTGATATGTTATATTGGATCGTCGTGTTTTGAATAGCCGGGGGTTTTATGTGAGATGAGAGTTTTTTTTTCATTCATGTAAAATTAATTTGTATGTAATATTCTTTTATTGCTGCACTTTCGGGCTAAGGATGATGTCACCATTGTATATTATTTATTTTTCCGCATTAGGTAGACCCAAGGAGGGGAGCACAAGTAACCTGGTTCTAGGGTCCAGTGGGAGACCATCTCGAGGAGTCGAAACCGGGTCTCCTTACCCTAGAATTGGCAGAGTTGCTTGCCGCTCTCGTAGGGGTCTAGGGATGTGGGTTTGGCTATTCATCACGACCGTGGAATCCGTGTTTTATACAGGCTCGTATTAAAACACGGACCTCCTAGTATATCCAATATTTCATATATGTTCTGCTGCTGCAATGTTCTGTGATGAGATCATATTACTGCCTGAGATGAATGTTTATATTATATATAAGAGATATATATTATATATTGTTGATTTCGTTTCATATCTGATGCTTGTGAAGCATAATTAAAATGGGACTTCATTAATGAGATTAATGAAATAAAAGAAACCTAAAGATGTTGTAGAAACTTGTCTCAAAAACAGGTAGCTCTAGTTCTTGCTTTGCATAGCGATGTTCCTTGTAGAACATCCAGCATCTTATTCGATAAGGAAAGAGCCGAGATCTCTTCACCGGGAGTGACCTCTTTAGCGAAACTAGCAGATGCTACAAACTCGGTTTGTCTTTTGATTGTTTTTATAGTTTTTGCTTTGCACGGCGGTATTTGTGAAATATTCTGTACTTTATTCGATGAGGAAAGAGCCGAGATCCCTTCACCAGGAGTGACCTCTTTAGCAAAACTAGAAAGGGCCTCAAAAACATTCCATTCAAAATCACTCGATTCTACAACGATATCAAGTTCATTACGCAGAGGGTTTTCTTAAAAACCTGTCGTAGCCCTCCGTCATTTCAGATAAGTACTACTTAGTATTCGTGCTGCAGTAGTTTGGCCTCCGTCAAGGCGTAGTGTACGGTAGCTAACTAGTGCTTATCTGCCAGCATACG